>JBBPCS010000003.1:18853-30729 GCA_037974645.1 Hollardia meadi
TTTTTTAATTTTTGGTAAAAATGGGCTTCAATATTTAGTTTCCACATGGGAATTAAAAAAAAAAAAAAAAACTAAAGTAGGAACTTTATTTACATTTTTTAACATCTTATTCTCTTATTTACAGTTTGTTCCTCCATTTTATGTTCATTTCCATCTGAAATTAAAACAGCCCCAAATTAGTCACAATTCCAGGAAACTAAAAATATTCCATGGACCATCATCATCTTTTCGTGAACTCACCATAAGAGGCTGATTTCACTGAAACTTCAGTATCTACATCTCATCCGGTAACAAATATAAAGAGTGGTTGAAATCAATGATATTTGCTTCTAAATTGATTGCCGATCGAGCCGGGCTGTAACACCGTAACGTTCCACTTCAATCAACCCTCCATCCAATCAACACATAAAAAAAATGAATCAATGCCACATTTTGAATTAAAATAATACAATTCAGCCCGTTTTTTTGTCCATTCTGTGGCAGCAACTACACCAGAAGAAACTCAAATCTAGCACGTTTTGAAATGTGGTATCGGGATAATTACCGAATGTTTTCCAGACAGGTCGCATCCTCGCCGCTCGCTTCTAAAAGCCAGTTTCCACTCCACTTCCCACAAAGTTCTCCACCTCTCTGATCGTCGGTGGAGCTCCTTCACGTCCGCGTGGACAGCTCGTCTGGTCGGCGGCTGGAAGGATTTATCCGTCCACCGACCTTCTGTCCAGGTCCTGACTGAGACAGACTGGGCTTTGTTATGCGTTCACTTTGTTTAACTGGAAAAGCAGCTCCTCATATGCTAAGTTCCATTTTTTGTGTTGCAAGTGGCGTGTACGACCACTTCCTGTGATGTGTCCTCTCAGTCCCGGTGAACTTCCAGTTTTATTTCCTACAGTTTTGCTTGCTGAAAAAACGCCTGCAGACAGAAGACAATCATCAGGTGATCAATAAATCTAATGAACAACAACCTATCAGTCTCATTGATGATACAAACACAGTCGCACCTTAATGTAGTTTTTCAGGACTTTGACGTCTGGCTGCTGAATCACTTGACAAAGTTCCTGTAATGTCACATTCACAACATAAGAAGCTGGAACAACATCTGGAGTCTCAAATAATAACTGACCACAGAGGGTCGTCTTCAGTCTGAATCAGTGACCGAAATAAAGATGGTCGCCGCATCTGAAGCCAAAATATCCCAGAATATATCTAGTTTTCTTCATTTTCCACGGAGGCAACACTGTGCGATAATAACTCAACATGAACATGATGTTCTCTACAAGTAGTCGTCAGATACATGTGAGCTGTTTACCTGTGAGATCTCTGGCGACACCTGCAGGGAGGGTAAATACTCCTGCTGTAAGAACTGGATGAACTCCGGCCCCTGAAACAAAACATCACACAACTACTACGGCAAGAAATTTCTCCAAATATCGACTAACATTTCCAAACTCAACATGATTTTTTACTTTCATCAAATCAAACAGTTTTTACCCTCTTGAGATGAATCATTTTCAGCGTGAGCGCACACTCCGACAGCGTCTGAAAATAGATAATTCTGTCAATAAGCTGTCAAAATGTGGCGTTTTTAGGCTGGACTCTGGTGCAGGAACTCACCAGAACCGTCTGAGCGTCTGAGAGGTCAAAGGTGGGTTTGAGCGGAGCGAGGAAACAGGCGGGAACGATGTGTTTGTAGGTGAAGTCGGGGAAGCCCACCATGCCGTCTTTACCTCCTGCAGGTTCCATCAGAGGACACAACGTAAAAAACAGAAACAAAGAGGCAAAAAGCTCAAAGTCCAGACAGTCGGATTTTTTTCTCTCTCACCCCACAGCTCCACCAGCTTGGACAGGATGATGAAGCAGGTCTTCTGAGCGATGGGGTCGGGGAAGTCCACAGCCCCCTGGATGATGGTGAACACGACTCGCTCAATGTTTTCTGCTCCTGAAAACAACATGCACACCATCAGATAACCAATCAAATCAATCTATATAAAGAAAATTTAATTCACAGCTTCGTTGTGTTTTCAGGTGTTTGAGAAGAAAAATCTGAATAATTAGAATGTAGATGTTTATATTGAATCTATTTACAATAAAGTCAGAACAAAGAAAAAAGACTTGTGTGTCAGGAATTTCAGAACAACTCGGACTTTAAGAGCTAACGATTAGCTGACTGATCGATTAGTCCATTCAAAGAAAATTATTTTGACTATTATGATAATCAATGAATGATTTCAGTCAAACATTTTCTGGTTGCAGCTTCTTCAATGTGAAGATTTGCTGCTTCTCTTTCTGATAAATGAAGAGTTTTTGAGTGTTGAACTGTTGTGATGAGAATTTTAAACCATTTTTGGACATTTTAGAGACTAAATGATTAATTGTGAAAATAATCATTAGTAGCAACCCTAACTCGCATGTCTGTACAGTACTGTGCAGCAGCTCGTTAGCTTAGCTTAGCATAAAGACAGGAAACAGGGGGAAACGGCTAGCCTGGCTCTGACACCTTTTATCTGGTTTCTCCTCCATAAAACCATAAAACTTGTTGTTTGAACTTTCAGATTTAACAAATTAGAACATGTTGAGACGAGTTAACACCTGTGATCATGTGACTGAAACAGATCACATGACAACACCTCAGAAGAAGGCAGTGAGTGAGATGATTTTGTCAGACAGCAGCGTCAGGTCAAGTTTAGTTTTAGTAAACTTAAAACATCACTTCCTTCACTTCAGCTCCACATGAACCAACCACAAGCGAGCGCTCAGCTGACCCGTCGGTAACTCACCCTGATTGGCCATCACCTCGTTCATTCCGCTTCCTGTGACCGTCTGGATGAAGGTGAAGTAGCTCCTCCTCAGCATCTGTTTCTCCAGCGCCGCCGCCTGGTCGTTGTCCTCCGCCGGCCGGGCCAACACCTCGAAGATGGCAAGCACCAGCGGCATGAAGACCTGCTGCAGGAAGGGAGACACCTGCCGCTGCAACCGGAGACACAGCGCGTCAGTCAGGTTACCGGTGTGTAAACGCAACTTCAGCTCCTGTTCTCTGTTTCCCTGCGTACCTTGAACTTGGCGGTCATCTGGCTGATGAGCGGAATGAACTCCTGCAGGTCTTTGGCCTCGCAGTCCTTCAGCATGTGTTCGGAGGCAGCGGGGATGAAGGGCAGCACCTCCTCCTCCAGGCAGATGATCATTCGGTGCAGGAAGGAGCGCACCGAGCTGCGCAGCAACCCCCGCTGGACGGGGCAGCTCAGTGCGGGCAGGAAGGTCTGCATGCAGTCTCTGTAGACCTCGGTGCAGCCACACTGCTTCACCGTCTGCTTGTTGCTGAACGCCTTGCTGGTCCGACTACAAACAGAGAAACAGAGGACGAGGAGGTCAGCAGGTCACAGCAGATAATAGAGCTACAGGGAAGAGGAGACATGTGAACTGTCCCTTTAAGACATGAGAGGCTCACCTGGCGAATCCGACGGCGTGGCTCAGACAGTCTGCGAGGGCGGCCTGTCGCTCCTCCTCGGTCTCCTGCAGCAGTTTTGCGAGCAGCAGGCGGAAGGCGTCCATCAGCGGTAACAGCAGGCTCCTCATCAGCGCCTGCTTCCTCTCGACGGGACTCTCCCCGTTCACAATCAGGACCCCTGCCGTCTCGAACATGAACAGCTGGTCGTCGCTGGTCAGCAGCGCCGGGAAGCCATTTTCCTGGACGGAGTGAAAACACATTAATGCTGAGGACTGACGAAGATGTTACATTTATTTATCTTCCTGAATGATATTAACTTTGTATGGATGGTGAGACTGCAGAGATCACATGACACTTACAGGAAGAGCGAGTTCCAGCAGGTCCTGGATCCGGGTCAGGATGTCCTCGATGAAGGCGTTCATGTGTTTACTGTTAACAGAAAGTAGAACTGATCATCAATACAGTCAGGAAACTGATAAAACATCTGAATCCCACAAACTGTCGCTTCACTTTTGTACAGAGGGAGGAAGTGGAGACGTAGCGGCCATCTTTATTTAGGTCAATGTATCCGACAAACAATCCAAAGACTCTTCATTTCCGATCATAAATGACAAAGAAAAGCAGCAAATGTTCAACGCATCGATTATTAAAATAGTCTGCAACTAATTTTCTTTCGATCGACTTTATTTGAATCAATCGATTAATGGTATCAGCTCTAATCTGTACATCACCATGACGACGAGTGAGCGTGAAAAGAGGAAATGAAGCCGGACTCACTGCAGAGTTTTGACAAATCTGGAGAAGAGGTAGGCGACTCTGCTGCGGACCTTCGGGCTGTTGTGTCTCAGTCCTCTTTGGTCCAGAAACGCCATCTGACAGTGAACACAACACCGGTCAGCCACACAGGGGTCAGATTTACAACACCCACACACTCAGACGGAGACCACCACCCTCACCAGAACACTGGGGATGTGCTGCGGCTCCACGATGAAGAATTTATCGTATCTGACGACCGTTTCGAAGAACTCCAGAGACACCGAGGAGTGCTGGTAGCTGCTCACGTTGCAGGACACCAGCTGAGGATTCAGAGCAGAGGAGACGTTTAAACATGGTAAAAAACAGTCAGACGCCGCAGAGACCGAACGCAGCAGAGTCACGTGACTGACCGTCCTCATCATGTCCTGCAGGGCGCTGGTCTTCGCCGTGTCTCCGGAGAAATGAGCGCCGTGGGAAGCTGGCAGGGCTTCGCCCAGCATGTACAGCAGCCTGATGGCCACCTCCACCTCCATGAACGGAGCCGTCTGCCAGTTCCTGAAAACACACCAGACACAAGGTGAGTTCAGGGGGGTCAATAATCAGGGGTCCACCGACGTGGTTTCTCAGGGCCAATACTGATTATTAGTAATCAAGGAGACCAATAACAGATATACATTTGTAGTAAAACCAATCTTACTGTCAGAGTACTATCCTTTACTATTTTACTATACTTAAGTTGACTTAAGTGGTTTAATTTTAACATTTTAACATTGTTAGAAATGGTAGATTACATGTAACAAAGTTGTTTTTCCTAAATACACCTCCACCTGTGGGGGGGCAGAGGGCTGAACCAACTGTGGTAGAAGCGTGTGTGTGTGGGGGGGGTTTGGACAGGAGAGACTTTGAAAGAACCCAAAATGATCTGGTGTTTTTTAATATTGCAAAATATAGATATCGCAGAAACAAAAAATATCGTAATGTCCAAGTTTTTTTTCCAATATCATGCAGCCCTACTTTGCAGATTCATCTGATTATACAAAATATAAATACCGTTATATATAACTACTCCTATAAATAATGTTTAAATCACTTTATTTTTAGGCAATCTGACAATAAAAAAGACGGATAATTGGGAAAATGCTGAATATCGGATCTGATATCTATATTTCTACGATGTTTTCCCACCAAAGCTCAACAACAAAAGATTCTGAAGCACAAACTGATGAATGTGTTTGGTTCGTTTCCCACATCTAATGCTTTCTATCAAAATGTTCTCTTTGTGGCCACATTTGTTTTCATAATGTAAAATGTTTTCGCGATTTCAGAAAAATATTCACAACTCTTTTGGAAACTAGTCTCCAGTTTTTGTTTTCTTCTTCACTGTGCTTTATTTGCCAACATGATATTTGTTGGTGAACTAATGTTTTATAGGAGCCCCGTCTCCAGGTTTAAAACACCAAACGTGGTTCGAATCCACAAACAGCTGTTGTTCAGAAGTCACCAGGTTTGCCGAGGAGATCCAATATGTCCCCCTGTGATGTTCTGAATACATAACACCGCTGTGGTTTCCATGGTTTCACTGCCACGCCTCGATGATCAGACCCCGACATGCGCGCCGGTCGTTAAATAAAGGGGAGTGGACTCTTACTGCATGGTGTTGGTGAAGACTCGTCGCACGGCCTCCAGCAGCAGCTCGGGCGACACCTGAGCCAGACGGTCCAGCAGCATCTTCAGCTGCTTCCTGTACTCCACAAACATGGCCTCGTCCTCGCCCTGACACACAGACGCACAACATCAGCAGCTGCTCCTCACGTTCTCACAGAGGGAACGCTCGGTAAAGACTCTCACCTCGTTCTCGAAGTTGTACTCGTCGTCGTACGTCAGCTTCTTCATGACGGCCAGCATGATCGCCTGTGGGGGGGGGGGGGGTTTTCAGTTACTCACACCTAAAACAGACGATGTGACAATAAACAGCGTCGTTTACAGAGACTCACCTCGATGTTGGATTTCTGCTGGTCTGTCAGCTGAGGGAGCTACAAAAACATAAAACACAACAGAATCTTCTGTCAGTTTAATAAAAGCCTTATTTTTCACAAAGATGTGACACTGCACAGATATTTACCTGCAACAGTTATTAGAGGTCGATCAATAGTCGATTTTTAAAGGCTGATATTATAATGACAGCTTGGAGCTGATAACTGATTAATCAGTCGATTATTAGACTGTCTGAAAAGAACAATCTGTCACTTTAAACTGGAGTATTGATTATCTGTCAAAGAAACACCTAAAGAAATAAATCTGGATCACAGAAAACTAAAATGAATCAATAAATCTGGAAGTAAAAAGGCTGCACAGCCATCGGCCACTATCGAAGTCAAATTCCACCGATCAGAACTGATTAATCAGCCAAACCGATTGATCCGTCTACCTGTAGTATTTGTATTTATCTGTGATATGATTGAAAGATCCAGAACAGCTGCTAAATGGACCTCATGGATTGTTTTGCCAACTCAAGACATTTTGTTCACCCTCACGTAAGATAAAGGAGGACAGCTGAGAAACTAGAATGAAGACATACTTGACATTCTTTGACACTTCCTGACATGTTTTCCTGCCCGAGAATCTTTTCCGTCTTCCTGACCTCGTGGACTCCGATTGGTCCAGATGAAGCTTCGGGCCTCACCTGTTTGAGGACGTGCAGGTATTCGTAGCAGAAGCTGACGATGTTGGCCGAGATGTCGTCGTCCTCGTGCACCAGCAGCTGCAGCAGCAGCGGCACTTTGGCCTCCATGGCCTGCAGCGTCTCGGCCGCGTCCTTCGCGCTGCCGGTCTTGGCCAGTTTGGTCCAGCTCAGCACCAGACTCTGACCCATCCCGTTCACCAGCCGCGAGAACTTGGCCAGGAAGTCCACGTCCTCCTCCTGACGGGACAGAAAGTGGGACATAAAACACTCCAGGAAGTGAGGAGAAGCAGGAAAAGCAACAAACAATTATCTGAAGAGACCAACAAGGTTTTACTGTCGGTGAAAACCACAGCGTTTATTATCAATGTGAGACGAAGATTTTATGAGAGGAGTTTCAATGAAATTAATAATCGATGGTTCACAGGAGAGCCCAACTTTAAATGCATGGATGGACGTCGCAGTGGATTGTGTGTTCACACCAAACTGGGAGCATCAAACATTGTGGTTATGAAATAAAAAAATATTCTCAAAGATTTGTATTTTTGTCAAATTAGTTAAACTTGCACCTGTTGTACTTTTTTGTCCAGGTTATTGGGTCATATTCTCTCTTATTTTAATGTTGGAAGATCTTTTTTTTTTTTTTTTTTAAAGAACATAGAAACATTCATTTTTGTAGAAATGGTTTACATTCGATGTGGGATTTGCTCTACATGGAGAGTAGACAGAAAAATAACAGAAACTCAGTGTTAAATAAAGCTGATGTGAAGCACATTAAAGCTCTAATATAAGAAAACACAAACCTGTAAAGGCTGCTGTATTAAACAACACTGTATATATGATACTTTACATGTTACGTTTCAACTCGTCTCATCACTGAGGTGGTTGGTTAATAAAACAAAGAGCTCTGAAGGTGAAGTCGAACCTGCTCCACGTTGAAGAAGCCAGCAGACTGCAGGACTCGACACAGAGACTCCACCAGCTTGGTTTTATCCACGGGGTCCATTCCTTTGTTGACTATTTCAAACAGGCAGTCGCAGGCCTCCTCTCTGAGCTCCTCCACCGACATCTGACTCAGCAGCAGGTTCACAAACCTGAAACCACCAGAGATCTGAGCTGGCACAACAAGACACGTACTCACTGATTCACAGTACGATAAAATGATGAACAGCGTCTTATTTTTCAAAATAAAAGACAAAACTGATATCTTCTGTATTTTGTGTTTTAATGTACCAAAAACCAAATAAAGATGGCCGACATGAGAGCTCCCCAAAAGTGAAGCCAAAACATCTGGATGGACCCCTGGTAGCTGGCTGCAGTATAGCTCATAAGATGGCAGCGCTCGTATTCCGGGATATTTTGGCTTCATTTTTGTACAGTGGGAGGAAGTGGAGACGCGGCGGCCATCTTTGTTTAGGTCAATGCTTTGTTCACTGTTACGCTGCACAAACAGAACAACTAGAGTTTCTAAACTGGTCAATAATGCTCGTGGATCTATTGATTTCTCATCGATTCATCAGTAAGATAATTCCAGCTGACCGGTCGTTGGCGATGAGGTTGAGGTCGATCCAGGACACGAAGGCTCCCACCACCTCCAGACACTGGCAGGTGAGCTCTGGGTGGGACTGCTGGTAGGTCTGCAGGATCTGGAACCAGGACTCCACCAGGTGGGGGATGCACTGCTCCCGCATGCTGTCTTTGATTAAAGTGTTTCGACGCGTCTCCTGAAGAAAACATTCAATAATCAGATTCTGACGTTAGTGTCTTTGAGTTCTGCAGGAAGAATCACATGTAAAGTATAAAAACCAGCTCGCCGCCTGAGAACCAACACAAACTTCTGATTCCAGTCTTACTCATTCGTCCTTATAGTTTCCATTCTTGAAAACAAGTTTTGTTATTAGACAAACATCTCAGTTATGTGTGGGTCATCAATCTGTAGGCTTCACTTCCTGTATTCAACATATCACGTCTCATGTTCTCTTCTCACGAGTTCAGCTTTTTCTTTCTTTGATTTGACTCATTTTTTTATTGTTTTAGTCAATAATTCAACAGCTATGTAGAATAAATAATGAACCAACATTTAATTTGGTTTAAATGGATCCGTTTCCATTCTTACAGTCATTCAGGTTTTAGCATTTAGATAAGTTATTAACTCTTCACAGCAGGTTCTTCAGATACATTTACTCAGTTACATGTTCTACGGTAACTTTGTTGAGTAAATTACTCTTTTATATTAGTATATTTTAGGAGATAAATAATCAATCAATTATCAAAATAGTGATTAATTTACTGTTGATTGATTAAAGATGTAACAAGCTGAGAGGGCGTCTGTCACCTCAGGCGAGTGCAGGACGTCTCTGTCGACCACCTCGGCGTCGATGGCCATGAGCGTCCTCAGGTAGATGTCGACGCCGTGCGGGTTCAGACCCACCAGCGACAGGATGTCGAAGAAGAACTTGGGCCACAGGGTCAGATACTCCATGACGAAGGTGAGGGCGAACACCTGCGCCGCTTTGTTCCTGATGAACGGCTTCTCGGGCTGGCCGTTCATCAGCTGCAGTCGAGGAGAAGAAAAAACACAGCAACAGTTTGCAGGAGGTTCTCAGCTTCAGGCTCATTACGCAAGTTTCAGAACTATCTTTAAGAAATATTCAGATTTTTTTAATTATTAGAAACATTATTCAGCCTGTTTTAACTTTGCACACTTTAACTTTAATAGTAACTGCCAACGGCCTGCAGAGCCGTCAACACTGCTGTTTCTTCAATTATATAAATACTATTTTACATTTTGTCTCTTGTATACGTTTTCTTTTGCTGTGTCAACATTCTACACTTTGTTCTTACATTTTTGTCTTTTTCACAGTGGTGTGATGCTAAAAGTTTTGAATTCTTGTAAATAAATTATTGAGTTGTTGACACTGATGCATTTACATGAAAGCAGCATTTAAATATGTCGCTGGATGAGTTCAAAATAACTTTACCTGCTTTATAATGAGCCCATCATGTGTTTCTATAAATGTTGTGGAATAAAAACTACAATTTTTCTCTCTGAAATTTAGCCAGATCAAACAAAATGGATACTCAAGTACAGCCCATAAGTACCTGACACTGGAGCCACTTCATCAGAGTCTCTCTGATGAGATGCTGCTGAACTGCACTCAGACCAGCATGTCTGCAACACAAACAGCAGCACACAGGTTGAGATAACAACACTGTTATTATTCACTGAAGATGAAGAGACCGAGCCTCATCATCCTCACCTGAACTTGATCTGATGCTCCAAAACTTGAAAGCAGAAGAACTTCACATGGTCATCACTGAAAGAACAGATGACAGAGACAATGAGATGATCGAATCACGTTTGATCTGCAGAGATGAATGATGTGCTGTTGGTGTGGAACTCACTTGTAAATCCCTTTAGCCAGAGCCTCTGCACACACCTCCCAGGCATCCTGAGACTCCTTCAGCTGCTCAAAGTATGCCATGGCCTGAAGAAATACACAACCAGTGTGACGCAGCATTCTCTAAACATAACTAATATCTAATAATGGCACAAACAATCCTGCTCATTGATTTATGACCTCTCCCTCAAGATTACAGCCATTTTTACACCAGAGTCAGCGCTTGTATGCTGGTGAGAGATGGCTGCCGTAAAGAAGAAGAACTGCCGCTAACAATTTGTTAACATTTTGGGTTGTTTTTCTTCTTCTTTGAGTTAGCTGCTAACTCCTGCTAGCTGCTTTTATATCTCCCGTTTGAGGGTCGAACACAAACCATTACCTGTCTCGTTGCTCCGCCTCATCGTCTCGACGTTAATTCAGTGCTGTTACTACCTCCACTTCTGTCTCAGAGGTGGAACAACTTTGACCCCCCCATTACGCCTCCGTGGCGTTTATACAGACGGTGAGGCACCACAGGCTGCATTAAACGGGCTGTGTAAAAGGGGCCAGTAACATAAAGCACCATGTAGTGTGGTGGAGGTCTTTTTCACTGGAGACATTAACACCTATGATTTTCCCACCAAGTCAAACTGTCTAAAGATCTGAACTCTATCATCCATGGCTGGATTAACCCTTTACTGGCCCTTGGTTAAACAGAGTATTGATTTTGTTTGAGTGATAATTCAGTGTCTCACCCTCTGCCTGTAGCGGGCGTCGGCGTTCGGGTTGAGCCCCAGCAGGGCCTGCTCGTCCATGACTGCAGCGACAGACTGGCAGGCCATTCGTGGGCTAGCTTTCCTCCAAGGCAGGTTCACTCCTCTCTGCTGCACACAGGCAGGTTTCTCTCATCTGGTAACAGGAAGCAAAGCCAGAGCTGAAATATACTGAGAGCATTCACCTCCACTACACCTGCTGTAGAGACAGAGCACATCACACTCTGACGACCACGCCTACCGAGGGCTGGAGCGCCAACAAAATCCCTGCAAAAATGTGTGATGTATGTAAGAAATTATTCAGCTAATTGTTCATTAGCAAGTTGTCAACAAATCATCACAAAAGCATTTGATATTGAATTTGCAGAAATAAGACTTAAGAACAAAAATGAGGAATTATTAAATTTAAGATGGAATGAGAATTATTACAAATTAAAGTCCTTGCTGCACACATAACGACACACTGTCAGGGCCCCCCAGCCTGAATCCACTTCTTTTCAAGCACCTTCAAAAGAAAAAACTTGATTGGGACTTAATTGTGCTCCATCTCTTTGCTTCATATCATGATAACATGCATGAAGACAAATTGGCTCCATTATATTGAGATTTCTTTACATAAACAAACAGGGGTGTGTCCAAACTTTTTTTTATTTTTTTTTATTTTTTAAATGCGGTGGTCCAAGTGCGGCAGTGAGGTACATGTGCTCACAACAAGGTCTGTGGATTATCTTGAGTAACCGGGTCATGATTTCCGGAAAGAGACATCGCTGTTGAGTTTTTCTAATGTATTTTTTTTGTCTCTTTGAGCTCCACAAGTGAAGTGCCATCTAGTTCCATTATATTGG
>JBBPCS010000004.1:0-12321 GCA_037974645.1 Hollardia meadi
TCTCTCTCTCTCTCTCTCTCTCTCTCTCTCTCTCTCTCTCTCTCTCTCTCTCTCTCTCTCTCTCTCTCTCTATTTCAGTGAATTGCACACTATATCTGATTTGAGGCTGCACAACTAGCCTCCTCCCTGCTATCTAACTCCTTACTCTAACTTTTTGGAAATTTTCTGGTTAACCAACATTACATTCAGGCACAAAATATCTGTTTCATGGCTGTTTGATCAGGGAGACGTTCAGCCCACTTGTTTTTCCCCCCCTATTTTACCAGGTTCACTTATAGTGGACTAATTTCAAAGATTAGTTTCTTTTTTTCTTTTTTAAAAATTTCAATTGAAGACATTTTGAAGATCTGCCCATATTGACACTCCCGGGGAAGAGTTCACTATCAGTTGTGTGTACACACACACACACACCACACACACCATCCTCTCTATGCAAAATGAGTGTAGGCCTGCTGTAGCCATATCATGTTCATCCTAGGTTGTTTCCTAGAGTGCTGAAACCGATGTGCGCTATGTGACTGACAGAAATAGTGTAAAGCTGGAGTAAGTTAGAGGGGGCAAATTATTTACACATGTTGCTGTTGGTGACAATGTCTCTTTAAATTATACTTATACAGTATGTGATAAAGTCAATGAACCCTTTTTTAAAACTAAATGCCTCATAACTTGTAAAGACAGCCTGTGGTGATGGACAGGTGGAACAGGATGAAAACATACCTTGTGTCCAACTCTATTGGTCATGTAATGAGGCCCCAGGTGGCGCTGCATTGCTTGCTTTATGTGTCATTCGCACCAGAATTGTCAGGGTTAGAGTCTTTAACCCATAAACGTGTATCAAATTATCATCACAGACAGTTAGAGGAGGCTGTTGAGTTCTTGTGCTAGAATAACCAACGTCAACTCTGTTAAACAAACGTTTGTTTTATCTGTCTGTGGAAGCCGTCTCCAGCATGTGAAGTTTGGCTTTTAGACCCTGACAAGTAGCTATAACTCCAGTAAGTCACCTGTAAGTCATTTTTAACATCAACTAAGTGATTATTATTTTTTGTTTTCAATTCTTCACGATGAGTCACTTCCTGGACAGTCCACATACTGTATATAAATACATCATTTTGATGTTTTTAGTCGGTCAGTCAACCATCTTCAGTCACGCTCATGGTGAGCATAGAGCAGCCTGCCCAGCATGATAGTTTCACACTGGAAGCAAAATAACTTCAAGGCCTTTTAAATGAAATAAAGTCTGTCAAATGAAGAAGTATTTTTGGCGTGTGGCACTTAGAGAAGTAAGTCCAACAAACATCCATTGTTACATCGGTTAGAATGAAGCTCAATGTTGCAGTGAAACAAGTAAAATGTTGATATTATAGCTACCCAAATTTGTTTTCCACGATGTACCACTCATAACATGGACCTCTTCTTTCTTCGAGCAAAATCTTCATTTGTATCAAATTGTCCTCTCAAGATTTTTTTCACATGATGACACTGTTTGTGAAATACAAGTGTGATTGATGCAGAGGGCCAGCACGTTGCAAACCAGCGATCGGCAGCAGGAAAAGCTTTCCTGACTCCAGACTTTGCTACGCTCCTGAATGGCTCGTTTGTCTGTGTCTTTGGCTGCAGACGCCATCAGATGTTTGCATGGCCGTCAGATTCTTTTAGATACTTTCAAACACAAGGATGTTTGTTGAGTGGTTAGACGTAGCGTGTGCGCCACATTATCAGAAAATCCCTCTTTTCTAGGGGCTGTCTTGTTTTACCTTCAACTTTCATCCTCAAACAGACAAAAGCGTAATTTATTTGCAAGCCATTCTTTCTTTATAAGGGCAAAAATAGTCACTGTTTTTTTGAAGGGAATTCATTTCCTGAATTGGAACCAATTCAGGTCACAATATTTGCACAGGAGAAAATATATAAAGATCCTTGTGCACACATTAGAAAGAACGTATAACTTCACATAATTTGAAGCAGACTAAAATAACTCAAAGTGAAACTTTAAAAAATGGCACAGAGGCGGCGCAAACCTCATCAAAGCTCTGGTGATGTGAGAGAAGTGTTTCTGAGTCTAGGAGGATATTTTTTAAAACCTACTCAACACCTGTTATCTGTGTTTGTGTCTGAAAGTGTATGCATGTGTTCATGTTCGCGTGTGTGCATGTGTATCACAGGTGTGCTCTGTTCACAGTGCTGATGCAGAGATGTTCTGAGAAAAGGGTCAGACAAAGACTCCACATGTGGCCCTTTTGCATCCATAGATTTCCATTAAGACACAACACATTATGTTTCTGTTCAAAGAAATTTACCTACACTCAAAGGTGAACTCTGACCTGCAAATAAGACAGAGGTGAAGATCACAGGCCTGAGTGTATTCATTGCACAGGCTTAAACTGAGGTGAACAGGAAGTTAAGACCACGTGGTGCAAAGTTATTCTTACCTTGTACCTCTGTCACTCACTGATCGCACCAAGAGCCACCAGCACCAGCTTCCAACCAGCAAACAGATCGTGTTCCTAAAAAAAGCATGACCAAGCCAGATGCACCATTACCAGTAATCGTGCGGTTTGCCCTTGCACAAGAAATGTGCCATGTTTGAAATATCTAATTTCTTACCCTTATTATTTTCCATTAAAATCACACAATTGTCCTGGCAGTTTATTTTTAATAAATTATAAGCTTAATTCTGCATGACAGAGATCGTTGGCTTGTAAAGAAGTCAAATATGGCACGACATACGAGCTATGGGGGTTCATGCCTTAAAAAGGGAAAGCAACGCTAGCTGTAATTGTGCAGCTCAGCCAATGAAAAGCGTCGGTGTGTAAAAGTACTAACGCTGACTGGCTGTCTGACTGGAATATCTCTGTGGAGAGAGTGCTGCTGGTTTATTCAGAGCAACAATATTTCATTAAACAAGACAGCGGGTAGAGGTCTTCATTAACTGAGACAGAAGGATTTGTCTTTACAGACCTCATTTGCATTATTTTAATTACAGCAGAGACATACAAAGCCACCTGGTTTAGGAAGATAAAGGGGGAAGGGGAGAAAGTGAGGCTGATTAGTCCAGGATTTGTAAATGAGATTTATGGTGAGATGCAAGGAGGTCTTTTTCAAAGCTAGACAGGAAGAGTCTGGGGTTTCACATCTGGCTACAAGGGCAGCTCTGATTGAGAGATTTTTTTTATTACATGTAAACAGGAAAGCTTGTGCTCAGGATCTCATATTACTTGTTAAAAAATTGAGACTAGACTTAAAGCCAGATTCAGTGAGGTGACACAGCTTCTAATATAAGAATACTGATGTGTGCGGGAAGGCGTCTCTACACGTGGGAAGTAGACAATTTTACAATTGGATTTTCTCATGCTGTATAAATAAAGCCGAAGCCAAATGCAACAGACTGAGCCCGGCAATTCCCCACTGCAATAATCAGTAAACGCAGGGGTTGATAGTGACACATACGAGCTTGTTAGACTTTTACAGCACCACTTCTCCTGGCACAGCAAGGCCCTTATATAATATTAGGAGATATGGTACACAAGTAAGATATGACAGATACTGAGATACAAGAATGTCCACCAGAAAAACTCTGAAGAATAGATGCGCTGAGAGAGGATGAACACAAAATCTACTCTCTTTACAGCTGCATGGTTTTGCTTGTGAGCTCTACTACATGATGCTCTGATGTGCATTTTAGTGTTGGTTATATTGTACACAGACTTCCCTAATGCTGTAAGGGGAAAAATATGCTAATACAGACAGCAGTTTAATTTAAATAACTCCCTACTTCATGTATCAGACAGGCATGCAAATTAAAATGACTTGTTTTATCACATCTTTTCACACAGACAGCCCATGACAAAAGGATGGGGTTGTTTCATTTGACAATTTGTAGGTTGGTATCACAGCAGGCTCTCATGTTTATATGCAAAGGCCCCGAAAAAGTGATGTTAATGTGATTTCAATGAGATTTTTTGGATTCCCTTTCAGTTTTTCCGGCTGGGTCAAAATTAGATGAAAATAATCTTTCGACATTTTGGGAAATAAGTTTATTTGAAGATCGATGCCGCTCTCGTGCCTGTCTGTTAAATATGAAGCAAGAGAAACAGCCAGTTAGCTTAGCTTAGCATAAAGAATGCAAGTAGTCTAAAGCCCTCTAATTAACTAATGCTTCACACATCACATTTTGCGCATTTACAATTTGTGCATAAAAACAGCTGGCAGATTTTCTTTTCTTTTTTTCTGGAGGTTTGGCTAAAGTTTGCATTACATTTTAGTTTAGTAACCTAAACCTACAGTGCGGAACTTCTGTCTCCCTCTTCTGGCAGTGAGAGTAATTACACAAAGAATGTCGACATGCTTATGAAGCCATAGGCTCTGACATACAGGTGCTTCTTAGTTGCTATAGCCTGTAGCCCATGGCTGTAGCCTACTCTGTCGCTACGGTTGTTCCCCTTTTCTGAGCTGCAAAACCAATCTTTGCTAAAATGCATCGCTATCGATGAGCCAGAGTGAAAATGTTGCCACAGACATCGGTTTAAAAACTCGCGGTGATCAGCCTAATCAGCAAGGTGTGAACTCCTTTAGTAAGGGCTTGAAGGCAATGGACATATGAGAAAAGTCCCGCACTCCAGGTTTAACACAAAATGACACATTGCAAAATAATACTTTAAAAAAACAAAACAACATATTTTAACATATTAGATATTTTATTAGGCAGACATTCTTAACACTGAACAGAGCCGATCTAACTTCCTGCCAGTCCTCTCGGTCTTTATGCTAAACCAAGCTAACCATCTCCTGGCGGTAGCTTCATGATCATTTATTTTAGTCTGCATTTACTGCCGATTTTTGCTCAATAGATCTTCATTCTGCAGCCTTATTTCTTACTGTGAGTAATGCATGTGGACTACAGCCCCACAAATATCCCTTTGACCTTCACACCTCAGTAAAACAAATACCACAGCGCTATCTGTCCAGAGCAAAAAAGACATTCAGTAACATTGAAATCAACCTGCTGTCATTTAATCATTGTTGAGTTGACTGACTAGAAATAATACATTGTGTACTCACTGCAGCTCTTTGCCATCACTTTCTCCCCAGCTGGTCCTGAATCAGTCTGAAATGACTTGGAGAAAATGTTTTGGGTACAGCTGCTCCCAATACTCCTTTCAGGTTTAGACAATAATATCATTATATTAAAATTGTTATTCTTCCTCTCTCAATGTCTTTACAGAGAGCACAATAAACAGCACAACAAGTTCGGCAATGTGCTTCTGTGACTTATCTGACTACCTGTAATCCATGTGTCAGTGGCTGATAGCTGTTACCATAATAAACAGTCAATAATCAGTAGAATAGAACCATTGTAAAAAATATCTAACATGATCAGTAGAAAATGACCCTCTCAAGTACTCTAAACACATACTATAAGAGAAGATTCTGAGTGACTAACCTGATTTTCTCTCTTGATGACCAAGACGACTTGATGATCATCCCATGGTGAAAACAGCAGTCACCTCAGATGTAAACAACCTCCAAGTTCCCAGCTGACTTGAACTCACTGGCAGCATCACAGCTTCAGTTTCAGAGTCTCTGGGCATCCATCCATCTGCAGACAGGAAACGCTCCAGGGACAAAGCTAGACCCAGCTCTTCTTAATGCATGACAGACCCCTGTGCTTCACATGGCCATGAAAGGACAGAGATGGAGGGACAAAAAAAAAGAGAAAAGAAACGGAAGGAAATGGATTAAAGAGGCAGAGGCTCACATTGTTCAAGGGGTTACAGAGAGGCATGGAGACACTCTGTTGACCGATGTCACCTTGAAACCTTTTCAGCATTATTACCAATTACAATAATAATAATAATAACAATAACAGCAATAATAATAATAGCATTTGTTTTTTATCCTCTTTGAACAGCAGTGTACCATGAAAATGAAAACGAACCTTTAACTGCTTAATATGTTTATTCTCATCTATGTACAGATAACAATCTATAATTAAAGATATAGCAATTATTAACATGATAACCAATTAACTGGTTAGATTAAATATAAGGATTATTTTTTAAATCTGTGATACTAAATGCACTTTAGTCTGCACAATCTAACTCAATGCCTTACATTTATGCATTTTGTTGTTATTATTTTGGTATTTTGTATTCTGTATTGCACATATTCTTCATACTATGACATTCTAGATAATACTCTATATTGCACATTCATCTTCTTCATTTTTAACACTGTATAACTTTTCATTTTAAAATAGATACATTTCACATATTGTTTATTCTAATGATTGTTGACTTCTTTTCTCTTATTATGTTTATTTTGACCGCTATAATGTTAAACCAAAAACACCAAGGCAAATTCCTTGTATGTGAAATGTAAGTGGCAATAAACTGAGCTCTACAATCACAATTAGTACAATTACCATACTTTTACTATGATGTTTGCTTGAAGGAAAATTATTAAGAGAAAGAAGGTATTCTGCTTTTTTGCTGTTGACATACAAATTTGCCGGCTGATTTGTGCGTTGCTTTGATTACTGTGGTGAAACTGAACACATTGAAAGCGGCCCTTATGACAGATGAACATACAGGAGTCTGTGTGAATTTGGAAGATAATGAGTCTTAAAGATCACACAGTCTGGATGTGAAAGAGTTGTGTAAATATGCTAAATAATCTATACTATACTTATCAGAAGAAGTGCATCATTTAGTAAAAATCAAAAACACACAATAATGTAAAATGGAATTTCAGCCAGGAAAAGTAGCCCTCTGTTAAAACTGGACTAAATATTATTGAAAAACTTAGAACTAAAATTGATTTTGTGGATCATATTTATTTTAATGACAAAATATAAATATATTTTCAACAAGTAGGCCCAACCTGTTTTAAGGGATCTTCTGGGCAGATTTCTTGTCAATGTGCAGTGAAATCCTTTACATGCATTACAGTGTTATATCTAGGTTTACAAGTCAAGTGCTACTGCAGTAATTGCAGCTTTTCTACTTCTGCCAACAACCGCAAAAGACTGCTGAGTGTTTGATATATGTTAGACACATAAATAGTCTGTAAAACTATTTGTTCCAACAATAATAATTCACTCATGATGCTAATAATGTAAAAAAATATATATATTTACAGATAAAAAAAACAAACTTTGAATTCCAGGTTTCCTGAGCACCCCTCACATGTTCGGTTAGTTAGTTCCACCATCACTCCCACTATCTCTTCCCTAGTTTTAATAACATTGAAGAAATGAAAAAGACATCAAACAACACAGATAAAAGGCATAAACATAAAATGAGGCCTGAAGCATAATGTGAAAAGAGTGAAAACGGATGTGGGCTAATGTGCAGCTGTAAAAGGTAAGTCTCCTTTATCATGAAAATTAGAATATCAATAATAATCTAAACATGATTACGAATTACAATTTTGACCTGAGGTTGTTAAGAATGTCAGTATGAAATTTTATAGTTGTGGAGATATTTCAGTGTAGACTAAAGTGGTAAACACACAGAACAACTCCCAGATAGGGCGACATTGGAAAAAAAAAAAAAAAAACAGAACAAAAGAAAAACAAGCTGCTAAAAAATATGAAAATGCTCACATCAAAGCAGCACAAATAAAGTAGTGGTGCTTAAAAATCCATTAAACAGTAAATAAAAGAGCAGCAGCACAGGCAAAGCACAGAAACAGAGAGACCAGACAATGGATGTGATTACAAGTGGAACTGAGACCAACTGGCTATCAAGTGATAGCATGTCATATACTTAGAGGGAACCAGCCCAAAACATCAATAGGGAAAAACATGAAGAAGCAACTCACTGCCAGATAAGACTAAGCCAATCATTTCACAAGAGGGAACTGCGCTGCTAACCCTATTGGGTTTTAATTAGGTGCAGCAGTACCCATCACTACACGCATCAGTATGATCTATGCTGGATATGAAGAGCAGCAGTAGCCTCAGAGAAGAAGAAATGGATTGAGATAGAAAAATAAAGTCGTCAGCCAGTACAGATTCGACTCCTCTGCTGCAATCATTTTTTTTATGAATTTATTTGCTACATGTATGTCTATGTGTGTCTGAGTGGTGGTGGGGGGCTTTAAAGCAGGCACCATACAGTTACCATGGCAACATGAGTCTTTGAAGTTTTTTTGCCCCCTTTTTACAGCTGGATATAACTAACCCAGATCTGCTCAGTTCTCCCCCTCAGTTTCGTCCCACCCTCTCCCTCTTTCACCCCTCTCCTTCTCACTCTTTCACCCCTCTCCTTCTCACTCTTTCACCCCCTTTGCAACATCAAATATTTTCTCTTTGAAGACTTAAGCCGATTCCAAGTCAAATCCAATGCTATTTCTGGCCCTATTCAACACTGGGTCTGTGGCTTTATGCAGTCCTGTGTTTGACATCTGTGTGTGAGACAGAAGAAATATGACTCAGTGTGCTCATGTATGGAAGATGTGTGTGGAAAGCCAGAAGTGATAGGCATACGTGTGTGTGTGTTTGCATCACAACAAACGTAAACAAACAGCCTGATTACAAAGCCGCCTGCTGGCCGGGGCCGATAATGAGAAACGTGTTTGAATATGTGTGCATTTGTGTGTGTGAGTGTGTGTTGCCTGCAAGTACAGACACAGGCCTTAAAAAAAACAGATATCAAAAGAGAAGGAGGGGAGAGAGGAGGGGATGAAAAGAGAGGGACGGCGGGAGGAGAGGAGATGAAAGGAGCGGAGGGTGGAGGAAAGGAAGAGGAGAGAGACGGGGAGGTGAAGTACTGGAACAAGCTATGTTGTCTCACACAGATAAAGATAAAATACTAATTAAAACAGCCACAGCTCAGTGTAACAGGACTATATATATCTCAAATTTATAAAATTAGAAAACAAAGGTTGAATTTGCTTAAGTAGCCTGCAAAACAAAAGCCCATATAATGAATTTGATGGTTTGCTTTCTTGTTGAGAGTTAGATGAGAGGATTGATGCCACTCTCATATCAATGTGCTAAAATCTGAAGCTACAGCCAGCAGCCGGTTAGCTATAGCTCAAACAGTTAGCCTGGACTGATGTTCGACATTGCATTCCTTCATTTTCTATAAAATAGCAAAGCCTGTGGATTTTTATCCTAACTGATAAAGCATAGCCTATTAGGACAAACAGTATGTATAGGCCTACTGTATGAAATTAGTATTATGCATTTGAGATACGGCTATTGCCACAAAGTCTGTCACATAGTCCCTCACAAAACCCCATCTTGTCATTTTACACTTTGTAAGTGTAAAAGTGTAAGAGCGTGGTGGTATGCAGGTTTTATAACTTTTAACAAACCAGGTGAGCTGTTTCCTGTCTCTGTGCTAAGCTAAGCTAACTGAATGCTGGCTGTACCTTCAGATTAAGTGATGTCATGGAAGTGGTATCAATCTTCTGACTTACCTCTTGGCAAGAAAATAATTAGTATTAGAATAGTAGAATAAGTGTATTTCCCAATTTTTTTTTATAATTTCATGAACTGCAGGCTTTTGTTAGCCTGTTGTCTGTACAATAAAAATGAAGCTACCTGCAGCCAGCAGCCAGTTAGCTTATTAGCATAAAGACTGAAGCAGGGGGAAACAGCTAGCTTGGCTGTGTCAAGAGGTGAAAAAATATGCCAGCATATTAACCCGTACATAACAAAACTTGTACTTGTAGTTGTATAATGTTAATTATTGAGCTTTAGAAGTGCTAGTAGGCAGAAGCAGACAAGATGTTTCCAGTCTTTGTGCAATGCTAAGCTAACTATCTGCTGGCTGCAGCTTCTCTGTACTGACATGAAATTTGTATATTGGTCTTCTCATCTGACTGTCAGCAATGAGCCCATTTCCCAAAATGTCGACGTTTTCATTTTATAATACACAGGGCAGTACTGCTGTAGTCTCTTTGAATACTGCAAAGACATCCATTCACACCTTTATCATCAGGAAATGGAAGAGCGATCATAATCACACATCTGATCTCAACAGTGATTCTGCACAGAGAAGTTGAAAGAGACCTTGAGCCTATGCGCACAACACACTCACTGCCCTTTATCCAAATCAGGACTTTTCCACAAAGGCAGTTTTGTTGAAGCGCATTGCATTGGTCACAGTGTAAGAGGGAAGATAAAAGAAGGAACTTTTCTCAGAGCACAGTATTTACTGTATGTCTCACTGCCAGCTATACAAAGCAAAAACCTCCCTCAAACCATTTCTTCCATTAATTTGCTAAAATGGATGACTTTTGTTGCCACATAATTACTGCAGAATTTCACCCCAAACAAGAATTTCGATGTAATATTTTTCTTTAAAAATTAAATGCTAATGTTGGAGTTCAGCTATAGTTTCATCATCATCATCATAGCCTCAAGCCTTGCTTCTCTTGTCTCAGGTAAGCTTACTCTATCTTCACAAACTCTGATTAAAGTGCCAAAGATGATAAAAACATGTGGCTGCATTCAGTTTTAGGGTGGACTTTCCCTTTGATGGCACTAGTGCATTCCTCCAAAATGACAAGATGTATTATGCTGTTCATGTAATCTCCTTCAGTGTTTGGGCTGCCCTCTCTACAATTAGCCTTTCTTTAAATATCAACATCACTGTCATAGTCCACATGCCACATGTAGTCTCACTGGGTGGTCTGTATTACACACTCTATTATTGTCATGAAAGGTTTCAGAGTCCTGTGACAAAATTGGAAATGCACAATTCCACATTTGATACAAAAGTCAAGTATACTTTTTTTTTTTTTTAATTCAAGCCTTCTAGTTTCGGAAGAAACCCGAGAACAAAAATTGGAAGCTTCTCTTCCCGTTATCTTAAATATCTAGCTTGTAATCTGCAGATAATCAAAAATATACCGTGTTGTGTAAACGGGGACACTTTATGTACATGATTAATTGACTAATTAATTCATTTCAGGGTGACCCAGAATCTCCAGGATCCAGGGTCCTACAAATCCAGGGGGCTGGCCGAACTCCCCCTGCTGCCTCAGGCCAGGAGGGGCCCCAGTGTGGAGAGAGATCTTAGACTTTAAGGCTGAGTGGAACCAGACTCAGGATTTTGTTGGAAAGGAGTTGAAGTGGAGAGGGGGGAGTGAATAAAGACTGACAGGCCTTGCCCTTAGAGCCCCACCACTAAAGCACACAGATGGAAAGAATTAGACATCCATTCCAGCTCAAAGATGGATGGATTATTAGATAGAGAGTCAGGGTGGAGTGGGAAGAGAGAGAAGAGGAAAGAGTGTAGGGTAAAAGATTGAGAGGAGAAGGCGCATGACAGGAAAGTACATGGTATACACTGGATTGCAAATACCAATTTGTGTATGTTCAACTAAAATATCTCAACAACTATGGATTGCTGTTAAATTTTGCACAGACATTCATTTTTCCACAGAGGATGAATCACAATGAAGAATTAATGTAGGTGAAATACAATACATACACTCTTGTCCCCCTCAGGAAGAATTGTAATAACTTTGTTGAGCCCTTGTCTAGTGCCATCATTAGGCCAAAATGATAATTTGTCCAAAACTTTGGTATACAAAAAAATACCTGCACAACTGAAGAAATTATTTCCATCAGCTTCAGCTCTACTTTGTGTTAAGTGTTAATTAGTAAATGTTAATATGATAATATGCTTAACTAAGAATGTGAACATGGTAAACATTATGAACATTACCATGTTAGCATTGTCACTGTGAGCATGTTAGCATGCTAACAAACTCTTGTTAGAGTACAGCCTCACAGAGCAGCTAGCATGACTGTAGACATTTATAATTCAGGGCTGAGGTGCACAGCAATATCCTCTTAACTGCAGGCACAGTATGCACATTGTTAAGAACATACAGTGATATTTGTTTTTGGCTGGACCGCAGAGGGCCAGCCCTAAGGGCTGCTCTGTGGCTGAGTGAGTAAGTAAGTAAGTGATGAAGTTGCGGGATTGGCCAGTCGAGTGTAGGACTGGCTACGTCATCAGGGGGTGTTGCTCCCGCCTTGCTCTGCACTGATGGCGTGTGTGTCTGAGTTCAGTGCGACTCTGAGTAGCCGGTTGTTTCTGTCCGCTCTCTCCTCGCTATACGTCTCTACGTTCACAAAGTAAAGTACATCGGATCCGAACAGAATCTGATGTGACTTGTTGTGTTTATTCCTCCAGAAGCTCTGCTCTGCCCCCGCCCCTCTGTCTGAAAGCTCCCTGGAGATCAGCAGCTGTCTGCGGGCGAGCGGTGGCTCTGTCAGCCCGCTCTGCACTCTGCAAAGACCCGCGATACACGTGAACTTTTCGCTTGAGTTGAATATTTTCAACTCGCGCTTTC
>JBBPCS010000005.1:5562-16192 GCA_037974645.1 Hollardia meadi
ATTGCTAATCACTCCATTTACCTCCAGCTCTGTTATTGATTTTCGTTGACTGGGCTTAAGTTTAGTAAGATTGTTTAAATGTTTCCAGAGAGATGTACTATTTCCTTTCGATTCCACAATCAGTTTTGTAAAGTATGTGGTTTTTGCCTATCTGTTCAATATGAAGATACAGCCAGCAGTTGGTTACCTTAGCTTTAGCATAACAAAAAAATGGAGGAAAAAAATAACCTGGCTCTGGGAATAAAGTCCACCTGCTTTGGTTTACACAAAACAATGTTATGACATTGTGAATGACAAGTTGTAACCAGATAGCAAGGAAATAATAAACAAGGTCATCTCTATCAAGACTTTTCATAATGCTGCATTCAACAACAATAGCATTCACTACTATGAACAGGCACTTTTACAACAGAGCTGACTGAATATTAATTAGAAAAGGGGAGAATAAAGCCTATTTATAATAAACTTAAATATCATTTGGTTCCGTCATTTAGTTTTGTCATTTGGTTTTGTCTTATTATATCAGTCACTGCTTGTTGAGCTTACTGAACTTGCTGCCCTCTCGTTCTCAGTGGTAGGTCTGTACCAATTAGAGAGGAAAAAGGGCTGATTCATTGCAATATAGCCTCATTTTTCAGTTGGGAAAACCACCAACAAAGTAGCACAAATTATACACGCCACCCAAAAACAATCTGGACACACTAGTGACATGAAGAATTAGTAGCTGGCAAACCGACAACAGGTAAAAAAAAAAAAAAAGAAGCAATATTAAGAACTGGGTTTAGCCACGCTTAGGTGATGTACGTATGTCTTAATAAAAGCTGGTAAGACATTTCCATGTTCAAGGCTTTGTGTGAAATTTTCCCTGAGGACAAAGCTGAACATGGAAGTCCTACTATTTCCATCAAGATACCATACTTTATCCTGTGTAAGGCACTTACTAATCCTCATACATGTACACATCCTTTCGGCTTAGGGAAGTGACTTGCAACCCAGGGGTTACTTCTGCAGTTCTATACACGCTGCTGGCTGTTTGTTAGGTATACTGCTAGCTAAAAGTAATGCTGTCTAATACAGAAGCTGCAATAAATCCTACCTTCAGGAAGGTTATAATGTTCTTTTTTGTGTTGAAACCATTTTAGACAGGTGTTGATTGAAATTGATGGTCATTTTGGTGGCTGTAGTGTGTGCTGCTGTTGAGTTGTATTGTATTGAGATTATATATTGTATTATATTTTATATATATATTTTGTCCACCATGGTTATATCAAATCAATTTTGGAAACACCTTCCATTAAAGCCCAATACAATTCAACACCACCACAAAGTGCAGCCTCCAGAATAGACAATAAAGTTGAATCAATACCCCTCTACAACGTTTAGAACAAAAGAAAAAGAATATTATACCTTCATGAAGGTAGGATTTATTGCAGGACTCTTGGATTAGACTGAATAAAATGGCAACTGATAGCATTACAAATTGGTGCAGAGCTGATCTATATTGCATTTGCATTTATCACTAACGATAACCAACCTCAGTATATTAATTACTTAAATACCTCCCACCAACCTGAGACAATTGCACCTGAAACACAAGCCTGACCAGGATCAGAGGTCACAAATTAGCCTTGGCTAGAAAGTCCTATGTGCAATCCATCTGTATCATGTTATTTTAATCTGTTTCAATGTTATTGCACTGTCCTTCACAAATAAACCAACACATGAAAATACATAAAATGCTGCGATTGAGAGTTTGTGAAAAACTGTAGAATAAAATGTGCAGAGAAGTTGAAGTATAAAGCTAGAAGTGCTGGATAAATGGTTAAAATGCACAGCGTTGGCTCAACAAGCAGGAGTTACATGGATATAAACACTGAAAAAAGGGACAAAGCCTAAAAAATTAACAGTTCCAGCATCACTATGTCTTGAATGAAAAACAATACTGCAACAGTATGTACTTCGATGTATTTTTAGAATGTTAATAAAATGTTTAAAACCGATTTAAATGAACATAATTGAATCGTGACAGGTGATGTAGATGAAGGTGAGCTTCTCAGATAGGACTGTGGGGGGCAAGTCAGACAAAGCAGGTTGGGAACCACTGCACTATGCTACCAAGCTGAAGGTGTGTGTTATGTCCAGCTCTGTTTGACGCGTGTACTCGATCTCTCTAGAGGACCAGCTGCCCTCGGGGTTCCCCACCATAGACATGGGTCCCCAGCTGAAAGTGGTGGAGCGTTCTCGTACGGCCACCATGCTCTGTGCTGCCAGCGGCAACCCTGACCCAGAAATTACCTGGTTCAAGGATTTCCTGCCAGTCAACACATCCAATAACAATGGGCGAATCAAGCAGCTCCGCTCAGGTAACCAATTCTTTTTCCATTCTTTCCCCCTCAATCTTCGCTTTTATTTGTACCTGAAGGTTTTTCTCCCTCCCACTTTGCTTTGATCTCTCTTTCAGTGTCCACTCCCTCGTTTCCTCCCCCAACCTGTTTTTATTTTCAGTTCCTATAAAGCTTCTGTTTTTCTTGCCCTCGTTCACCCCGTTTCTTATTGCTGTTGCACACTCCTCCTGCCATGGTTACTGGCTGTGTCTCTCAGCTGCCCCTCTCTGCTGTTGCTGTTGTATGAGTTGACTCTGTGTGCGGTCGCCAACTCTTCAAGGCCTTAAAAAAACGATCTCCCCACTTTTCTCCGCTTTTCTCTCGGAGGTCTTCCCGTGCAAATCACCATCACGAAGGGTTTAATTTTTCACTTACTAAAAACATTATGAAATATTTGTAACGGCATGCATCAGTGCACAACGTCTCCAGTAATATCTCAACAAAATTCTCTACTGACAGAATCTGCGAGGTAAACTTAGGTGATGGTGGCATGTACTGAGGGAATGGCCTCTCTAAAAACACTCACTGCTGTGACTAAACAATCAAATAACTGTTTGTTTTTCCTTATTTCATGGAAAGGGTGTCTTGCGTGGGTGTGAAATTGACTCACAGACATTGCATCCATGTGAACTGAGAAGCTACAGCGACAGAATTTTAAAATCAAAGACAAATAACTTGGAAAACCACAAAGTCTTTTCCTAGACAAGCTACTCTATCCATCTCGATTAGCTTTTCAATAGCCACAGTAGTGTGTAAAATCCCAACTTGTTGTAGCAAAATCCCCTCCCTCCTCAGACCTCCTTCTGCTTCGAGGGACCAACTCTGGACCCAAAATCCCTTTCTTGTGATTGGGCACCCAACTCTCTGGCTTCATTATGGATAAATTCTTCTGTTCCCTTTTTTTTTTTTTAATTCTCTGGCTAAAATCCCTGCCTATACTCCCCCCCCCCCCCTTTTTTTTTTTTTTTACAAAAAAATAAAGATATTAAACATATGTAAAAAAATTGTTAGAACTCAAAATGTCAAATATTTGATGTTAGCTTTTCTATGTGATGACGACAAAATATTCGACTTTTACTCTTTTAAGCACAACATTATGTGTAGATGATCCATATCCATGACTATTTTTCATGAGTAGAGGAGTTGCAGTGCTTTTTCAAGGTGTTTCTACTAAGTCAACTCCTCTGTGTAACCAATGGTCCGATTGTAATGCCATGTCTATGCTGTTTCTTTTCTCTTTGTATCTTTTTAACCACAGAGTCCTTTGGTAAGTGCTTCTGTTTCGAGGCCCACACCCTCACTGTCCACTTTTCTACATACAGTTCACTAATGTTGCTGCTGTTGCTGCTGCTGCTGCTCACCTTTTACAATGTTGAGGTGTTATTAAAATGCATGGCATGCATTTTACTAACAGTCACACACATGGATAATATGAAGAACACACACACACAGACAGACTAGAAATGCACAAACTCACAAGTCCGCAGGTGCCCACACATAACTTTAGTTAAAGAAGAATACTATAGATGCTGACAAACTGGATACGCACACACATGCATACACACTTAAACACATCTCTCTGTCACCCTAGAGTTAGCTGGCCTCACCCTCACCTGTGCACCTGCAGCCTTTCCACACCCAAAGATTTACAACAACTTTCTCCTCACACTCACCTATTTACTTTCCCACTTATTCAATTATTCTTTCCCTCACCCACTCACTCACTCAGTCATTCACTCACCTACTTACTCTCTCCACCCTGCTGTATAGAGTTACCAGTCAATAAGCCATCAACTCTAGATGGCTGTGAGGTAGACCTCTGGTGGAGCCACTGTAAGGAAATCAATGGCAACCAGGTTTTAGACTTCTAGACCTTGACTGTACAGTGCAGTGTGTGTATACTAAACCTGGTTACCACTGGTTAGAAGTAGTGATTTGGACACTGTAATAATCAATATATATATATATATATATATATATGTATAAATATATATAATATAGTAGTCAAAAATAGTGAAGTTTGTAAGTTAATGAAAAACCCACCCTTCAATGCTTTTTCAAGTATATAAATCACAATCATTTCTTTGTTTACTTTCACTTTAGTCAGCGATATCCTTGGTTTCCCAAAATGCATTTTGACAACTTCTAGAGAATATGCCTGAGAGGCTTTTTTTCCCTGTAAGACAAAGACTCGCACCTCTTTACAGCTGAAACGATTTGTCAGTTTTTTAATTAGTCAAATGACAGAAAACTAATAAGCAGCAGGTCGATTATTTGTTAACATTTTTTTTAATGATTTTATAGTGTCGTATTGTTCCAGCTTGTCAAATCTGAGAATTTGCTGCCTTTTCTCTGATTTTTAAACAGTTTTTTTGAAAACTCACATTTAAACATTGGACAAAACAAGTAATTTTTAAAGATGTCACCTTCAGTTTTTCTGACATATTTGTTGTGTCTGTGTTGCATTCTGGTCCGTTGAGACCACTGCTCCATCTCTACTGTACGCCAGACTTTTTACTGTACGATTGGTGATGATCGCTTAGAGATTTTTGAGTCTACAAACACATGACATTTACTTCTGATGTATTAAATTGTTGAAAATTTCCCGTGTCAGACTCGGCTGTAGCCGTGCTGGACGGATTTTCACTTGATATCACAATGTTTACCGTTTGCCAGTTATCTGGGAGATTTAGAAATCCAATATACGGCCAAACAACGAAAAATCTATACGATGCCAGTACTGGAGGGTGGATTTTTCCTTTAGATACAGATATAAAATATATTTACACACCATATTACTAGCAGGATTACACCTGGATTTGACCCAAGTGGTGGACAAGTGCAGGTTAAGACTCAGGGCAGTTAAGTGTACTTAAGAGTCCCTGTCCACCTTTTAGAGACCCATATGAGTGCAGTGGAGACACTACCTTACTGCTACAGCCACATCTGCCCCTGCTGCAAATCAATGAAGTCAAATCAATAACCCACCTACTTATAGCTCTGTCACTTTATCTGTCTTCCTCTTCTCAGGCTTATTCTGTCTGAATTTATTCTGTCTTTTCTTTTATGCCTCTCTCTTCCTCTCACACTCTTAAGAATCTATATTTTGAGTCTTTTCTCCCTAATTTGATTCTTCTTTCCAAGTTACCCCCCCCTCCCCCCAACCCCAAAGTCCCACCCTCCCTTATCCCCTTCTCCTCCTGTGGTACTAACATTTTCTTCTTCTTCTCCTTCTCTAATCTCGTGCATTCATTGCCCACTCAGGTGGCACGCCCATACGAGGTAAGACTGCTGGGAGGACCAACATGACACAGTGGCCTGATTCCTTTTCAACCCCCCAGTTCCTACTTGTCTCACAGATCTGAAAAAAAAAAGAAAAAAAGAAAGCAGCTCAGGGTGAATTAATCAGTATGGGTTTAGTCCAAAAGACTCAGGACTCTGCCATATTGGTAATACTCCAGCTGCTTCAGATCTGCAGTAGGTGCAAGAGGGAATTGGAATTGAGCAAACAGTTCATTACTATGACTTTTAATCACCTCTTCTCACCTTTCATCCTCTCTTCATCCTTTCATTTTTCCATCTCAGCCTCAACGTTCACTCTCTTAACACAGAAATCCATTGCTTCCTCCTTGCCATATAAAGTGATCTTTCTTTTGTATCCACCCATTTAACATCATCTACTTTGTTTTCAGTCTAAAGCATGATGTGTTTATGACTTGTATTGATTTCTTCGTTGCTTAGTTTGAGGTGACAAAGAATACTTTTTACTTTTACCTCCGTTTGTTTGCTTTATTTTAATTCTTTTTGTGACTGGATTTTCTTTTCTTTTTCCTTTTTTTTTTTTTTTGGAGGGGGAGGGCGGGGGGACGTTACCTAAGCCAGCCTCTCCTCCTACCTTGTCTATATTTGCCCAATCAAATGTCCCAGTTTTGTTTTTCCTCCCAGCTGTTACTCGCTCAGCCTGAAAAGTCCAGATGGCAAAGATTCAGACACACTTGCAGACATTAGTGTGCTCGCAGACACACATAAACACACAAGCGTGCACATACGAACACACACATTTCTTCATGGTTTCTTTTTTTACCATTACTCCCTCTTTTCTCTCTCATTACCGATAAAAAGCCCCAAACAACCACTTTTTTGATAAAGTTTTTATGGGCGCTTTTTTGCCTTACCACACCATCTTTAAAGAACCTCTGGTTGACTTTTTTGACAGTTTTTCTATTTTCAGGGAGCGAGAAAAGCATCGGTCCCTTCCCAAGGCTTTGCGTATGTCGTTCCTTTTTTCTTTTCTTTTTTTAAAATCTGTTGGCCTTGATGGAGGTCAGTTGATGTCTTAACCTCCTTATTGGGTGTGTTTTTTTTAAATGACATCACACTCCTGATCCCATTGGTGGATCCGAAAGGGTTGGGGATATCTGATTTATCTTTGTCACGTTTTGTCTTCAAAAAACTAAACCTTGATTTGCTCCCTAATATAACTGCATTTTAATTTTCAGCAAAAGAAATTTCAAAACAGTGTTTGTGGTTGGATTTTTACACATATTTTGTTGCTTGGTTGATTTGTTTCTGCCTTGCTTTCATTCTCCGTTTTTGTAGGCTTTGTATCAGAGCTTTTTTTTTTTTTTTTTTGTTCTCTTCCCATTTCTTTTGGCTAGATTCCTGCTGACAGTGGTAGACACTTGCTAATTTCTCCCGATAAATTTGACTCCGTTTTTTTGCTCGAGTTGAGCTTGTTTTTGCGAAAACTCCCTCAGATTCATTTACTCTGTATGGAGTTCTTACCATTTCTATGTTGTGTTTATTTCTGTGTATTTATGAACTATGCCCAATTATCTGATGCCTACCACTTCTGTGTAATTGCCCTTTCTTCCTCACTATCTGTCTGTGTGACTCTCTCTCTCCCCCTCTCTATCTTCTACTCCACCTCTCTATCCCTCTATCCATGCAGGTGCCCTGCAGATAGAGATGAGTGAGGAGTCAGACCAGGGGAAGTATGAGTGTGTTGCCACCAACAGCGATGGCACACGCTATTCCACCCCAGCTAACCTCTATGTTAGAGGTAAGAGGGGGATAAAAACCAGGCTGTCCTGTGAGCACCAGAGTCCAATTAGAGTGCTTAGATTTAAGGGCCACATTGTTAATGTATGAGCGGATTGGGACTGAGAAGCTTTTTACTTCTCCTGCTTTTGTCTTACGTCTTCTGCTAGGAATGTGCGTTTATCATATTAATGTGATGTGACGCTATTAAACCTGCTGTGTTTTATGCATCTTTGCTCTGGAGCCATAAAACTGGATGTTTTGTTTTTTTTCAAAGAGAGCTCTTTTACATCAGTTAAGGCGGGACTGTATGTTTCACTCAGGCAGTTAATCTCTCTGCCCTCCCTTCTTAGCCTTTAGACCTCAGAGAAAACACACAAAAAAACCCAGAAAAACAAATCATTGTCTGTTTAAGACTTGTGTTTCTCCCCAAATCTGACAAGCATCTCACATCCTCAGGCACTATCTCCTTCAACACTCATACACACACAAACATACACACGCACACCCACCAAACGTTTGACTGTTGGAGACATTTTTATTCCTGTGGCCTTTTGCTCTGTTGTCTGCCCGCACAGAAAATAAATAAATATTTAAATACCGACACCCACACGACGGGGTGCACACGAACACACATTTATGTCTATTTATACACACACATATATACACATACATGGACTCACAGGAACAGTGCAAAGTCAGTGAAGTGCGTCTAACAGCGCTTGCAGAGCCAGTAAAATCTTGCAGTGCTGCTCAGCGAGTGTTTGACAGGCGGTCTATGGAGACAGCCAGCAGTGGAGGCTGCCTTAAACAGGAAGGCTTTCAGCAACACAATCTATGGCCTCCGCTTCTCTCTTTGCTCTCCTCATTTCTTTCTTTCTTCCTTTCTCTCTTCGGCTTTCCCTCTGCCTGTTGCCACCTTGCCATGCTCCTTTGTCTAACTTGTGCTCTCTCTCTCTCTGTCTCCTGTCTCTCCTCTGGTGTTTTCCCGTTCTCCTCTCTTTTTCTCTCCTGCTCCTCCTCCTCCTCCTCCTCCTCCCGCTGTGCTCTGTCCCACCTCCCTCTGCAGAGCTGCGAGAAGGTTGGTAAAGTAATGTCTGCGTGTGGCTCTTTTGAGACTCATCTGAGTATCTTTCTTTTCCTCCATTAAAGTGCCATTTGTGTTTTTGTGTCTGGGTTGTTTTATGTGAGGCACTGAAGGTTTAAACCTTGCCTCTATAGTTTGCTCCTTTGAGATATACTGTACCCTGCGTTCTTCTTTTCTGTTTCCCTGTGAGTGCATGTGTGTTTGCTGTGAGTTTTTTTTTTTTTTGTGACTATCTTTTGTGATTCAGTTCATAAAAAATGTAATATTTTAACACCATGAATAAAAACATTTTGATATCACAAGCACCCTAGTAGTGATGTACCAGACTGGCTGAATGCTTGCAGTTTTCTTTGAATGCCATCAAACAAACGATTAATCATCACACTGTATAGTGTAAAGACCCTGACTGTTATCTACTGTTGTGCATCTGAACAACACAGTGATGAATGTCTTATCACCTCTCTCCTCCTGCCTTCCTGCTTTCATTGCTATCTGGTCCAGTGCGTCGTGTCCCCCCTCGCTTCTCCATTCCTCCAGCTGACAGCGAGATCATGCCAGGGGGGAACATCAACATCACCTGTGTGGCAGTGGGGTCCCCTATGCCGTACGTGAAGTGGATGCTGGGAGCAGAAGACCTGACGCCCGAGGATGACATGCCCATCGGCCGAAACGTTCTGGAGCTGACTGACGTGCGGCAGTCCAACAATTACACGTGCGTCGCCATGTCAACGCTTGGCGTGATCGAGGCTGTGGCACAGATTATTGTGAAAGGTGAGTTTATCAGTGTGTAAATAAGGAGGCTTATGGGTGAGGATGTGATTAACAGAGGAAGTAATGTCTGATTTCAGGCATAGAGAGGTTTTAAATTGATATAATATTTACTTCTGTACATTGTAGCATTTTCTTCTGGACAACTTTTCAGGCTCACAAATTTTTCTTGCTTTGATCCTTGTTTGATCCTTTAGTTTTCACTTTATTATAAAAAAGTATTATTAAGAGTACGGTGTCGCCTCGCTCTCTGTAGAGAATCAGAAAATGTATGCACAAAAGCAATATAAAATAAGTTACTCCCTGCTCTGTTTTTCATGTATGCCAAATATATTTATGTAAACATAATATAGTTGGCGTATATGAACATAATATATCAATATTAAGAATCATATTTTACACACAATACACAATATTCTGTTTATTACAGTATGTATTGTATTTAAATTTGTCAGTATACAGGGGTTTTAATTTGGATAGTCTTTACATGATTCTAACAAATATACATATATATACAGTATATACTGTATATTGTTATATATAACAAATTGCTAATCTGATATTTTTTGTCCAGTTGTAATTGTTGTGTGGAGATTATGATCATTGTATAATTCTAATTAATAAATTAAATAAATTAATAAAAGATATTGAACTGGTCTTGTCGTTTAAACAAAGTTTGTCATTTGTCAACCACAGAGGTTGATTTTCTTGAGCTTGAGCTTGAGTGCAGAGTGATGGTCTCAATCTGAGTCTATCAGATGATTTCTTAAGAGATGGTGTATAAGATATCTCTCTCTCTCTCTCCCTCTCTCTCTCTCTCTCTCTCTCTCTCTCTCATTTCTTTCTCATAGCTCTGCCGAGGGCCCCTGGTACCCCTGTGGTGACGGAGAGAACGGCAACAAGCATTACGCTCACCTGGGATTCTGGCAACCCCGAACCCGTCTCCTACTATATCATACAGGTGTGTAACAGACACTGAGGCGCTACTGCATGTGCACACAGGCTTTTTGGGACACATAACTCCACTACATTTTTAAATGAACATGAACTGTTATTAACAGCCTAAGTCAGTAAATAGGGCTACAAAAGTCTCTCTTTCCTCTCCTGATAGTCATAAAATCGCCAAATTGCTCAAATGAAATCTTATGAGCACTCTCTGCCGACAAGGAGTAATGAATTGAAATGTTAAGAATGAAACAGAAACGGCTGCACTGACACAATGACAGAATACTCCATTTACAAAAAATTATTTGTAAATGAAGTATTCTCTATGTATTGAGATAGATAGATAGATAGATAGATAGATAGATAGATAGATAGATAGATAGATAGATAGATAGATAGATAGATA
>JBBPCS010000010.1:0-11768 GCA_037974645.1 Hollardia meadi
GTGTGTGTGTGTGTGTGTGTGTGTGTGTGTGTGTGTGTGTGTGTGTGTGTGTGTGTGTGTGTGTGTGTGTACCATTGATCTGAACGTCTAGAAAGCCCGGGGCGATGATGCTGCCTTCACAGTCCACACGCTTGTCGGCGTAACCCTGCTCATCAAAGAACAGCTTCTCTGGATCTAAAATCCTCCCGTCACGCACCCACAGGTCCTCTCTGCACACACACACACACACACACAGTAACTATGTGCTTTTTTTTACCCTGAAGGGTGTGTGTGTGTGTGTGTGTGTGTGTGTGTGGGGCACCTCTGCAGCCGGTGGTCTCTCAGTATTCTGCAGTTGATGAACTGAGTGATGGGAGCGTCCGACACCGATTTGTTGGACGGCATGTTTCTCAGCAGACGAGCGGAGACTCCTCCCCTCCGCTTCAGATGACTGGAAGACACAGCAGAACACATCAAACGCTCCTCTTTGTATTTTGTACTACAGTACTTGAAAAAAAAGGTACTTGTTTACTGTCAGTGGTGGAATGTAACTAAGTACATTTACTCAGGTAGTGTGCTGAAGAACGAATTTGAGGTACTTGCATTTCTATTTCATGTTCTTTTATTCTTCTCCTCCACTAAATCTTAAAGATAAATATTGTACTTTTTACTCCACTACATTTGTCTTGGGTTTAGTTACTTTTAAAGGTTACATTTTTTTCTGTCCTCTCCCTGTCCTGTAAAAACCATGTATCTCCAGATGTGTTGACGTTGAATGCTTGTGATAAGCTCTTTAAAAACCCCTCTTGGATCAGCTGGGAAACGCAGTGCAGAGCTCATGAAAACCTCACAGGACAGCCACAGCTACAAGCATATGATGATCTTATAGAATATGATGCTCTGCTGTAGAATAAACTAGCCAACAGTATGTTAAGTAGTTCAAATGAGCGTAAACATCTACAGCAGTAAAATGCAACAGACACATTAATGCAGCAGAGAATCACCCAAAAACATCAGATATAATAGGAAAACACTGACAGGGAGCAGTTTACTGCACATGAGTGCTTCTACTTTAATTTCTTTAAGAACATTTTGATGATACTTTTATTTAAGTAAGGTTTTGAATGCAGGAGTGGAGTACATTTACAGCGTGGTGTTAGTACTTCTACTTAAGTGTGCAGAACATTTCTTTTTTAAGCAAATTAGGTGGGGGAAAAAAAGGTGATTACCAGGTTAAATGATATCTGGCGTCTTATCACTGGAGGTGCAGCAGCTGACTTTGACCTCTGGTTTTATTTCTGCTCTCGTGACGTTTTAAAATGAGGCTGCAAGAAGCAACAATAAGTATTAACATATCCTTCTGTCGTCTTTCAAACTAAAACACTCTATTTTTGCGTGGCTGTCTTTGGGAAACTGTCCCCTCTGGATCTGATCTGCTGTCTGCGTGCACAACGCCGAACTCCATCCGGAAAAGCATCAATTTAAGTCTTCCTTAGCTCTGAGCTGATTTTACATACCTCAAGAGAGAAAGAGATGAGACGTCTGAGAGTTGCTAGAACCCAGTCGTCAACTCGGCATGTACTAAATGCACAGTGAAGGCCTTATTACAGCAATATTTCAACTCATCCGACCGTCACCGCGTCGCTCTTCCATAAAAACACAGCAGCAAGGCGGGGGAGGCTACATTAAACTACCGTGTTTCTTACAGTTCAGTTGTTTTACCACACGCAGGTAAAAAAACAAAAACAAAAACAAAATCTAGTGTTTTTACGGTGTTAATTTACTTAGTATCGATCCCCGTTCAGCTGTCGAACAGAAACACGGGAAACGGATGTCATGTGACGAAGCGGAGCTGCAGGTCAGCTGATCAAAACAAGACGGCTGCAGTTTACTGTACTGGAGGAAATATTCAGGTCCACATACTGCAGATACTTTAGTGTAAAAAACAAAATACTACATTACAGGTTAAAGGAGGCAACTGCACTTAAAACCGACTTTTAGTAAAAAAGTACATTTATCAGCTTTATGTAGTAAAAGTACTCCTTGTGCAGTAAAATGTCTGTGATGTCCGGTTGTTCATACATGCATCAGTGTTGGAGAAGCATTTTACTGTTGGAGCTGTGCACCAACATAGGGGTCGGGCCCTTCCAAAGGGTCTCCAGATCAATGTGAGGGGTCGTCACACGCAAAAAAAGAAAAGTTCTGATCCAGTTAGTTTTAATTTTGTTGCCATTTTCTTAACATTTAAATGATTTGGATAATTTAGTGTTGGAGGTTAAAGGCATGTCCCCAGTAGAGGGAGCTAAAGCACAACATTTGACATTCCCCCGTAAACAGAAACTTCACTTTGCTTCAGATCAGCTGTTTGTGTTTTTGTACTTCATGTGCTGTAAATGTACATTTTTACATGATGTACTGAAGCAGGTACACAATGCTAATTTAGCAGCATCTTGTACATAATATAATGACCAGACCACGATAATTCATACTGTAATAAGGCTTTCTATCAGATAAATATGTATAATGTACTTTTGATACTTAAGTATATTTAATATCTTATACTTTAAGACTTTTACTCAAGTACCATGTATATGGGTGACTCTCACTTTCACCAAACTAATGCTTAGTTTAGTTTAGCTTATTTGCACACATATATAAAAATACAGTAAGAAAGAAAGAAGCCAAAAATAGCTTATTAATAAATCGTAAATAAACAGTAAAAAAAAAACAGAAAAAAATATTGCACAATTGATCAAAGTTTCAGGACTCAGCAGTAATACAACATTTAAAGAATATTACAGTTTAAATAGAGTCTGTTTTTTTAATAAGCTTAATGTGGATGTTGATTGTGGTGATGGAGTTGTCAAAGAGATGGATCGTCCTCTATATTTCAGTGAATATTGATGAGGGGAAATCTGACAATACGGACAATGGAAGTCCTTGACGCATCTTGTGGAGTAGGTGTGAATGTCTGCGAGGCAGGTCATGAGTTAGGTGTAGTTATATTTATACATGAAGACATGTGGCTGGTAAATATTGTAGCAAAGCTAATCATTCTTTAAAAAACTGCTTTTGCATTAGGAAAATCTATTTTTAGCACTTTTGCTCAAGTATGACTTTTTACAACACTGAGAATATCGATACAGTACTTTTACTTTTGAACTATATTTAGCTGATCATAAAACATTTTGCTTGAGTGATTGAGGATTCTCAATGCAGGACTTGAAATTGAGTGTTTTTATGTTAATGTTTATGTACTTTCAAGTACTTCTTCCACCAGCAGCGCCTGCAGGGCCCTGATTGGTCTCACCCGACCTGTGAGGTGAGCGGGACTCTGAAGTAAAAAACCCGCCGAGCCTACGTTCGCACTACCAGGAAGTGCGGCCCCAAACTCCATCTCCAACCCCCACCCTCTCAGCAGACAGAGCCCCCCTCCCCATTCCTGAAAGTCAACAATAAACCGCGTTTCCAGTAAGCCGGATACCTCCCCAAGTCCTGCTCATCCCCATGGAGACTACTACGAGAGTCCACAGTCCTGTGTCCTGTGGCCAAACCAGGCCACCCATGAGGAGAGAGAGAGCGTAGGTATGTTTTACCCAATATGGATCAAAATGTAGATCTCCACTGAGACACAGTGCAAATGCTTCTCTCTGTTTTCTCTGTTTGGACACAAAGAAAAGACTTGGCAGCAGCTCGGGGGGGATATTTGAGTGGAGAACCGGGGTGAAAACACAAGTGGTCGTGGCGTACGATATTTTACAGCCCCAGTGTGCCCTCTTTTGTGGGCCGTGACGTCAGCATTCCCCTCGCTGCTGCATGAGTGACACAGTAGCTTTGTTTTGGAGTCGCCACATCTCATTCACGGCCGCTTAACTCCTGAGTCCGGTGGCCTTTCAGGATCCCCGATTCCTTAATCCGCTGGTTTTTGAGGCACTGAATAAGCGGCCGTTTGTATGCTCAGTCCCGGGGCGGCGGGGTGCTTCTGCTTTATGTGAATTGTTGACTTGCAAAACACGCCCTGAGGGCAGCGAGTGACTGATACACTGAGGGGGACGACTGCCAGCAAGGTCATGGCGAAAGGTTAGTCCTGCTGCTCACATGTGGATGGCACAGAGAAACAAGACACACCAAAATAACAAATTTGCCTTAAAATCTGCACAAATTACAACTCTACAATTCAGATGAGGAAAATCTAAAAAAAAAAAAACTTTAATGGGGGGAAAATGTGGGTAACTCACAGTAGAATTACAGTATAGCCTCTTAGTATGACAGAAGTTGAAACAGCTTGTATGAAGAACATGTATGAAGCATTGACATACTGTAAATAAAGATGGACGACGTGTCTCCACTCCCTCCCATTGTACAAAAATGAAGCCAAATCACGAGCAGGGCTCAGCTGTCAATCACGATGTTTCACCCCGTTTTTATAGCATCAAATAACTCAATTAAACCAAATCAAACTGATCAGAAAAATTAACACTTGACCATACAAACACTGACAAGAATTACCTAAAATGATAGAAACCATCTTTGGGGAAAATTTATTTGAGGTGTACTTTGAGTTTTTAGTTTGGTCCATGTCCTGCCTGAAATCATTAAGGAGGGGTTTATGAGCTATACTGCAGCCAGCCACCAGGGGGCGATCAAGATGTTTTGGCTTCACTTTTGGGGAGCTCTCATGTCGTCCATCTTTATATACAGTTAATGGTATGAAGAATATGGATCTTTGAGGACAAACAGACCTGAGTCCTGGGAAGAAGAGAACTATTTTCCCGATCGATGCTTCCAGCGGCTCAAATGTGATGAAATTCACAGCTTTTTTTCTGTCTCATTTGTTGGTGGAACAAACAACACATAGTATTCTGTCCGCCACCGGGTACGAAATCTGATGGTGATCCAGTCAGGCTGGCAGCCTGGCAGCATTTCTATCTGCGCTCATGTCACCATTATAGATTAAATTACTTTTGTCCTGTGTTGTTGGCAGTTCTACTCTGAGGAAAACGCTGTTTTTCACAGCAGCATCAACAACATTAATACAAACATGGAAAAACGTCTGTTTCCACTTCAAGTAAAAGTACAGAAGTAGCTGTAATCAGTGAAATGTTGCCTGTTTGTATCAGCTGTTAAAGTGCTTAAAGGATCTGAATCCGACTTCCACTCCTGCCTAAAGCAACAAAAAGTTCAACCCACTCCCCAGCCCTCTTAGCGACCCCCTCATATCCTCTGACATCTGAGGGGTCTGGATCGTTTGCAAACAGATCTCAAGCGTTGGGAAAAAGGCAAATCCATTAGCAAACAAAGCCACACTGGAGCACCAACACCTGACATCCTCAGCAGTATCTGCCCTCTCATTCCTGCTCTCACTGCTGCAGCTTCACGCTCACTAATCTGCCAAATCTGTTGTCATTTGTCCCCGTTGACAGAGACCCTCCCTCCTCCGCACCTCCTCTGGAGTAATCCTCCACTTTGTTTACACGTGGACTAATTGGATAAAGAGGAATAAACAGGAAGCTGAATCAAAAAATGTCCATCGCTATTTTTCCTAAAGTGACGGCTTCGAAATGTTTGTCTGCGGATCAATAAATCTTGATTGTATCTTTAAAAAAACCAAGACAATCAATGTTCAATCAAAGCATTCAAACGACAACAGGAGTGTGATTGAAATAAAACTTGGTGTAAATGTGTCACAGACGTCTGTAGCCCATAAGGTCACCACGTCCCTGGACCTCCTCTGCACCAGGAGCTGCATTGTTCTAGAGAACACTGGATCAATCTCCTGGGTGGGGAGTTTACAAGAAGTAAAGGGAGGTGGGGGCGACTTCTCCTTTTTCTCCTTTCCCTTTCTTCACCCCACGTCCTCCCCCACCCAGGCCCCTCACCCTCCACCCTCCACCCTGTGCTGCCCTGCGTCTCAGCAGCTTGTTTGCATTCCTCTCAGTTAATAAGTGTTTGTCTGATCCTTGGCAGGGGGTGTAAAGACCCCCCCCCACCATCTCCAACTCACCCAGCTGTAAAGACGACAGGAGTGATGCTGCGAGGAGGAGGAGGAGGAGGAGGAGGAGGAGGTGTCATAAATCACATAGACGCGTTGCTCCGGCGTTTTAACTTTTCTAATAACCAGCAGGTTGCAACACACTTGCTGCAGGTCCACACAGAATAAACACACACAGCTGAGGTCTGATTTAAAGGGGAGGTTTTAATTTAAAGGGGAGGTATGTAAATAATAACCACTGTTTCCTCGTGTGATGTTTAAAAATGTGCATTTTGATCATGGATGAACATTCTGGAAGCTGAGACTCTTTCAAACTGTAAGTTGGCCGCCGTCTCTCTTCCCTCCTGTGAGGTCAATCATTCCCAGACTAAACAGGTTATTAGATCACATATTAAACACGAACCTGGAACTCCGGCGTTGCTTTTTATCCTTACTTTGGGAATATCGGGGAAAGGAAGGGAAAAAAACAGAGACTAGAAGAGTCTACAGTCAATGTAGCAGCTCTGTGAGACTGTACTGCAGCACAACAGTGCTTTCAAGATATAATATATAAGATTTTTTTATATTTAAATGTCTAAAGCCGACAACACCTTGCTTCTCAAACCAAGAAAAATCTGTAATTTTAGTCAAGTTAACGTGCGTTTCATCGTCACCTCATTTGCTATAACTTCCAGGAGAGACTGAGGAAGGTAATTGGCATTCACAACGTGAATAAAACTTTAAAACATTACCTCGTCTATTGAACATTTCTGTCTGAGTCACATCAAATAGATTTTCATCGGCAATGGTGGTTATTGAACAACGAAGACAACAACTCTCATGATGCTACTTCACTACGTCATCAAACTGCATCTTTTGTTTGCTAACAGCATGCTAACATTAGCTAATTGGCCAGCTGAGGCTAATGAATTTCATTAATTTTGCAGGTATTGATTTCTGGAAACAGACATTGCTGTAGGGCAAGTGCCATCTAGTTCCATTACATTGGAGAGAAGTCAGACATCTCTACAGCTGATATCTCAATTTCTCTCTGATTTCGGGCCAGCTTACAAGAGAATATCACGGGTTATTCATTTAAATGATTAATATCTCATAGAGAAACATTGACCACTGCTGGAGATCACTTGAAGTTCAAACATCCAACAAACCGGCTCATTTTAGTGACCGTCGGGACATTTTGTTGCCGTCTTTGTGGCACTAAAAGTGGATATTTTGAGCAAGACATTAGGAGGCTTTCCAGTTGTGTTTGTGGCGATTAAACCAGGTATTTTAAGGCAAAACATGATCTTCTCCTCACCCTGGCCAAGTGTTGTTTTTTTTTGGGCCGAAACCTAACCAGACCTTAGGAACAGCATTGTCACAACTTAAAACTGAAAATTGAGACACATAAAGTTTCAACATATCAGGGAAAAGTTGGAACATAATCCCTGGTTTGCAGACGTACAGTGCCAACATTTAATGTGGCGAGTGGGCTGCAACACAACACCAACCCACAACATACAAAACAAGACAAACTGAAGGACAAATCAATTTAAAGTCAAGTTGACAAATGACTGCAGCTCTACAGACAGAAGCTGATCCTGAGTCTGGTGTGGTGATAAAACAGGCTGCCATGTGAAATCACAAATCAGCCAGCAGCCATTAAAAGCCCCCCCTGCAGCCGACTGATAGCAGCGGGAGGAAGAGCGAGATGTGCCAGAAACATCCGACTGTGAGCTGTTTGGGAAACGTCCCAGAGGGTGCCTCTCTCGCTCCGTCCCACGTCCACTCTCATCAAGTCATTTAGTGGATCCACTAAATGCAAACACAACAGAGAAGCCCTTTGCTGGGGGTGCGAGGCTGCACCAGTGAATGGGGCAGCTTCAGACTGGTGGAGGGCTGCTGGGAGAAATCCCAGGCTGCACTGAGCAGCGAGGGGGTCTGAGGCTTGGACCAGGTCTGACCGGGTGTGCCTGGAGGAGGCCTTTGTCACTCCTGTCGCCACGGCAGCTCACCTATTGAGGGTAGAGTCTAAGATATGTAAAGCAGCAGCGTTTCAAAGCCTTCCCTCCGCTGTGGGACAAACAAAGAAATAAAGAAATCAAATGAAAGTTTTGGAAAGGAGTGAGTAAAGAGACGGAGAAGAGAAAGTATCCTCTGTAATGAATGCTCGTGCACCGGGCCAAGCCGTGTGTTGGAATCCGATGAATGTTGAGAAATGGAAAAAGAAAGGAATCATTAAAAAGACGGAGCGAGGTGGAGGGAGACTACTATGCCCTTGTTTGCCCGGAGTGGTATTTTCTTTTTCTCATTGAGCCGCTCCAAGTCCTGCAGGCGGCTTGGTGAGTCTCCCGCCCAGCATTGACAGGCAGGCCTGGGCATGCCCGGCCAAGGTCAAACTGTGGCCGCCAAGATCGCGCACACGGCTCAGCCCGCCCCCAGCTGCCGCGGCTCTGTTTGTGTTTGTCTTGTCGGTCGGTTTCCCTCCCTCTGCCTCCGCAGGGATCGCCTCAGCAGCTCGGCCTCTCTGGAGGCTTCGGCAGCACACGCAGGTATCGGGTGACGGTGTGTCCGAGGTGAGGTGCTGATGCACACCTTCCCTCAGTCTCAGTAGCGCTCTGTATATAGAACATCAAGACATAAAGTCACCTCTCCCTGTGAAGCACCTTTCTGCAGAAACCTGTGATTTTTTTTGGGATTTTTTTTGCCACATCATTGCATGAGAAGAGAAGGACCAGCTGTATTTGAAGGAAACAATGCACATAGTTGGTGTGAAATGTCTCAGACAGGAGTGTAAGCTGAGAATATGTTTGGTAACTGACTCAAGTATTTAGAGACCATTGTTCTGTCACTGCAGTGAGTCACTAACCTTTATGTTACCTGGACAGCATAACACTGCAGAACCCTCCACGACAGCAAAGCAAAGACGGCCGAAACATTTGAGGAGGAATTTCCTTCTACTGTAACAAGTCAAGTTAAAATTGCTTCAAGGCAGAGCTGCTTTAGAGGTTTGCAAACCCTTCACCCAGATATTATGTTTGAAAGAAGACAAAATACTGCTGGCAGATTGCAGGTTTTTTTTTCGTCTACTTTAAATGAACATATCTGTTGCATGACAACCTGTTTTATTGGTTAAGGTTAGAAAAAGATGGTTAAATATTCGAAAGAGTCACAAAAGTGACTTAAAGTCTGTGGTTTTATTGGATTTAAACACTGGTTTCACCCCCAGCAAAGTACTTCTGAAGGCAAACTGTTGCTGGGTAAAGACTACGCCCTGCAGCATGGAAAAAAAATTGAACAGACGATAGACAACTTTTTTGTTTTAACTTATCATTATGAAGTAAATATATATTCCCATTACGGGACTTTAGGGGAAACACATGTCAAACGGGGAACAGATTGTTTTCCATCAAGTCAGTACAAGTCTGTTCGCTCCTGTTTTACCTCAGTTTCTATCACTCTCCTTCACCTTCTTTGCCTTCTCCATCAGCGGGGTTCTTTTTCTTTAACAGGTTTCCACAGTTATTCCATTTGTTCCACTGTTACCTGAGGATAGTGACCGGGGAGGACAATGCCTCTTCCTGTTTTGGTTCCACAATGGCTGACGCGCTTCCTTTGTGCTGTGAATTGAATCCTCTGTTTTCCATGATCAAATCACGCCCGGTGGCAGCATGATTAGCATGTTGCTTTTTACACGTCAAATAAAAAAAAATACAGTTAATGAATTTCTTTACTTTCCCAGGACAGTAAAAGAAGAGATCCGTGGCTTCGGGTCGTCCACAGGGAGGATGAAAATGGTAAACTGTGGGACCTGGCCAGTCAATGTCTATGAAAAACACTTAATTACAGTTAAGTTTAAGTGTGCCGATTGTGCCTGTAGACTGAGGTGAATCAGAAAATAGTCTTAGTGATGGTGTAAGTTCACTTTTGATAGTGAAATTTGATGGCAGTATCATAAAACACGCTTTTCGAATGGAGTTTGGTTTAACAGTATGTACACTTGAAAAACCACCAGGCAATAATTCATATAAATTGAGCCGACATTCCTTCTAATAATGAACCTTGTTAACAGAATAAAGTAACGGAGAAATTGAGGCTAAAATCAACCTGTTATCAAACCGTCAGCTGTTCTGCGTCGCCACAGCAATGTAATTAATTTACAGTAACGTTGCATTGGACAGGCAACCAAAATAATATCAAAATAAAGTGTCTTAACGACACAAAAAAGTGACAGATACTATTCAATAAGGTCGTCGTATATGTCAGGTTCATTAACTTTAATGGAGGAAGACTGAAAGGACACTCATTAACATTTCTTATATATAACGATACCGACCGCTGAGTTTCCAGCTGGGTTTGTGGCGACAAAATATGGTATGTTAAGGCAAAACATCTTTTCCCCGAATGTTTTGATCCCATATTTTTTGCTATGAAACATCATAACTGCAGTGAATCCTACTATAGCTGCTGTCCTCTGCAACAAGCAAGCACAAACCTAGCAGGCCTACAGGAGGTGTTTCGTACTCAGAACAAAGATGGAGGTGGTGGACCGCTCTGGTGTTTTTCCCTACTTTCCCAGCTCACTGTGGAGGTTTACTGGTCACTCCAGAATTGGCTTTGTCATGTTGGTCTTCTGCTGCCTCATTCAGTCCTCTGAAACACCTACAAAAGAGCGTCCCCCAGCCCTGAGTAATGAATAAAGAGGCCCTCCCACTGTTTCCCTGGGCATTGTTTCCTGGTTGTTACACAGAGTGTGTATTGCTCGCTAAGCCTGTGATGGATGTCGGATTACCCCTCAGCCTGTGTCTTCCTGACAAAGAAGGCATCAGCCTGCACTGACACACACACACAGAGGCAAACATGCAAACACACACTCATGCACTCCCCAAACACACACCCACCGTCATCCTCAAGATCCTGCATACAATGATCTACAAATCTTTGTTCTGACCCCAACACCCCGACCACATCAGCATCCATATGTCTCTGACAGAACATTTATGTATTATTATATAGTGAACAGTTTGTTTTAGGTACTGGTACAAAGGGACGTTGCATATATAGACACAAATATGCTAAAGTTATAAATATGGTGGTGCTGATAAAAAAAAGTCGATCCCCATCAGGCGTACAAACCAAATGCAAAAGGGACAAACAAGTCAAAAGGGTAAACATTAATGTCCTCCTCGGCTGAGCCGTAACGTTAGCTAGCCTCTAGTCCATGAGTAGATGCGCGCTTCCTTCAACGCGGTGAAACAAAAAGAAAATAGTTCCCACGTGAAGCTGCTCACAACAAGGTCTGTGGATTATCTTTAGCATGATTTCAGGAAAGAGACATTGCTGTTGAGTTTGCTGTGTCTGACTTAATCGATGTCATTTCTGTTGACATTGATGTCTGCTCTGTTCCGTACCTGCCTTTCCATGTGTGAAAGGGCAGGGAGCTCACAGAACAGAGCTGTACCCCCAAATCTAACTTATGCAAATGGGAATCTAGGTTTCTTTGACTATAGTGGTCCTGACAGAAATATGTTTTTGGGATTTTTTTTGTGGGGGGACTGACTTGACTTGTCAGAGTGTTTTTACAGTGTGGTATTTTTACTTAAGCAAAGGCTCCGTATACCTCTTCCACCTCTTGTGTAATGCAGCAGGGATCGTGGAGCCTCACTTTGGTAAGGTAAGTGAACTTTCACAAAAAAACCAGCACTGTAATAAATCTGGGGCTCCATGCAGCCTCTCTTTCTGTCTGCTACACCATCCTTCCACAGTCCTAATCAACCCCACAGTCTCAGTAGGACCAGTAAGAGACCCTCCCCCCTTG
>JBBPCS010000010.1:12960-25022 GCA_037974645.1 Hollardia meadi
CCCCCCCCCCCCCCCCCCCCCCCCCCCCCCCCCCCCCCCCCCCCCCCCCCCCCCCCCCCCCCCCCCCCCCCCCGACGCATGGCTTCTTAAATTCTGCATATTTGCATTTGATTGCCAAAGGCTATTCATCTGACTCTCTGAACGTGAGCCACCTTTCTAATCTGCAGCAGGGTCAGAGAGAGACGGTGTGGTCTACAGCAGGGCAGACAGGCGGTGATATATGGGGCCGTGGGACACTTGTCCCCGTTAGACCCCACACCGACCCAATGAGGGACCACAGATCCAAGAGCCATGGGGAACAAGAGTCTGACTGAGCACAGACAAAGGCCTGAAAGAGAAACCCAGCCACCCCCTGCTACTACTACCCATCCACTGCCTGATCACAGCAAAAGAGATGAGCAGGAAAAGACCAACGTAAATCTCACGTACAGGCACACTAAAGCAAGGAGGGGGGGTGGAGGGAGAAAGTCAGGAAGAAGACGAAAACAAGAGCAAAAGTCTGCGGCTAGACGCTCAGTGAGGCTTTCAGCTAACATCAGCATGATAACATGCTCACAATAACAACGTTTATCCTTTCAGTGGACGTCAGTCTCAATGAATCTCTTAACCCCGGTTCTTATATTCCATGTTTGTCCTGCCAACGAGAAAGCAAAGGTTCTAATAACCACAGCGTTGCTACTAAACTGTCTTTCTCTCCAGACGTTTGGATCTGGATCGTCGTCCCTCAGGAGATTCAGACTCGCCTCTTCTCTCTCCTTAGTGTTACATGTTATCACGCCTCTCTCTCCCTCCTCTTGTTTGTCGGACTCGGTAGTAGGTTGTGTTCCCCCTTTTTTGCTGTTCCCACCCAAAGCTGTTCGACGTCCTCTCAGATCCATACTCTTCACATATTGTCATTGTAATTTGCAAGTATTGTGTAGTCTGTCCTCTTCCAGGCCTGGCCACCCATGGAGACACCTGAAGTTGCTTGATGTCCTCCTGGATCCACATTCTTCACATATATTTTTATGGTCTACACGTATCAGAAATTTTGTCATTTTAATCTGTATATTGTGTGATTTTGATGGTCTAATCTGTACACATGACATCTATCCCTCATCTGTGGACCTTCCTGAATTTTGCTTTTCATTTGTTCCCTGTTTAAAGGGTTTTTTGGGCATTTTTTCCTCACCCAAATCGAGGGTCTATAACACTCTATAGATTATAGAATATAAAGCCCACTGAGGCAAATTGTGATTTTTTATTTTAGGCCACATAAATAAAATTTTGACTTGACTTGAATGTAAACAGCTGATGTTTAGCAGGTATAATGTTTAAGATGTTCACATTCTTAGTTTAGCATGTTAGCATGCTAACATTTGCTAATTAGCACATGCTGTAATATAAAAGTGCAGGTGAGGCTGTACAATTTGGTCATAAAAAACATTAAAACAATGACCTGATGGTGGCGCTAGATGAAAAGTCACCAAATTTATATTCTTCCAGGGAACAGGAAGCTCTGTACTCTTGGTGGCGATCGATCTAATAGTTGTCGAGATAGATCACCAATTCCAATCAGTTCATCCTTGAGTCCAAGTGGACGTTTGTGCCAAATTTGAAAGAAATTCCTTCCAGATGTTCCTGAGATAAATATCTGTACAGAATTGTGTACCAATCTGTCAAGTAGTTGTAGATACAGATAAGATATGTAGACGTAGAGATATTTCACTGAATAAATTACAATTTTGACCTGATGTTGGCGCTATAGAGGAAAAAGTCAGATGATCACCAAAATCATTAGAATTTATCTTCTGGGCCTCAATTATTGGACAAATCCTGGATAAATTAGATAGATATTTCATTCTGAACCACAAATGTCACCTTTGTTGTGGTGTTTGGCTCATGTCCCATCTGCTAACATGGAGAAGGAGGGGTTTATGACTTATACTGCAGCCAGCCACCAGGGGGAGATTGCGATATTTTGGCTTCACTTTTGGGGAGCTCTCATGTCGTCCATCTCTATATACAGTCAGTGGTCTGGAACGAAGGCAGACCAACAGACCGACACTTCCATCCCTGCAGCCGAGCTGCTTGTGTGGCTAAAAATAAATGAAATGTATCACTCAGACACGCAAGATGCAGTAAAACTGATTTTTTTTATTGTCAAAGATAAGTGAAAAATAAAACAAAAACAGAAAAGTAAAAGAATGCATACAGTGTGTCTGACTTTATAGAACCAATCATGAGGTAAGATGCCATTCGGAGTGTTATTTGATCGAGAAGAGCTACAAGTGTCTCATGGAGTCCTCTCTCCTGTCAGAGTGTATTCACACCTCATAATACACAAACACATGAAACCGTCTCTCTAAAGTAAACTGCATAGACAGACTCTGACAACTGAATGTAAAACATAGCAGGTATCACTGGACTTTGATTGCACTTTGTAGAGAAAAACAGGAGCAATAACTTGTATATATATGGATTGATTTGCTTTAGTTAGTCCGTCTGCATCAGATGTTTTGTTAATGACTCGCAGTCTCTCTATCTTCTCACATCGACCAGGACAAATAAAAAGACGGTTCTTTATTACGGTTGTAATAAAAAAACACAGCCACCCTGTCGAGTCCCAAGCGTTGTTCTTGGCACATGGAAGGTCAGGTATTCATTTACAAGGCACCGTGCCCTTTCTAAAGTGAGCATCTTAACGTCTCAATAGCTCTTTGTTGGAGAATTTTGCCTTAAGCGGGTTTCGTGTCCATTTTAACATTGACACCATGAAGCTCAGGTGTGTCCTCTACTGCTGTGCAGCTACTGTCGAGTCACAGGATGAAAGAAAACTACTTCTACGAGGAACAAAACTGACATCTCCTCTCCTTTCTCTTGAAAAAAGTAAGTTATCCTGCATAATTATTATTAATCTAGTTAAACTGGTCCTAATTATTTTTTGAAAATTTCCATACAGAGAATAGTTAGTACCAAAAACCCCCACACACAAAAAAAACCAACTAATACAGTAATCAATCCTACACCAAACATCATTTGGCAAATATCTCATCATCATAGTGCTGCTGTCACGGTATTTACAGTAAAACAACTCTCAGAAACAAAAGACTTCCTGTCAAAGAAAAGGCATCTCTGCCAATCATATCCTCGGCCTTCCGCCTGCTGATACTGCTCAGTTATTTCTTCCTCTTAAAAGACACAAAGAACTCTGGATCCTCTGAAAATATTCAGCTCATGTTTTCTTATCTTCTTTGTCTCAAGAGTTGAGCCGGATGTAAAATAACAAACATGGAAACACACTTTTAATGATGTAAACAGAGAGCATGATGTGTCCTCTTAAAACGCCAGACTTTTGCCACAACATCAATTAATTCAAATGGAATCCCCGCGATTAGCGAGTTAGCTCACCTTGCTGAAGTAAATCCATTTGAATTTTTTGTTCTACATACAAATTTGCATCATTCACCAGTACTAAGACATCTTGACAGAGCTGATCTTTGAATGAACGGAGAGCCGGAAAGAGTTCAAAATGGAGGAAGCTCTCGTAGCATGTGTAGCATTAGCATGTGTTTTATTGAAGCTACTCTGTCAGAGTAAAGACTACACGGTTAGGAAACAGGAGGACTGAACAGGACATGAATTTCCTGTTAGCAATGAGCTAACAAGCTTGCTAACTGTCTGCTAACCATGGATGTAGGCTATGGTATAAACTGGATACCAGAGTCCAAAATGGCGGCCATTTATTTGAATACAAATCGCTCACTGAGCACATTAGCCAAAAAGGTTCTCTGGGTTTGCCTGGGGTATTTTTACAAATATAAAACCTTTATAAAACTAATAATCAACCTTGTTCTGAATTCAAACTCTCTGGTCAGCAGATTTACAAACATATTTTTAAAATGGTGATCCATGGGTAAGATGCTTTTTGCTTTGCAGTACCGCAGTTGGCCACTGGGACAATCTGATAGCAAGGTCGAGTGGCAGTTTTGTATCTAGCTCTCTTCATACATCCATATTGCTAGCTGACAGTTAGCAAAGCTGCTAGCTCAGACATCTTTTTTTCCCTGTCTTCCCCATTATAGAGAAAATAGAAGCTTAGCAAGCTAATGTGACTGACTAGCCATCCATGTCCTGGCTTGCTAGCATGTTAGCGTTTTTCTCACCTGACGACAGTTAGCCCTGCGAGTACTCACCACATGACCAAGCTTTTAAAGCCTAACTGTAACAAAATATTTGCAAAGCCGCACTAATTAATATCACTGCGATGTTTTCTGAGGTGACCACGCCCTTAATTCTGAAAAAATGTTTTGTCTCATGTCATTTCATGGTTCACCGAAAGGGATTTAGCATAGTTTTTCCTCCTGATGATGTGAACTGCTGCTGTGCTTGTGGCATCTTTGTTAAGTAGGCATTGGGAATGTACTTATGAATGAATCGGCATCAAAATGCAAAATATTTTAAACATCTTGAAAAGGACAAAAAATGTTGCTGGAGTGTAAAAAAAAAGAAGGAGTCTGTTATTCCCCAGTAGCGTAGCCAAGAGTTTTCAGTTTAAAGGGGAACCTGGAAAGCAACTATTCCTCAAAGGAGGGTGTCAATCCGGGTGCTCGGGTCTCCGCCTAATGAGTCTCCGAGGTCAAACAACTGGTCCAGGTTGACGGCGGAGCTACAGAGGAAGTCATTGCGGCATTGTTCCTCCTCCTCTGGCCAGGGGCTCTCCAGGAAGGCTGTGGCGAGGAAGGTCTCCTCATCAAAGTCTGACACCTCAGTATTCCTTTGGGCCTCCACCAACACGTGGATGTCCACTGTCCCTGCAGGGGCTTCAACAGGAGAGATGTGGGTCCCTCGCACCGTCAGGTCCTCCTCTTTCATGATGGGGCTCAGAGGTTCTCCTCCCTCCAAACTGAGCTCCCCACTGAGGGCCGAGTCCAGCAGGGCGTCCCAGTCAAAGTCCCCCTTCAAAGGTCCGATCTCTTTCTGTTCATCCGCAGAGAGCAGTGGGGAACTGGAGCGCCGAGGGGCTTTGGTGGCACCATTTCTGGAGCCTAGCGACTGTTTCCTCTTGTGCCCACTTCTTCCCCTGACCACTGGCCAGGACCCCAGCATGGTCCCTTCAGCCAGATGAGGGTCCCAGTTCTGGTCGGCACCGGTTGACTCTTCGAACTCCCGGAGGAGCCGCTGGGACTCTGGGTTAACGCACAGGCCACTCTGACCTCCCGTTGGGCTGCAGGAACCGGTGGACTGGGGCTGGAGGTTGACCCTGAGCCTGTTCTGCAGGGCTGGGTTGATCTGAACCGGCGGCATTCGCCTCTTCTTATAGGCGCCGCTCAGGAGACGCTCAGCATACTGCGGGTCAATTTTCCAGAAACCACCCTTCCCTGGCTCGTCTTTCTGCCGCGGCACCTTGATGAAGCACTTGTTGAGCGACAGGTTGTGTCGGATGGAGTTCTGAAAATAGAGATGCATATTTTTACACGATAGCTTACAGATCAGAACAACTACTTTCTTTGGACCCCACCTTGAAGGAACTGGTCAAGATTTTGGGAAATATGCTTGTTTGCTTTCTTGTTGAGAGTTAGATAAGAGGCTTGATAACACTCTCATGTCTGTACCATAAATGTGAAGTTATAACTAGCAGCCACTTAGCTTAGCTTAGCATAAAGGCTGCAAACGGGGGGAAACCAGAGGTAACAAAAATACACCTACAAGCACCTCTAAAGCTATCATCATTATCACTTTATATCACATTCGTTTAACCCGTACAAGAACCAAAGTTGTGGTTTTACATCTGTGTGGTTACGTGACTGTTTCTTAGCCGGGAGCAGTGATGGATTGGCGACACTGGAGATTGTTTTCTTGCTGGATGGCTAGCGGGGGTTTAATTATTTATATTTAGGTTGTAGATGGGATGCAAACATGTTGCCTTTGAAAGTCACTTCTTAAGACTCAGAAGTACAAAGAATAATATATACATTTTTAAGTAAAAAAAAGAAAAAGAAACTAGGACTCAGGAAACTTTGCAGAATAACACAGTAACACACACATAATAACTCTCTCAGACTGAGTTTAGAAGGCAGGCTCAGCAGGATTTTATTTTTTAGATTCTGGTCATTTGTTGGTGGAGTTATTGACCCATCTCGCCCCACATGAATGGCGTCTGTGACTGTGATGTTGCCAGGCAACTAGTGGACTCCAGGAAGTCACTACTCCTAGCCAAGAAATAGTCCAATAATAGTCCACATAACCCCCAGTGCAACCACAATGTTGTTTTCCTGCTTTCATATGGATTAAACAGAAAAGTGTGTTAATCCATGAGCTTTGGTTCTGGTACATGGATTTTGTTACCTTTGGACATAGCCAGGCTAGCTGTTTCCCCCCGATTTCAGTCTTTGTGCTAAGCTAAGCTAACTATCTGCCGGCTGCATCGTCATATTTCCCGTACAGTCATGAGAGTGGCATTGATCTGAACGTCTGATTCTCCGCAATGAAACAAATTAGCGCAGTTCCCAAAGTGGTGCACTATTCCTTTAAACAGAAGCCACCTGTAGACTGATTCAACTTTAAACCGACTGCACCCATTGTGAGGCAGGAAGTACAGATGGAAGAGCATGCATCACATTAATGTACTGTGTACCCTTGCATTCATCCAACTGCCCCCCCCCCCTCCCCCGGAGTCTAAATAGAGCAGTGACCCCACGACCTTTGTTAAATATTATCTGCCCCATGCACTGCCTTACAATAACAAAATGCTCTGTAACGTCTGAGCCAGACGCTGAAACATGGGAGTACAGCTAACAGCTTCATCAATCATTCATCCAGCAAAATTAAACTTTTCTTGAAAAATTCCTGCCCTTTCCAGGAGGAAAATTCCTGCCCCCCCCCCCCATCAACAGCACAACCAGTGAGCTAACGGACAAAAGAAAAGCGACAAAAAATAAGTGAACTAAGTATTTAATTCCTGTTTTCTCTAAAGGTTTTGTTAAACTGAGGGAAGTGCCGCTGACTTCTGGAGTTATTAATTCCCCACACAGCTGAGTCACTAATCAGACTGTGGCAGCAGGCCCAGACCGCTCAGTATGCTGTGTTCCTCTAAAACTGATTATTTTAAAACTCTTCTTTAAATAGAAACAAAGCACGAAGTCCAGCTGTGATCTGACCCCCAGCAGACCTGAGAGAAACTCATACAACAGTAAGACTGTTTCTTAGTTTCTCTGGGTGTGTGTGTGTGTGTGTGTGTGTGTGTGTGTGTGTGTGTGTGTGTGTGTGTGTGGTCCTTTACCTGCCAGGTGGGGTCAGCATGTCGGTAGTAGCAGAAGTTGTCGGTGATCCACTTGTAGATGCAGGACAGAGTGATCTTGCTCTTCTTGCTGGCCTGCATGGCCATGCAGATGAGCGTCGCGTACGAGTACGGCGGCTTGATGTGCGCGTTGGTCTTGTAGTCCACCTCATCGGGGCAGTGACCGTGAGCCACGATGCCGGGCAGGGACTGCATCCTGCTGTAGGCCGCCGCTGTAGGCTTCCCCGGGGTCAGAGGCATGCCGATGGAGGCGGGGTCCCCGGCCAGAGGCGAGGCCGGGGCGTCGGAGCCCAGCGGCGGGTGGCCGAACAGGTGCGGCTGGTGGTGTGCTTGATGCGGCACGTTGGCACCGAGGATGGAGAACTCCTGCAGCCACTGCAGGCTGGTCAGGCTGTCGTCCAGGTTGATGGAGCTGTAGCAGCTGTTGTTGTTGTTGTTGTTGTTGAGGCCGTCCCGCTCCTCAGCCTGAGCAGCGGCGGTCACCACCTCCTCCTCCAGCCCCACCGAGCCTTCAGGCCAGGGGTCGGCACAGCTCAGAGACAGCATGGTTCTCTCTCTCACTCTCTCCAACACCTCTCTGTTGCCCGGCTCCTTCTCCTCCTCCTCCTCCTCCTCCTCCTCTTCCGCCTGCCACCGCCTGACAGGACAGAAAATATACACCCAGCTTTAACAAAGTGCGAGAGGGCGGGCAGGACAATGACGGCCGTATTTGAAAACAGAGCCTCTGTGCGCGTGAAGACTTTCAGATTTCAGATTGAAATCACATGTGTCACCTGGGTGTCTGGGTGATGAGAACATGAGGAAAACTTGGGAATTCTCCTCAAACCTAGAATCCCTACTCTTGATGCGCAGCAGTATTTTCTCTGTCTCACAACATTCCTGAAAAACTTTTGCGCACTTGACGCTGAGCGCAGAAAAGAGCGCAAGTAATTATTAACGGCGCCTGTGAGCTTTGAACCCACACAAACGCATTAAATGATTTTTAAAAAATCAATTACAGCTATATTTAAAAAAAACAATTACAAGGCCTATAATTTAGATGGAGTGTGTGTGGTGTCACCTCTGAGGGAATTGAGGATGTTTTACTCGTAAAATCCGCACATTCAGGTATCAAGGACTTTGTTTAATTTGACTTAAAGTGTCAAACTTTACAATAAATATTTTAACCCCCTTATATAAAGTATTATTCGTGTATATATTATTATTATAGTGTAATAAATTCTTAATCTGCATGTATTTGTGAATAACGTGAAGCTGCCTCGGATATTTAAGGCCTTCTGCAGCAGTTTACAGGTGAAATAGCTCCAGGGGATAAATAATCTCATCTTCCAGAATCTTCTTAGAATAAAGTTTAAAGCTCACCTTCTGTCTGCTGCTCTGATGGGTCGAGACCTGTTTAATCCCAAACCGGCAGCCCCGACAGGATGTTCGGCCTCAGCCTGCACCTGTTGTCGACTGGTGTCTGAAAGAAGAGGGGGGACTCCTGCGGACTGTGTTGCGCGCTTCTCCTCCTCTGCGGAGGTCTTTGCTGCGGCTGTCAGCGGGCTGCGGGAGCCGTCGGGGAGGCAGTTTAATACCTGGTGCAGGAGGTTTGTCCAGCAACCATAGAAACGGTACACCCCCTTGTAAACAGCTTCCCGCTCCTCTATTGGCCTGCTGGTTTCTATAGCGCTTCATTTTTAATCACTCTCAAGTCAACTGCTGCGGGTTCTCAAACTGAGGCCCGGGGACGCGCCAGGGGACCCTCCATGGACTTTGGAAGCAGACCAAGGATTACTCTAATTCTACATTAATTAAACTCTGAAAATGTAATTAATTTGAGAACATATAAGAGTGACTGTGGCCGAAGTTTTCCTTTTGTTACATATAAATCAAGTACACTTACTCAAGTTTACTTGACTATTTCCATTGTAAGCTATTTTTCTACTTCATTTCAGAGGAATTGCACTTTTTAGTTCACTACATTTATTTGACAGAAGTTACACTTGAGATTAAGATTTAAAAACATATGAGAAGCTGATAAAATAACACATTGTTAAACTTTGAACCAGGTGACCTCATATAAAATGAGTGTCTCCTTTTCTGACAGACCGTTGTGCAGTAAGAATTATTATTATTATTATTATTATTAAATTATTTTTAGGGTTTCCGTAACATCACAACATAATAAATGACAGGGAACACAAACCCAGAACAGGATGTTCACCAGCAGTGAGAGAAAAAAGCATAAACATACAAAAAGAAAATAAAAATAAAGAAAAAAGGAGGGGAACAAATAAAAAATATATATGTATAGGTCTACAGATAAAGTGCAGTGAAGTTTTCAGTTGTTGCCAGTCTTAAATGTCAAACTATAACATCACCACACCAACATGAGTCAAGCCTGATGGTTACAACTTTAATCTAAATTTAAAAATCTGTTCATCACTTGTTCAGACATTGTCCCTCTAAACCTCTCACATGGTTTTATTATGATCCAATATTTAACAAAAAAAAAATTAAAGATTATTGAAAAAATGAGAACTCATCTTTCCTCTTCCATTGATCATGTGACGACCTCTCAGATTGATCTGGTGACCCCTTTGGAGGGGCCCGACCCCTCGGGTGGGAACCAATGAACTTGAGTCAGTATTAAAAATCTAAAGTAGCATCTTACATCAGTCACAGGTGACAAACAGGTACTTTCACTACCAATAGTTCATCTTAAAGTAATTCAATTAAGACTTTTACTGAAGTATAAATGCAGGACTTTTAGTTGTAAAAATACATTTACTCAAGTACAATTTTCTGGTATTTGTACTTTACCTTATACTTATTTGTTTGACACCTGTAGTTACTCTCCAAATTTAGTTTAATAATAATAAATATAATCAATGAATAAGATTAAAAAGATAAAACGTTATTGATCCCAGAAAGAAATTACTCTGCAGATAAATGCTATAAACTAATTAAACCACCTTTACAAACTTCAACATTGAAGTGATGAACACATTAATGTGCACTTTTTCTTTTGATGTTAGAAACGTTTCTACTTTTACTTTAGCACAGCTTTAAATGTAAGAGTATTTCTACCCTGCGCTATACTTTGACTGAAGTAACGAGTTCTTCTTCCACCTCTGTTACATTGTGGTTTTGATTCGGGTCTGATTTTCCACCTCTGCTCTGCTTGTTTGTCCATATTCTGCACCGAAGACAAAAACACAGTTCTGGCATCATCTCTGAATTTATTGAATCGGTAACAAACTCAAACTTGGACCCGGCGTTTGGACTTACAGGGGGGTGTGGGGGTGTGAAGGAATGTACTTTTGTTCATAAGACAGAAGCAAAGAGAAAGGCCTAAACAAAAAAGGTTTGGCCCCTCCAACGTTCTATTAGTCTGGCTGAGTGGTTTCCTGAGGCGCCTCACAAAAGCAACTGTAAAGCAATAAAAAGGCTTCCTCATCTCTCGAGTCCCTTCAAAGCTGGACGTGGAGCACCGACCGTATGCTGCTTCTAACAAACACACCACAGTGGTTCTCACCTGCACTGCTGCTCACACACGAGATGACTTCACTCATAACGTCAAATAAACAGGTTTTATTCTCAGCTGGGTTTCATCCACTGAACGTCTGAGGTGGAAGAAGAAGAAGAAGAAGAAGAAAGTAATTCAACAGTGAAATGATGCTTTCCCATTTACAGCTGACTGTCGCATCATTTTCTTTTTTTTCTTTTTTTTTTTTTTACAAATTTGTACACCTGCTTTGACATTTTCAGTGTGTATATTAAACCAAAACATCCACGTAGGTAAAGTGATGCAACAAAAGTGATGGAAAGAAAACAAAATCAAATGTTTCTATCAGGGGGAAGTTAGTTTAGATGAGAAGATCCATCATTTTCTGTGTTAAATCATGTTTAAATGTGATCCACTGAGGATCGGTGACGTGTCATCACAATGTTTAATTTAGAGTAAAAGTTACAGCGCAGTGTAATTTTTTTGATTTAATTAAAGGAAGTGACAAATAGAAAAGTCTTCAGCCTCTCTGGGAGTTTGTTCCAGATATGTGGAGCATGAAAACTGAACGCTGCTTCTCCATGTTTAGTTTTAGTCAGAAAGCAGACCTGTCCTGGACGACCTGAGGGGGTCTGGATGGTTCATAACGTGGCATTAGATCAGTGCTTTATAAACCAACAGCAGTATAGGTCGATTTTTTTACAGAGACCTGTGAACACACCATTACAGTAGTCGAGTCGACTGAACGCAAACAAGTTTGTCCAAATCCTGCTGAGACATGAGTCTTTTAATCCTCAATATGTCCTTGAGGTGAAAGTAGACGTTGTTGTGGCCTTAATGTGGCTCTTCAAGTTCAGGTCTGAGTCCAAGACTGCACCAAGTTAAAGTACAGAAGAATTATCAGGAACATGTACTGAAAGTATCTTAAATAAAAGTACTCATATGGTTGTTAATATGTTGTATCAATGTCATTAAAATGTAGTTAAAGTACTGGCTTTGCAGTAAAATGTCTCATTTTTAATACCGACACCAGTCCAGTGGTTCCCAACCTAAGGGGTCAGGCCCCTCCAAAGGGTCACCAGATAAATCTGAGGGGTCGTCAGGTGAATAATGGGGGAGGAAAGAAGAAGAAGAAACAAAGTTATGATACAAAAGATTTTATTTGTTTGAGTTTTTGGTGAAATCATACATAATTTCAGCAGTAAATGAAACCATGTGAGAAGAGTCAGACTCTGTCGGGTCGGGGGGGGGGGGGGGGGGGGGGGGGGGGGGGGGGGGGGGGGGGGGGGGGGG
>JBBPCS010000010.1:45064-96961 GCA_037974645.1 Hollardia meadi
CACGCTGATGTTTGTTCAAGTGTTCATTTTTCTGATCAGTTTGGTTTTAATTAGTTATTTGATGTTATAAAAAGGGGGGGGGGGGGAGATTTAATTATTTACAGCTGAGTCGGGTGTATGGGCGGGAACTTGATACCACGGCTCTGCTGCCCGATCACTACTGCGCAGGCTCCGGTTTCAAATGACGTAACCAGCACAAGATGGCAGCACTCGTATCCGGGATATTTTGACTTTGTCGTCCATCTTTATTTATGTCAATGATTCAAACTTGTTCAAGCAACTGAACTGAATGAAATTAGCTTGTTAGCAAATTTGTTTTTATGCCAACTTCCTGTGACACACTGTGCGATATCTGCCATCGAAGTTTCAATGTAGTCAAAGCAAATTCCAGAAAAATATTACAAACGTAAAGACAAGTTTCCCGAACACACTGGAGATCACGGAGGTTCCCATAGGAACGAATGGACTGGTTGGCTTGCATACGTACACTGAGCTATACAGATGAGGAGTTAAAGTCAGGTCAGCTGATATGATCAGAGTGAGTCAAGCCAGGATTAAGAACTTCCAGACTCTGATACACAAACCTGAGACATTAAACACAGATTGAATTGATTTACAAGAAAACAAAAGACATCTAAAGACAAAACTGTGATTTTCAGCAGCAGCACACATTAAACTTCCTGTATGGAGAGTACAAAACAAAGAAAACCAGTGGGATAAACCAAGCAAAAGAGAACTTTGGGCTCCACATTTCAATCAGCACTGAACTCAACACTCAAACTCTGTTAGCTCAATGGGTTGCTGAGCTCTACTGTCATCATGACATCATGGTTTACAGTCCAGTGTGACTGATGTGATTATTTTTATGATAAGATAATCAGCAATGTCTTGAAACTAAGTTCTCCTTTGGTTGGATTAATTTGTACAAGTGATAGAATGATGGAAATACGGTTTAAATACCTTTAGATTACATTTCTAATAAACTGATTTCTGGGTGTCAGTTTAACTAAATTGTGTAACACTTTAAATGCAGTGCATTTATTTTCAATAATAAGCGCAGGCCATGACAAAACAGTGACAGTGTAGCCGTGAAGAGGAACTTACGGTTTCAGTGTGACTCATTGATTGTAACCCTGCAGCCCGAACACCAAGTCACTGTTGATTTATCAGCAGTTTTCGAGTCTTGAAATCGACCTGAAGTCATAAGGACCATAATCCAATATGGCTGCCACATTTCTCCATTATCACTTTTCTGTGTGGTGGTTTATACAAAAATTGGGTGATATGAGAAACTAATTAGACAAACTGGCACCACAAAACTCTTTACTGTAGAATCCAGTGTGATAGGGTTTCTCATGCTTTATCTTTTGCACCTAATGTGTGAGAATCACTCAGAATATTATCGCATTTTTGCCTTTATTGGAAAGTAAATGATACAAATGATGTACAGTATGTACTTTGTCATACAATCTGGTTTCTGTAGGTAGTATACAAGAAGTCCATATACTTTAGCATTTTGCACTAACAGTATGTGCTTTGAAAGATGTTACAGGAACAGTTCACCCCAAAATGAAAATTCAGTCATTCACCACCATGCCGATTGATTGCCGATCCAGAAATGTTTTGTAAGAAACTTCACTTGACTTTCCATCAGCACAGGTGTGAGTAGATAATGACTGAACTTTCATTTAGTGAAACTGCCATTAATAAGTAATTTGCTTTCCAATATCTTCCTCAAGCTACATCATCACCACCACGTGAGATTTGTTTGAATCGGTGCCCACATCTCGAATATGTCACTGAAGTGAGCCCGGTTGAACTGGTAATCTTTGTTAAACAAACAGAGCCCCTGTGGTTTCCGTACCTGGGCGTGATGTAGGCCTGCAGATCTGTTCCTGCCTCCGTGGCGATCGGAGCGTCGCTGGCAATGTTGAGGAAAATCAGGTAAAAGGCAACAAAGTGAGTGATGAGCCCCAGCAGCACCACTGGGTTCCTCCCGAACCGGTTGTACTTGTTCAGCATCCCAAAGGCACCCCCTCCTGGTCAGACAGAGCAGAGAGAGGGAGGGGCGAAAAGTTGAGTTTCTGCCTCGTGACATTCCGCAGGCCGTTTCCTCGTCCTCTTTGCGGCGTGACATGTTACAGCCTGCATCATAAACGAAGGTGAAGTCGGGACAGTGCAGAGAACTCACCTAAGATCTCGCCTATACCGATGCAAATGCCAGAAATGCCGATCAGACTCTTTGCATCTTGGCCAAAACCTGTCATGGCTCCGATACACGTCCCATACACCCCGCTGTAAAAGGTGAGCTCCAGGCCTGACGGAGCAGACGGAGAAATCAAACTCATCAGCTACATCCAGTTAAGTTTGACTGTCATCACACACCTCAACACGTCGTACTCTCCCCCACCTGAGTATCCGATGGAGATGCTCAGCAGCAGCATCTCTTTGGTGACAAACATTTTACATGATTTTGCTGCAAAAAAAACAACCAAAAACAGAAGGTGGATGTTAACACACAAGACTGTTCTTTCACACGAGGGTTAAATGCTCATGAAGTTATTCTAGTAAACTTACCAAAAGCGTCCACAGCTTGCGAGCAGAGGCTCGAGCGAGGAGAGCTGCAAAGAGGACGAAAACGGATGAGGACGTTATGATGCTGACATAACTTCACGGATCTTTCGGTCCTAAAGCACTCGACCGTTCACAGCCTCATAATTTTTTTCTCTGACATTTTCACCTTCCAACTCGTGCCTGAACTGGACTCGGCTGCCGTGGCGACAGTATCACAGCAGTTTGAAAGAGAAATGTAGAGAAGACAACAAAGGATAGCATTTACAGTTAAAGGTCATCTGTCTCGTCTCGTCCCGCCCCACTGAAAAATATGTCAGTCCTGACCGGGGCTCCCATTCGTCTTTAAAAAAAAAAAAAAAATTTCCAGGACATTTTCCCGGTTCATTCCACGATCTATGGAGTCTTATATCTAAATAATGTCAGTATGTTCACTGACAATGAGACTAAGAGACAATTCCAGAAAAGAGGCTCAAGCGGGGGCACTGCCGGACATCTCAGCCCCCCTAACTACAGCTCAACAGCAATTACACAATAAATATCTGTAATCGAAGGCCACGTCAGGGGTCCCTGTGCAGCGAATTATGTAGGAATGACCCCTAACAGCGTTTGCTCAACATATCCTGGAATATAGAGCTACTAAATGATAAATGAGTAAAACAAAAAGCATCAATATAACAAACACTGAACAGACAAATTCACTCTTTTTGCTTTAACTTATCATTATGAAGTAAATACTGTATATATCACACAGTGTAATGGCTAAAGAAAAATGACACCATCTGCGTTTAGATTGCCTCCCTGTAAGCCTTGCTCTTTTTCAAGCAACCAAACATATATTAGATGGGACAGGACTCGTCACCCTGGTAACCAAGAAAATGGAGGAGAAGCTTGTTGTGTCTATCCTGTATCAGACAGAAAGTCATAATCATGACAGAGACAGAAAAGCCCATTTGGTGAATGTTGCGCTTTATTACCCTACGAGTTGTAAGCCTGTTGTTCTGTCTAATCAACCCTCTGTTGACACAGTGTTATCTACTAAACTAATGTCAATCAAAACCAATGTTTGGCATGCTTTCTGTTACCACACAAGCGCTTCATCCCAGCACTTTAAAAAAATGCTTTCTGCTTTTACTGGCTCCCCTCCTTTTGTTTTCTTTTGTATTGACACTCAATATATCTGAAGGTTACACTTGAAGTCTGACTTGAATTAGCCAGAAGTGGCAAATTTGACTTTTGTAGGTTTTATTTTATTAGTCTCCAATATTCAGTCATTTGAGTCTGATTGCACATGTTCTCACTCACCTTGGGAAGTCATTATCGGCTGAAAATGTTCACATTAACCTCAACCCTGACTTCGACCCCAATCAAAGTTTTAAACCTTGTTGGAATTTTGTTGCACATTAAAAACTTTTCTAGAACATTTATTGTTTTCTCCAGAACAAGTTTGATGATTTTTTTCCCAGGACTTCTTCATGATAACAGAATTCCAGGTTTGCTAGGACTCGTGGGAATCCCGATAACACTCACCTTGAGCAGCTCTCTGTGGATTCAGTCTGCTCTGCCTGCAGCAGCGCCTCGGCCGCCTCGAAGGGAGCGGGTTCAGGGTCAGGCTTTCGGATCAGGAAGAAGAGGAAGCAACCCACCAGACTGATCACCGTGAGAGAGATGAACACCGTCTGACGGTCCTTGTCTGAGACACACAACATGAGTCACGCGCTTAAAATGAAACTTGACAAGTCGCCAATGGAACTGGACTCTATGAATAGCAATACATACATGCACGAGGCAGAGATTTTTTTAAAATACAGCTTCCTTCCTACCCGTTATGTGAACGTGTCCGTGCCAGGCACAGTATATGTACAGGTTTCCAAAGAATAAGCTGCGGAGAGATGAGGGATGTTGAAAACTTTCTCCATAAAACTCATGTACATTCAGTTACTGCTGGCAGAACGGCTCACCTGAACTGCAGCAACGCCCAAAATATGCCGCTATTTCTTCCAATGGTGTTATCAGTGGAGTTGATGGCAAGCACATTTCCCTGAGCTGTCCACAGGACTAAAACACAAAAAGGAAATATAAACCCGGAGAAGACATATTCCCCGAGTAGAAACAGTCATTAGATAATGCCTCTTTACCTGCTGCTCCTATTCCGACGAGCACAGACGCTGTGTAGAAGCTCCAAGTGTACGGGTAAATGAACATAGCGATGTAGCCGCTGTAGAAAACAGCATTAAGAGATGTTAGAAGCCTGAATTTGCATGAAAAGGGGAGTGCAGGAGTTGTGTTCAGTCAGTGTTGGTTTACCTGTACAAAAGCCCACTAAAAAACATTGACAGCTGCGGTCCAATGACGGTCACCACTGAAGGGGCGATGAGGTTGAATGCGGAGAAAACTCCATAGATGATGGCCATGCTACAAGTGACAGATGGCAGGACAGTTAATGCCTAAAGTAAGAATGGACAATGTGTAAACTATCCAGCCCATGAGGGGCTTTCTTCAGAGGAAGTGCTTTGTGATTTAGACAAACACTGATGCATGTTTAGAGGGCGTTTTTCACAATGAAAGAATTCTCCAACTTTTGCCAGCGCATGCAGATGCAGCAGCCGGTAGCTCCTTCAAACTACATTTTTGTTTTCAATTTTGTTTTTTTGGCAGTCATCGGCATTGGATAAGGAAGCGCCGGGTTTGGATTAACAGTAGCAGATTGTTTTGGGACCATCACTGCCCAAAGCACTTTTTTCGACTGTTCAGCCAGACCAGCCGGGCTGCCCCGGGAGGGGGGGAAACAGATCCAGGATGGGAGCCATGCTGGCCTTAGCTTGGACTTTAAGGCTGCTCCTGGCTAATGTCCGGTCGCAGGAAAATGAAATGGAGGAAAAGGGACCCGTCTCCACCACAACATCCCGGATCAAGCTGTCGCACTCAAATGGTGAAACCGTGTTCTGAGCCGACGGAGCGCAGGCCTCTGATAGGACGAGGGGAGGCAGACTTTGCGTTTACATCATTGATGCTTGGTGCTCAAACAGTCAAAGCTGACGGACGATGTTTCCCAGAGGTCAAACTCTTAATGTGAAGATGATAACTACTCATTATCAATATCTTGTTGCTTCTGTTTACATTCACCCAGACGCAAATTTAAAAAATGCACTAAATTATTTCCTTTAAGTTTTGTGTAAATGTATATTAGTACATGAATAACTGTGTGTTTGTTTTTTTAATTACCCTCGGCTAAATTCAATGACCTCTGTAAGGGGACAACAAACTTTAATTGAAACCCTTGCTGACTCGTACAAACTGAACTCAAAGCAAACTTTGTTCCCTAAAATGGTTCACCTAAGATTTAATTATCCTTCAAGGAATTCTGTGTGCAATAGATTTGATTATAGAAGGTAGCAATGCTGGGAAAGTCTGCATCTATGAATACACAGCATGTGCACAGATAGATTAATTAACTTAATAATCGTATGTGTATGTGCCTTTACCTTGTATATCCGCTCCCATGGAACTCAGTGCTATTGAAGCTCTTGATAACTGTTTGCTGTAAAGATGAAGAAAGAGGACTGTTTAGATCGAAAAAGACCAGCGTATCTTATCCGAAGTTATGTGTGATCGATCCGGAATGTGCATCAGTAAACCTACCTCTATATTCCCACAGGTTTGAAAAGCAGTGAACATGAACATAAAGCCGAAGCCTAGGATAATGATGTTCAACAGCCTCTTCCCCTCTGGACTCATGTTTGCAAATTCCTTGAGGAAGTGATTCTAAAAAAAGAAAGAAAAAAGTCTAGTGGAGAGAACAGCGCATCTGAAAATAGAAGAAGTAGACATCAGAAGAGTGTGTGATACTCAGTAAAACAAGTTTCTCTCTTCATACCAAGAGTCCGAAATGCTTGCCGACATTTATGATTTGACAGCGCACACTGATAATTTCGGCTTACAAAAGATCTACACAACAACTTTATTTCAGTAAAATTATAAAACACTAAAAACAATTGAATAGTTTGTCATCGCGTTTTGATGGATAACTTAACAGTCTAGAAATGATGGGCTAACTAAATGATTGCTTTAAAAGAAGTGATGTTTGGTTAATAAATTACCTGCCGAATTATAAAGTGGATCACTTGAATTATCTTAAGGCTCAAATATGTGTCAATCAATCTAGTCTATCAATCATTATGTCTGCTCTGAGCAAAGGGAGATTTAATTGGCAGTTTTTTTTTTTTAAAGGGGATTTGTCTTTGTGTTCATTCCTTAAACCGAACACGGATGAAGATCGCAAGAGACAGATGTGTCTTTTCGTACCTGTAACGCCAACCTTAATAAAATAACAACACGACTGACACAGCAAAAAACAAAAACTTACCAACAGTGCTGAAGCTGTTTAGCAAACCTTCCGACTGATCCTCTTTGTGTCGACTCAGCGTATAATTAGTAACATAGTTTGCTCTTTGTGGGACGTCTGATATCTTCAGCTAACCGTCCATCTTCGCGTGGTTTCGAAACTAATTTAACATGATGGTTTCCGTCGAGTGAAACGGATTCTGGAGTACTTTCACAGCACCGGGATCCGGGACAACTATACGGGGTTGTCATGTGAAGTAGTCAGCTGACTGTGGTGCTGTGACGAGCTTATTATGGTGTTAGCATATTATCGCGAGAAAATTCACTAACATCCAATCTGCTTAAACCTATCCAGTTTTTGTTTTGTTTGGAAAATGGATTCTACTTCCGGGTTTTTGTCAAGGAAAGTTTATTGGCTTTTGTTTAGTAAATGTACTTCATACAGATGTGTGTGTGTGTGTGTGTAAATGTAACTGATTTGAGCCACATTTATTACATAACGTTATATGAATACTAAAGAGTTTCTTGTTTTAAAACCACGCAGAAATATTCATCTTTTGGGGTACCCACGCTACAGCTAGCTAGAAATCAAGACAGCGCTACAAGTAAAACTACTTCCGGTCACAAATAAAACGTCTGAATACGAAATTAATGAACCAAACTACATTTATTAAACAAACTCTTTGCCAATGCCTCTCAGAAAGATAAGTAATTGTTTTATTTTGTTTGTTTGCCGTTTTATTTAAAAATAAAAATAAATAATACTATTAAAGTAACTCCACCAGGGGGCGCCAATGCGGCAAATGTTACACCTAATTTCCGAAGTAGAAGAAGTTTACCTCGTTGTGGCAGTTGCTGACGGTTTGGACGAAATTGTGGAGGAAGAAGTCGCTTATTTTGCGTTTGAGCCGTCCACAACACCTTGCAGCAGGCGAGGCGTTTCCATTTAAATTACACCGTCGTGTCCGTGGACTTTTGCAAACAAAAAGGCTCTGTCGCGCAGCCAAGATTTAAACTGTTTTGCGTGAAGGCTGCCAGGCCTAACTGTTAATCGCCGCCATGAGTTACGGCAGGGCCCCGCCAGACGTTGATGGCATGACTTCCCTTAAAGTAGACAACTTAACTTACCGAACAGCGCCCGAAACCCTCAGACGCGTATTTGAGAAGTATGGTCATGTAGGGGACGTCTACATTCCCCGAGACCGATACACGAAAGAGAGTCGGGGTTTCGCGTTTGTGCGATTCCACGACAAACGGGACGCCGAGGATGCGATGGACGCCATGGATGGCGCGCTCCTGGATGGACGGGAGTTGCGGGTTCAGATGGCCCGGTATGGCAGACCCCCCGATTCCCACTACAGTGGAGGGCGGCGAGGAGGAGGAGGGCCTCCCAGGAGGAACAGCGGACGTCGAAGCAGAAGGTAGGAATAACCACGTTACTGCTAGTTAGATGGCTTCTTTCAGTTGTGTGGACGCGTTCTGTTGCCAGACTCCATTGAAGATTTTGCATATTCCGGGTTTATCAATACACATTTCACATAGAAGAAGTGTTAGCCAGCCAAATCCTCTTAACGATTCTGTACAGTTCAGATACAGCTAAAAAAAAAACTAATAAAAACTATTTTACCAGACTACTGCAACATTTCAGGTTTTCCTTGTAAATAATGATAATTTTGTTGGATCATTTGAAGGCTGACTTTACCAGGACCTTCTAATCAATAATTTGCATCACATCTATCCTGTCAGTTATATGTTCTTGTTCTTCCTGTTACAGGTGCATGTAGTCCATTATGTATTGAACAATGAACAGCTTCTCAGTTGTGTTCATTAGAATCTGTTTATACCAGGGAGTCTGATCAGAAACCCCTTATCAACACATAAGGGGTCACATTGTAAATGCTAACTCAACCCACTGAATGTATCCAGTTATTCCCCCAGCCCGAGACACAGAAGACGCAGCAGGTCCCGCAGCAGGAGCCGCTCTCGCTCCCGAAGCCGGTCCCGCTACAGCAAATCCAGGTCCCGATCCTACTCCCGATCCAAGTCCCACTCTCCCAGGAACAAGAAGGCCAAGGCCAAGTCCCAATCTCGCTCAAGATCTAGATCCAGGTCCCGGTCAAGGTCCAGAAGCCGCACCCCATCCTCCAAAAGAGGGTCCAGGTCGAGATCTAAAAGCCAGCCCAAGTCGGCAGCAGAAAACGGAGGTGAAACCCCGTAGACCCCGGCCCATCAGGAACAGGTGAGTGTTGACAAAAATGTTGCTGTTGCACAGGTGATGAAAGATTTGAAGTTTGTTTTCTGTTTGTTTCTAGGGTCTTTAAGCATCTTCACATTTCGTATTAACATCCGTCCTGGGTGATCCAATCACAACCCACGTGTATCAAGTGATCACTTGTGATCACGATCTCACTTCCCCGCTGTATATGCAAATAAACACTCGTATATCACAGGGACGAACAAATGTTTACCATCAATAAAATGTTGCCTCCTTTCATAAATTTAGAAATCAGTTGAAAATACTGCAAAATTTTGGCAGGTAAGACGCACAGAGCACCAGACAGGCTCGTATAGAGATGCCGCGACAAATTGACACTTTACAAGGAAAGAAACAACTCAATGTATTGCATTTAATGCCAAATGTATAAGAAAGCATGAATTTTTAGAATTTGCCGTAGGCGTTTCACAAAGTTAATTTGTGAATGCCATTCAGGACATCAGTTGAGTTGATGGTCTTTCAATGTGTCCCAGGACACATCAGTGCAGAATGTGGCCTAGATCCCCTCTGAATGTGGTCTGAGCGATCGGATCTCAAATGTGTCCTCTGTGCATCTAGGGTGCGTTCAGACCCTTACTCGGAGCGTTCCACTTGTGATCACGCAGGTCGGATGTTAATGCCAGGTGCGAACAGGCTCTTTGTCAGTTCCAGTTTGGGGCACAGTCTAGTTCTAGTCCCCAGCAGCTACTCTGGCATCAGTTTGAAGACAATTTAAGATCGAGACCAGTTAGCTCAACTTTTCACTGAATACTTGGCGACAGTGTTTTTTTGAGAACGGTTCTGACAGTAAACCCAGTCTAGAATTCTCTCCTTCCCAAGCTGTAGCATTCTGTTTGCTAAAGTTGGGTTTAAGCTGAGGCATTATGAGCAGTTAGCTGTGTGGTGAGCTGCCCGAAGGCCACCTGCTCCTGGTGCAGCAGGGCGGAGCTGGTCAGTGTTGGGGGTTTGGTGTTGAGGTACGTCTTTTTGTTCACCACTGGACATAAAACTGGCCTCAAGGTTGCACCCCCATCCAGGTGCTGGGAAGCACTGAGGTTTGTCCATGCCCCCCCTCCCCATGTCAGTCCCCAATTTGTTTGCTCATTTCCATTTCCTTACTAACATCTATTCTTTTACCACATTTTAATGTGACAGATTTCCAATTAAAAACTTTCATTTGCCACACTCACAGTGTTCATACAAAGTCTTGTTTTTTTTTAAATTTAGGAATATGCTTTAGTTCGAATATTATCCTTGAAAAATGCTTGATGTTCAACTCAATCTGGTGTTTGATTTACACACTCATGTAAACCAAAAGTCTTTTAATGTTTAATGAAACCATCCCCTCAACATTTGTTAGTTTTCTGGCATCGAAATTAGTGGGAATAAAATAATCCCGATCAAAACATATAGTCAAAGTTAATATGAACAGCGGACAAAATAAACATGGTGACAATACACACGGTTATGAAGGAATTCTGCACAATGTTTAGATGTGACGATAAGGGCTTCAAGAGTCTGAATATATTTGGATTACATACTTTAAAAGATCTTGATTTTTAATCTTAAAAAGCTGAAGAATCCTGCAAGGAGCAACGCATATTAAAAAAAACAAAAAAAACAATGGCAGAAAAAAAATTGTCAGCATGTCCAAAAAGTTTTTATGTGATAAAAGGCAAAGGATGAAATTAAATGAAAAAATAATCCAGCGCACATCAGGATACGATCAACACTATTTTATTACCAGTTTACATTGAAAATAACAGGGAGCAAACTACTTGTTTTCACATGTTGCTTCATTAGATTTGTTATGTTTTAATAACTGCAGTCAAACACCAGATTTATGTTTTCATATTTGTTTTTAAAGAAGATCAATATCAGTCTGATTTAAAATTACTAGTCTAGTCCATGTCGACGTGTTCTGGGGGAATTTACAAAAAAAAACCCAAAACGCTCTTAACTTTTCCTTTTTTGACAGTTTCAGGTGGCGTGAGAACTTCAAGTCCAAGACTGGATCCCACACAAGCAACAGTGTCCCGCTGCAAAAGGTTATTATTGTGTATTCTGTGCTTTTCTGTTTTGTTTTATTCATTTGGCCACAAAACAGCTTTTTCATTTCATTTTGCTCTGGAGTGATTTTATTTCTTCATCACATGTTAATGATTTTAATAATCTTCTTCAATGTGGAGAGGGACTGCTGTTCTGACTTGCTTTCATAATGATTACACCTGATGATAATATACACGTATGTTCATGTTGAATTTTGTTCCAGTGGTTTAAGTTGCCCCTTTTTCTTAAGAAACCAGTACATAGTCTTTCTAAGGAGTTATAACCAGTGGCAGAAATGTAGTCGGCTGACTCGTCCCAGCGATAAGTGTGTTTATTTTAAAGAGGCAGACTGCGCTTCAAGCCCGTCACATGCCACCTCAACAGATCTTTGACATAATTATTATGAAAAGCAACAATATTCTAACATTTCGAGGGGCTGTGACTCACTATTTCCATTAGAGATAAAGATACATTTTAATTAGTCTCACTTTATGGTAAATTCTGTAATTTTGTCCATGTCGAGATCATGTTGAAGTGTAGATATATTGTTTTTATTTAGCGTGTTTAGCGGTATCACAAAGTCAAATTTGTGATACCGAAAAAGCTTGAGTTGAACCCAGAAGTACAAAGCTAACACATTCATCTCGCTATGTGACACACAGTCAGGATAATTACTTCATTTTGTTTTCAGCATGAGATTAAAAACAAAAACATCCAATATGACACAATCCACATAAAATGAATTCAAATAAAGTTTGCTTGTATTATTGTTTTCATGTCAGTGCAACCATTTCATTAAAATGCAGTAATCAAAATCTTAATGTTATCTTATATTTTTAATTTCCATTGCTAAAGCTAGTTAGACAGGGTGGCAGAGCATTTCAACTCCAGTGATTCAATGTGTTAAATGTAATTTTATACAGTAAAATGACAGGTGACGTAAACTGAAGGTTATGGAAGCCCATCTCCGCCAATGTGATGAAAAAAAAAAGATCCTATAAGCCATTATAATGAGAAACCTTACTGAAATAATGAGTTCTTACCACAAAATAACGACTTGGTAAAAATAAAATAATTATTTTAGTTTAGTTTAATCTTTAATTTGAGAAAGTTTCTCTATGTTGAGCGTCATTATTTTGAGATACTCATTAATTTAAGTTTCTCATTGTTTTGAGATGCTGTCAGTATTTTTACTAAAAATTACTACGTCATCATTTAGAGGTTTTTCATTATGACTTACAGGATCTTAATTTGTCATTTTGACTGAAATCGGCTTCCATAGAGGGTAAAGTCTAAAACTTTTATGTTGAGTGTTTCTGGTCAGTGAAAGGTCCTTACAGATTTAAAGGTAGAAGTTTGACTCCTCCTTAAATCATTTATGTTTTAATTTTAGAGGACTCAATACACAGCGTCTTGTTTTTTCTTTTTTGATCCTAATCTTGCTTGTGTGTTTTCTTTTGTGCACTAGGCGCAGTTGTGTAGCAGTTGAGTATTGCTGGTTAGCTGTTAAGGTGGCGTGTTGCTCTGCTGGATGTATCCAGTATTCTCCAGAATGCTCCTGTGATTACCAGTGGTGCGGTTGCTACAGTCTCACCCTTCTTGTACGATCAAATGTTTTTTGTTCCCCCACATGGTCATGGATGACAAATGTGACTTTCATTAAAGATTTTTCTGTTTTGTCTATAATGGCCTGTTTGTGTTTTTGATCTGCACTTTAATACAATAAACGGACATAAAACATGCTTCAAAATTACAGCTGCTATGGCCACGGACGTTTCATACTGCAGATGTGTATCTGGTCTGTCTTTATGTCTGGTTAACTGGTGTCAAACTGGTAACCAGAAGCTTTTACTGCAATAATGTACACAAAGAGCTGCTCAGTTGAGTACAGTGAAATCAGAGTCTTTAGTCGTGGCAGCATGGCTTTAGTCAGTCCAGACTAAAATATCTATTGGATGGGCGGTTGTGAGTCCAGCTATAGATATCTCCAGAGGATAAATTTAATGACTTTTATGATCCTCTGACTTACAGCCAGCAGATCAAAGACTGAAAAGCCTTTCTCATCCTGTTGCACTCTTTTCAATTCCAGTCTTCCCAATTATCACAATCTGGAGCTCCGGGTCTTTGAACTTCAGACATTCGGTTTAATAAATTGTCACAAGGCCATTGTTGATGTTAGCTCTCTCAGGCGCTACACTGAAACACAAACACAAGTTCCACACTAGTCTGCCGTAATTCAGTCTTTATGGTGGCTGAATGTTAGCTAGCATGCTGTTAGCTGGTGATGTTGTAGTCAGACGTGACTACTGAATGCTGGGTTGAGTGTGAGCGTGCAGCCAGGTGTTGACATACAGTACCTGCTCTCTTGCACTCAGATCTAGCTCGATAAGCACGGATGGTGGCTGGATAAAGAGCCAGTCAGGTTAAGCCAGTCGGGCCGGCTAGCGTCAAGTATCTGCTCTTTGCTTGGGTGAGTGTAGGATTTAAAGGTACATTAGGTCAGCGTCAATAGATTTGAACTTGATACCATCTGCAGGGCCTACTGACGGGTCAAAACATCATTTAACATTGACTGCCAGAGGAATGCTCACCCTACTTTTGACACCTTCAGTGTATTGATCATAGTCAGCCTGGAGTCTGCCCACTCACCAAACAGAACTTTAACTTGGGATGATTTATTACATTCATTGACAGCGTTTTAGGACATCAAAATAAATATTGATTTGAATTTGAATTTTTTCAAATATTTGCATTTTGAAACCAAAGTGTGGTTGGAGAATGGTGATATTTCAACAAATAAAACCATTTGGTTAGAGTTTGGACATGATCATTGTCAGTTCAACATATACAGTACATGCATACTTGTATGTTTGATTTCAACCCAGGGCCCTTTACTTCATGTGGTCCCCTTTCTCTCTCTCTCTCCCTCCCTTTTGCCCCCAATTTCCTGTCATTCTCTCCCTGTTCTATCAAAATGAAGCCAAAATGCCAGGAAAAAACTTTTAAAAAATGAATAGCATATGATTTGGGACAAGAACCCTCATTGGTTTGCTGGTTTTTATGTTTGTTTCTCAACTCTTATTTCAGCACTCACTGATGACTTTTCTCAATTTTTTTCCCAAACTAATGCAGTCATTTTTTGTTTTTTTTCTCCTTTTTTTAATATTAATAAAAATATTTAATATTTTTAATATTTTAATAAAATTAATATTCTCGTCGCCTTTTCACTCCATTTTGAATCCTGTTCATTTTTCCTTGAGTTATCAGAAGAGGTCTTTGTATAAGCTTCCAGCTTCCTGTCTTTCGTTTCCAAGCTTTTGTTTACTTAAAATTCATGTACTGTATATATAGGTGTGTGTCTGTATGTGAATTCATTTGTGTACATATATATTATAATAAGAATTTAAAAAATAAATAAATTAGGATAAAAATGAAATCAAAATAGTCAGAGCTGTGCTTTGAAACAATGAAATATTACTCTGCTGTTTGCTCCTCCAACTACTGATGTTGGGATGTTTCGATTATGACACAGAAATAACAACACACTGTCTGCGCTGGTTAAATTTAATACCAGTGTGCTGCCTGACTGCTCCGAGGTCCGCACCTGTTAGAGACTGGCTAGACGAGATTCCTATCTGATGAGCATTCATTATCATCCATGGCCCAAGGGGAATGTTCGTTACCTTCACACCACGAAACCATATTTTAGAGGAGAGCTGACCAAGTCAATGATTTATCAATATTTAGGTGTGTAGGCCTAATGATGATTGGGTCATTCTTTTAGAAGAATATCCCAAAAATGTACAGCACTTAAGTTAATAGGTAGGTCTACTTTTCACGACTGGTATCAAGCGCGGCATTTTGTGAAAATATGAAGGAAAAAAATCCATTCATATTTGCATGATATTGACACAGTGACTTTTTCTAATGAAAAAAATCCTATTGAATTTCAGACATTCTTTAAAGCCATTTTTTTATATATAACATAAAATATTTAAAGAATTACTGTTACAAAAGTACATCAACATATGTGTTGGTGATTTTCCTTTTCAAAGTTGACTGTTATTAATCACATGATGATGTCACCTTTCCAGTAAAGTTGAGAAACAACAGGGCGTGGCTCCCGACAACGTCCCACTGGTACGTCAGCGACGTAAGTGACGTGGATCTCGGGGCGGGGCTATAAAGGCGTGTTTTTCAGTCCGAAGAGTTGACGAACTCCATTTTGTGAGAGCTTCTGAAGCAGGGCCGAGCGTCGTCCCCGTGAACAGGCGAACCTTAGAAACGACAGAAAAAAAGTCAACGTTAGCCGACGAACCGCTCGCTAACCAAGTTATCATACGAAAGGAAATCAAATCTTATCGTATGTCCGGTATCCAGAACCTCCAAACTTATGGTAAGTCTTATATCAAACTGAGCCATGATACAAGGTGGGGGAAGGGCGAGTGTTAGCGAAGCTAATGTTAAGCTTCCAACTTACTTCGACGTTTTATTTGCCGAGTTGCATATTTGACTCTCGATTACGAAGCGTGTCCACTGAAGAAATCATTATGAGTTTAGCGTCTCACATGTAGTTAAATATTTTGTGTACAAATCGGGCAATCTGAGCTTTGTGATTGTGTTAGACTAGCGGTCTTTTGCTAACGGTAAAACGGCCGCCGTAAGGCCTAATTTTTCCCACTCACCCGTTAGCTTATTATTCACATCTGTTCGTGAGATCGAAATCGGCTTACTGCTGGAAAGCCATATTAATTGGTTCACGTAGTCCACGTATATTTAATTTTATGCTTTGGTTCACGCAGTGACAACGGAAGTTGCCGTGTCATGGGTGTTTTCTTTCTTTTTCCGATGGCTTAAGGCTAATACTTAGCATTGGCTAACTAGCGCTACCGTAAGCTGCTAAGCATGTACGTCTGCGCAGTTCGCTCGTCCACATATCGAATAGGAGTTTGAAATATGACCCTTCCAAATAGATCTACCAGATGACAACACGGGGAAGATGAAGACCTGATTGGGCAGCGTTATCTTTAGAATGGGAGGAACATGGACAGATTGGGTAATGGGCAAGATATTGTTTTTGAAGAATTCCATTGACTTAAACCTCTCTCCCCTCCAGACCCCTTTGCTGATGCAACTAAGGGTGATGACCGCCTCCCAGCTGGGACAGACGATTACATCCACATAAGAATTCAACAGCGGAACGGCAGGAAGACCCTCACTACTGTCCAGGGCATTGCTGCTGACTATGATAAGAAGAAGCTAGTCAAGGCTTTCAAGAAGGTACTCCCCCTGGGACATGGTCTGGTTTTAAAATGCTCTTTTGTTCTTCTAGAGAACTCTCGTACAAAATGAGCAGTATTGGTTTTAGTTGGTTGTGCTGTTTTCGTGGCATGCTGCCAGCTTTTGGCTAATGTGGTGTGTCCTTGTGTAATGACCCTGCTTACCATGACTCATTGTTTTGCTTTGACCCTAACAGAAGTTTGCTTGCAATGGGACAGTGATTGAGCACCCAGAGTATGGTGAAGTGATCCAGCTTCAGGGAGACCAGCGTAGGAATATCTGCCACTTCATCAAGGAGGTGGGTTTTTTCAAAATGTCTGGATATGTAAACACTTTATCAGGTTATTTTCCTGTTATGAAGAACAGTGCTGACTTCAAAGTTGAGGCATAGACTAGGTCAAAGTTAATTTTTGTTAATTGATCTTTCTTCTTTGCAGGTTAAACTGGCCAAGGATGAGCAGCTCAAAGTTCACGGTTTCTAGAAGCTGCTAGCAGCCCTCTCCCTCTTCTCTCCATTAAGGTCCCTCCTCCCCCTCTCCTCCTATGTGCTGCTGTTGCTCTTCCTCTCCCCCCCTTGCAGCCCCACCAGCTCCGATTAGTTAACACGTGAATTACCTCTGATGGACATGGGACTCTGTAACACCATGACCCCCCTACAACACCAGGGGGCAGGCTCGCTCCCATAAAGAGACACCACTGCAGCTCCACACAACATCAGGGATGAGTGGAGCTGACCCTCCCACACACACACTTCCTCCTTCCTTTACCCCTCGTTTATTTCCTTTTTAATTTTTTTTTGTTTTTAGGTTCTTGTACCACAATAAGGTGGCACCATTTCGTGTAACTTTTGTTTTGTACTGTGTTTCAATAAAACAATGAGTGTCCATATGTTGGCGTGGAGTGGTGTCATGGTGAATGGGGTGGGGGCTGGGTATGTACTGAAAGGTCATAGGCTTTATAACGATGTTTGTTGGAGCAGCTGAATTTGGAAGAACAAAGGCAGCAGTTTGGAGGAGGCATTTGTTGCAGAAACTAGTTTCTGTAGATTTGCAACATGGCTGACTTCTCTCTGCTTCAATATCCCACACTGCATTGTTTACATGCCCAGCTGCCGGCTCTCGTGTTACAGAGCAGTGAGGGTGTGATGTACTGACCTGACCACCTTCACCATCCCGTCCATCAGATGTGTTTTTGTTCTTTTTGACTATTAAAGGCACATTTTATTTCTGCCAATTCAAAGTATTAAAACTAATAGGTGTTAAGTGGTGGTCGTACTTTGGTCAAAGGGAGCCCTGTAATGTGGCCTGTGGTTATGGACACTTGAATCTTTAAATTACAGTACAATAATGCAATAATTTATAAACATGTTAAGATGTAGTGATGCTGAAGTACTACAGTTAAGATCAAAGCCATGGCCAGGTCATACTGTGCTCCTGTGACTTAAAGTGATGGAGAGCAAGCCTGTATTGCCAAGTTCACATTTGGTTCAATAAAATTTCTATAGTTAAGCATGTCCTGTTTTTTGTACATGTGTGGGTGATTTCACTTTAGTTTGCAGTAGCTTTTGTCTCCAACATTTTGTTTACAGTTATGATAGTACTTGGTTGCCACACCTCTGGGTATGACTTGTATCCGAGTACCTCGCTCGATTGAGTTTCTGCGCTGGCAACCAAGTATATTTATTCTAACATTGTACTGAAGTACCATTGTGAGGTATTATTTTACATGAGTATTTCATGTGTATGATGAAATACTGGTACTGTGACATGATTTTGGTCACTTGGAGATTTTACACACAATCATTGAGATCCAGACAAAATACCACTTTAGCCCAATTTTTACCAGTGTAAACTTGTTCTTGTATTGAAGATACTGAATAAAGTAGAGTTAGGTCCGGGGAAAAAATGCACATTTACACAAAACGAGGAGAATCTTTGAGTACTTGGGAGAAGTTTAAGTTCTTCGATCCAGATATTTCGTTTAAAAAAAAAAACGTAAAGTAATTTCTTCATAGCACTGGGTTTCTTTTCCCATTCGCCTTGCCGCAGACTTATTTTGTCCCTTCTAGGGACCCTTTTGACTCCATGGCAACGCAGCTACCGCCATAGCTAATCGCGTTTGTTTTCATCTGTAGGCGGCAGAAAAGACCTACCCTTTTTCTACAATTAACGATAAAATAAGAAAATGTGACTTTACTAAAAATGTTCCAACGTCATCATGTGTTACACAAGACATTTATGAAAGTAACGCTACAGGACAATACAGAACGGTAAGATGTTAGCAGTGTTAGCAATAAAATCTCTTACCCTGTATTCTTTGTTCCGTTTACAAAACAGGAGCTATCTCCATTTTAAAGTACGTTTCTTAATGTTTTTTAATTTTCATGAGCATTTATTACTGCAAGGAACCATTCTTCATTACTACAAGTACTGATACTTGAGTCCATTTTAACGCTAACGGCTTACTAACTGAAAGAAAGAGAGCTAGCTACTTGTGTTACTTTTACGTAACAGCTAAGTTTGGAAACTGTTTTTGTTTTGTTTTTTTTACAAAGTACAATATATTAGCACACGTACAAGGAGATACACGTACACGTACCCCAAGGTTGTACTAAAGTGCAGTATTTAAGTAAATAGTTTTGGGGGTTTTTGTCACTACTGGCTATACAAAACATTTCAACATATTCCACTAATAACTTGTGGTGCACGAGTCTTTGCATGGAAATAATCAGGCAGAAAACTATCAAACTTTTTCAGTTTTGCATGGATATCTGCAAAATTCAAAGAGGAAATAAATAAACAGGCTTTTGGAAAGCCAAAATAATTCAGGTTTTAACATGACTCGATTTTTTTCCCCGTCTTATCATTCCCAGACATGATCTCAGCCACGTGATAGTTAAAGGCGTCTTCTCAGATATAGACAATGCAAGTAAGCAAGAGTACTTTTATCTGGATACCATTCATAAAATATCTGCTCAGCTCTACTCTGTTGGATGTTGTTCTATATTTTGTTGGTCCTGTTCCTCAGGTGTTGCCTGTTTGGGGGCTTGCCATCCCTCTCCCTGCAGTGCTGATGATAACTCTGAGTCTTTACATGGTCGTCCTGGGGATTGGGCTGTGGATCCGATCCTGCCTGAAGGTTGGTGCTACTGGCCCAGTCACCGTTAAAGCAGGGAGGCTTTTCTCCTCATTACAGTTGGTACAATGTGAGGCAAGGCAAGTTTATTTATATAGCAACATTCAGTGCTTTACAGGGACAGATGCATGAAAAATAAGACATGAGGAAAATTTAAAAAAAATTGCATAAAAACAAAACACATAACAAGCTGATAAAGATCAAAAAAGAAAGTACATAAATAAATGTATGTGCATATAAGTGAATACATATAAAACAAATTAAATGTAAAACAAGTAAATAGGAAAGTGGACTGTGACCCCCAGTTGCTGATTCATAATTACAAGTATCAACATCAAAGTCACTGTGTGGAGAATGTGAAAAGGTTTGTCTTTGGTGCTCCCTGGTGTTACACTGAGGCGCAGCAGCACTGAGACACATTTATGTATTTTCTTCAGTATTCAGTTGAGTTTAGGCGTACGCGACTCCGAGAAAGTTGCCTGAGGTGAAGTTCTTTTTAATGTGTGATTGGAATATTTGGGGGGAAAGTAGAGGGCATAGGATTGGTTACTTAAAACTGGGGATTGTCTTATTTGTTTTAATTTAAATGTTATTCTATTGGAATCATTATATAGATGCTATAATCATATACACAAGGTGGCATTAAGGATTCAAAATGGTTTGGTAATCTTGACAGTATAGTTATTTCTTTCAGATATATTATTGATAGGTTTAAACTTAAGACAAAATATCAAACTTCTTCATCTTTTTAATTAATATAATTACATGGAATTACATCAACACTAAATTAGACAAACAAACCAACAATACAAAACGATGAGCAAAAAAAACACAGTTGATTGCTGAATAATAAGCAGTTACATTTCATCATATATGTCGTCGCCCCCCATAAAAATAATATTTTAAACTGCCATTGAAGAGAGCTCTTTTCTTCAGCATGCCTGGGTTACAGCTTTAGATATTTAAAACAGAGAATGAAGTGTCTGCTGTTCTTTTTACTTGATCTTGATAATTCCTACAGTTTGATCAAGAGGAACTTAATTAACTTAGTTAATACAGCATAAATGTCTCATGACCGAATTTCTTTTAATTGGTTTTAGTTTGGGTTTTTAGTTAACAAAAATACAAACTGTTTAACCAGCATAGGGACGTCCATGTGTAAATGCAGCAAGTGATGCTGATTTTCGTTGTCTGTCTACCAAAGGACCGCTGTTCTTCAGAGTGTGGTGATTGCTGTCCAAACATTTCTGTATGTGAGCAGTGCTTTAGATTGGCGGAAGTGTGTGACTGTCAAGTGCGGACCATGCACTCATGTTGGACCAAATCGTGCCCTTCTCCTTCTGTAAGTAACCTCCAAACAGAGCACATTAAACACAAATCAAACTGTGTATTCTTGACACTGTTGACTCAGAGCAGCAGATCTGTTGCTGAGGCAGATGATTTTAATTTCATTTCACTCTTCTATGAAAACCTAAATATAATAGAACAGAAAACATGGCTGGACTGCTTCTGCTTATCAGTAATGTTTATTGCCAACATTGTGTTGTTCTCTCACATGTTTAAATTCATCATTTTAGTGGCCTCTTGTTTTCCTTCTCTGAATTGTCTGGTTTGTTTTCCCACAGTGTGTCAAATGGGACTGTGCCTGCACCTGTCAGCCTCCTGAGTGTGACTCCTGTAACTGTCTCTGCTTTGAGATCAGGATCAGGTAGAGGAAGAGGATGGGGGTGCACTAATGCCACTGTTTGACTACAAGTACCTCATTCTTTTAGTCCTTTTAATGTATGCCTTTATTAGAGAGTTTACAGTATAGAGATAACAGGAAAAGAGGGATGAGGAATGACACACAGCAAAGGCCCCTGAGCAGGATGTTACGGTTCATTGTCAGCACCTTAAATCAGGGCTGCCAGGGAGCCCTGAGCTCTTGCTGAGCATCAACATGACTACCCCTATTTACTTTATCAACAATCATTGTGTTACTGCCATCAGATGGCACCCTTGTTTGTCATTTTTAAATGTAATTAACAGAACATGGTTTCCTCAGCATCAGCAGGACTAGCAGGTATTTTCTAATTGTTTACTTTCTTTAAGTTTGACTTTTTCTTACCAAATGATTCAAAGTATTCAGTTGGAGTGGTTGATATGGGTAAAACCCACTATTACTGTTAGGGTTGCCAAAAAAAACAGCGAACCCAGTTGCAGACACAGGTCGGAGACAGTAAGCAGTTAAAGGGGTTTATTGCAGATTCTGATTTGGTGATGAGATTCGGGTTGGCAGGGAAAATCCTTGGGAGCAGGTCCAGTAATGTCCGTGAGGTAACCGAGGGAATGGAGAGCCAAGGCGGTAGGGACAGATGATAGCAGGTAGCTTGATCCGGTGGAGGCTGAGGCCAGAGGCCTGACTGGCAGGACTAAGCAACAAAAACAGAGAACAGGGTCACACAAGAAAAAGGTAAGGTCTCAGAATTTACAAAAGTGTCCGCTAAAGGCTGGAACGTAGCAGGCACTGACAAAAGCAGAGACTACGATCTGGCAGTGTGTAGATGGCAGAGCTGAATATTTGAGGGGATCTTGATTTGCAGAGATGAGATGCAGCTGGTGGCTCTGCCCTGACTCCGGCACACCTGCAGACAATCACACAAACACACACACAGAAGGAAAGAGAGAGGATGAGGGGGAGAGAGGGAGCTGCACCTAGCGCCAGGTTACTGTGGCACCGAAGATGATGTCCCAGGGGCAGACGTAACAATTACAATATGTAATTTTGTATCACATTATCAATATTAATTGTGATATAATAACATTTTTAATGAACAGGAAATGTCTTTTCTTGCTAATCTAGCAAATTAAACACCTTACAAATCCACATACTTCATCACATTGGTGCAAATTTTATATAAAAATTCAATGTGACCATAAAACAGTTCTACTTATTGACTGTATATAAAGATGCCTGATGAGTCTCTACTTCCTCCCACTGTACCAAAATTTAGCAAAAATATAGTAATCGGTTGGTGGAGCCGAGGTATCGAGTTCAAGCAGGGCTCAGCTGTCAATCATGACGTTTCACCCCGTTTTTACAGAATCAAATAACTAATTAAAACCAAACTGATCAGAAAAATGAACACGTGAGCATACATCAACATGGTAAGAACTACCTAAAACGACAGAAACCATCTTTGGGAAAAATTTATTTGACGTGTACTTTGAGTTTTTAGTTTGGCCCATGTCCCATCTGCTAACATGGAGGGTAGGGAGTGTTCATTACCTTTACCTCAGCCAGCCACCAGAGGGCGATCCAGATGTTTTAGCTTCACTTTTTGGGAGCTCCTATGTTGTCCATCTTTATTCTACAGTGAATAGTTCTACTCATTGACTTGCAACTTTGCCCACAATGTTCTGATATACCAGATATCAAAGCGTTAGATACTACAGTACATCAGGATTCTCCCTTTAATTTTTTTATTTTATTATATACTATTATAATGTTACATACATTACAAATAGTACAACTCTTTGGATACCTCTGTACGTGAAGAAGAGTAAACTTTGGCTCAAAACATTGTATTTTTTCCTGATGTAATAGAATAGAAATGTCAGGGAGCGTGGCTTCACCGTGTGTCATATCTCCCAACCATTCAGTAGTTTTGCTCATAAACCGCTTTTAATTTGTTACAAAACGCTAAAGCTCAACATTAAATCAAGTGCTCGCAGCTCTGTGACGGTGACCACCTGTTGTTTCATTTTGAATGTGTTGTTTGCAGTACTGCATTTACCAGGAGAGACGTCTCACAGGCTTTTATTTTGACTGTGATCAAACTGATACCTGGTTGATGACCCCGCTGAGGAAAAAAGTGCCTTTTTTTATTGTATATTTGTGAACACCCAAACCAAGAGTGTGTTTTAAGATAAAGTTGTTTTGTTTTGTTGTTTTTTAAAAAAAAGCTTGGTAATTGGCTTAAACAGGTGGTCACTGTAGTTTTTAACAAAAGTTTCTCAAAAGGAGGAAGTATTTGTTGGGGACTGTTTTCAGTGGCGGATTAATCTACATTTGGTGTAAGCTACATCGTTACTTTAGTCTTTCTGTGGAATTTGTTGAATGCAGAATATCACCAGACTTGAATATTAACATTGTACTTGTAGCTTTTCACTGCTATTTTATACATTCTGTTTTTTGAAGGTGTTATTAAATTCTGAAATGTTTTTTAAATGGATCCATCAGTTTGAATTTATGTTACATTACAGCGCATTTTGGAAAATGGCTTGGTGAAAAGTAAACAAGCTAATTATGCAAAAACACTGGTATAATTATTATAATTTGGTCTCAAATGTAGATATAGGATATTTTTATCATGCTAGCAGTGTGGGTCTGGGGATGGTGGATTTCCTTGGAATGTGGTTCAGACATTCATGTTCCCCTCAGGAAGATTTGTAATAACTTTGGTGATCCTCTGACTTTCCATCTAGCGGCATCATCATCATCAGATCAACATTTTAATGAGTGCAGTACTTTGGTTTATGACCAAATACCACACATGGGAAAAGTTAGCCTTCAGGGCTTTCTGTCAGAAAGCACATATAATGAGAGACAAAGCTTGGGAAGTCAGCACAATGCAGTGGCTGAGTAGGTTGAACACAAGGCTTTCTTCCAGGTTGACTTTTCAGCAGCTTGGTTACATTTAGAAAAACATAATGGTTTGGGTTAAAAATAGACCCTTTCACAATGTTAAACATGAGCTTTCTGGAAGAAAGCCCTAATGGTTAGCCATTAGGGCTTCTCCAATATGCCCAAATACCTGCAAAACAAATGATATTCCCACAAGCCAGCTATACTTTTGAGTTGAGTGCTAATCAGAAAATGTTAGCATGCTAACATGCTAAACTAACATGAATATGATAAACATCACACCTGCTAAACATTGACATAAATAAAGATGGACGACGCGTCTCCACTTCCTCCCGTTGTACAAATTTACCACCCATTTACCCGCCCAATCACGAGCAGGGCTCAGCTGTCAATCATTACGTTTAACCCTGTTTTTCTAGCATCAAATTACTAATTAAAACCAAACTGATCAGAAAAATGATCAATTGAACAAACATCAGCATAATAAGAACTACCTAAAATGACAGAAACCATCTTTGGGAAAATGTATTTGAGGTGTACTTTGAGTTTTTAGTTTGACCCATGTCCTACCTGAAATCATTGAGGAGGGGGCGATCCAGATGTTTTGGCTTCACTTTTGGGCAGCTCTCATGTCGTCCATCTTTATACAGTCAATGCTGCTAAACATCAGCATGTTAGCATTGCCATTGTGAGTACATTAGCATACTGATGTTAGCATGCTGATATTAGCATTGAGCTCAAAGCATTGCTGTGTCTAAATACAGCCTCACAAAAACACCTCAACATCATGTTATACTGACAGGTGTTTCTATTATTTTGTCCACACCATTAATATCAATGAGGCTAGGCTGCAGATTCACCTCCTACAGCTAAACAGCCCATAAAGTATAGCCTTCCAACTGTATAAATGCATTCTATGGACAAAGGAAACACACACACACACACATACAAGACATTTTCTATGCACATCTTTAATTTTGTAGATATTACCCACAAAACAAAGAATTGATATTAATGTGCTGCTTTTTCAGAAAATAATCAGAGCAGAAGCACACACATGTTCACAGCATCACTGAATCAAGGAGAAAGGAAGGATGTTTACTTCATTTAAAAGCAGGTCATTATAACAAAAAAACAAAGGGGAACTATTCAGTCCTCTCACATTCACATGGGTTGTATTCCATGGCAAAACTTGGCAAGGCTTGAAACTGACATTTATCTTTAAAACCAGATAATTATCACTTTTAAGTGCATCTTTAGTCTTTTTACAGCAAATACTGTGTTCACATTATACTGTGGCACTTCAGATAACATTATGGTAAAGTAGCTCTCTGAAAATATGAGGTAGGTGATGTTCAGGTTGATCATTGTCACTGTGTTTCTCAGACCTCTATAATGTGCCTCTTGAAGTTTAAAATTTAAAAAAAAAAATCCAATCCTGTTATGAAATTGACAAAATAATCGTCAGTAAGTTAAAAAAAAAAAAAAAACATACACAAAGATTTCACACATTTAACAATATATTAATTTAAAATCAACCTGTGTAGCTTTAAACACCATGAACACCATTTCATGGGTTGTCATCAATGCTAGGCTACATTTAGACATTTGTTCAGTGCAGCTTAGAAATTCTTAATTTTACACCCTTCATTGTCAGGCTGGAAGCAGTTAGTGTCCAGAATCTCTTTGAATAAAAAGAAAGTGAAGCTTGTGCAGACAGTGACTGTATAATAGAGCCGTGTTTTATTAATGCGACAGAGTAGTGAAGTGGGTGGGAGGTTACGGTCCTTGAAAGTAAACTCACATTTCACTAACAAAATCTTTTATATCTTGATATCTTCCGAAGCACAGGAATTCCTGGATAATCAAACCATCATATTTGGTTATGTTAAACTTCCTCGGTTTGCTTTGCCAATTTACTTCTTCCCCCTACATCTTTCTAACATTAGCTGTGTCCCAGTGACACACTAATTAAAATTTAAGTGTCACACTGGAAAAGTAAATTAGGTTTTCTAAAAACAGTCAGAATGTCTTTTCACACTGCACTTAGCCCCAGGCCAAAAAAAAGCTCTCACAGTGGCACATTCCAAAGTGGGCTAACCTCGGGCTTACCCTCGGGCTTACTGGGCCTGCCCCGAGCATGGTTAGCCCCAAGTTCGGGAGTTTATCTCCTGATAATCAACACAGGCCTACAAGAACCCTGCGATCATCGGCTGCTGATTTATTGGATCAAACCCCCCCAAAAATCGGGGATGCAGCGTTGGTGGATTCTGGGCCAAAGCTATAGGAGCACACTACCTATAGATATCAGGGAAATCAGCTCGCTGAATATTTTAAAAAGAAAGCTAATAACTTATATCTTGACATTAGCATTTAACTAGCTATGACTCGAAACACATTTGTGCTTTGCCTCACACTTCTGCTGCACTACTTTTAAAATGTTTCATTTGATTTTTAGACATTCTATTTAGCTTCTCTTTTTTTAAAACTATTTTCAAGTGTTTTTTTATTCTACATCTTATTTTTACATTTGTGGCATTCTATCCCTATGTTTATCCACCTTTATCTTGTTTTTACTGTTATTATCAAGTTTACATTAATTTTCCTTAATGTTCATTCTACATCTTTTTATGTGGAACAGAATATGAACAGAATTGTTACTGTAGGGACCCTGAATACCTAATATAACCCTGCCAACTTCACTACTCTATTCCTCGCGGTCACCAACAGAGAATTAGTTAACGCAGCTTTATGCCTATATTGTCTCTCAAAGTCGAGGTTGTTTACATTCATTTGTGCTCGTGACATCATGTAAATCCTTATAAAGTTTCTATGAGAAGAGGCGGAGACACACGAATAAGACGAGGAGATGGAAGAAGAGGAAGAAGGGGGAGTGAGCAGGAGCGCCTCCATTGGTGGTGTTAGGTGCGCTGGTGCTGTTGCTGGTGGTGTTGGAGGTGGAGGTGGGGGATAAGAACGTCCCCACTGTCTCAGTCAGGAAGCGCTCATAGTTGCTCAGTTTGGTCAAGACCATCACGGAATCTTGCCGTGTTTTACTGGTGGTGTTGCTTTCAAATGATAACACCGCTGCCTGGAACCAAAAGCTGTCCACCTTACACATCAACGGGCTGCCAGAATCACCCTGAAAAAAAACCCAGCAAGACAGAAATAAGTCCAACATGATTGTGATTTTGTGGCTGTTAACCCTGTTCAGTCACATGTTTTAATGAAACACAGAGAATAATAATCTGTTATTTTGTTATATATATATTTTTTTAGTTCCACCAAATTTGCTATATGGACGACACTTTGTTATACCTTAAAGCAATAGTTTGACAATTTATAAAATAGACTTTTTCCTTTTCACACTCAGAGTTAGATGCGAAGGAAAACAGTTGAAAATATGTCAAAGCATACATTTCTTTCTTTCCAGAAATCATGACCCGGTTACTCAAGATGATCCACAGACCTTTTTGTGAGCTGTTTCATGGAGGAACTATTTTCTTTCTGTATCACTGCACAGAGGGAAGGGTGCATCTACTCATGAACGAGAGGCTAGCTAACTATGCTAGCTAATGTTACAGCTTAGCCGAGGAGGACGCCATTAATGTTTACCTTCTGCGCGGTGATACAGTTTAGTTCTGCAGAAAGAAAATAGTTCCTACATGAAACTGCTCACAACAAACGGGTCATAATTTATGGAAAGAGGCATTGCTGTTGAGTTTTTCAAATGTATTTTTTTGGCGCTTTGAGCTCCACAAGCGAAGTGCCATCTAGTTCCATTATATTGGAGAGGAGGCAGACATCTCTACAAGCTGATATCTCCAAACCTGAGCAACTGTATTTTTGATTTTGGGGTGAACTGTCCCTTTAATGTCTAGTGTGTAAGGAGCCACAAACTCTTTGATAAAGTAGAATGATATCCTGATCTCATTACTCACCTGCTCAAGCGTGAACAATCCTGTACAAATGCTGTCATTTGTTGTCGTGTTCCCACAATTTACCACCGAGGTCTGGAACTCCTGCAGATCTTGTTCTTCTAAAGTTGGGATGACAAAGAAAATGATGAGAAGTGAAGCATCCGAATCAAACCCAGGTGGCAGGAAACCAGACTCAATTGCCATACACATGGATTTGTTAGTGTCAAAAACAAAGCGCAGTGGCCTAAATAAAAATCTGAAGAGGTGAAATGATGCAGAGTTAGCATTACTGTGTGCTATGGACTCACCCCCTCCTCGCCCGGAGCTCCAGCCAGCGGCCCAGCACGTCGTGCCCACAGTGAAGGTTTGTCCGTTGTCCAGGCAGATGGCCTGAATGTAGTCGGACATGGTGGGCTGGGTTGCCAGATGCAGCACTGCAACATTAGACCCAGTGAGGTTGCTCAGAGTGATATTTGTCACATTCAGTGTCACCTCAAAGGGGTTAGATCCATTCTGCTTCGAACGACCCAGAATGACAGTCCATTCAGACGCTATGGGAGAACTGGGAGATAAAATAAACTGAATTAGGACTTCAGAAAACTTCTGATTCCTGTACAACAAGGACAGATTTTTAGACTGTTAAAGGACAGTGTCAGTGTTAAAATATATCAGAATATCAACAGCTGAGGTTCCAAAAGATGCTGTTGTATTTTATTCCCCGACTAGGCAGCCGCTGATTTCAATTCATTTCATTTCAGCGTTAAAAATGAGCTTAGACTTCAAATATATTCAGTAATCTGTAATAGTAAGCGTCATATCTGCAGCACAGATTGATTTAGTACCTTATCATACAACATTGTAATGTTGACAGCATTTAAAGGAGACACCATGCTCACGTTGATGACTGCCGAATCATGTTTCATTTCCCTGTGAGTTTATTTTCGTACCATAAATAGGAATGAAAGTAAATGTCCGTATGGAACATTCAAACAATTACAACATGTTGTGGAAAATGGTTAGGGGAAACGTAAATATGAGCTAAATGTGCAAAAACACTGGTGTAACCCTTAAAATTCTCAAATGTAGAAGTGCATTCATGTTTCCCAGAGGATGAATCATAATTTTTCTTTCCCTTTACTTTCTTCTAACGCCACCAGCAGGTCAAAGTCTCCATCGACTACATGGATCGACACAAATGTTTGACAGGACTAACTTTGGTGCCCGAAACACTGAATTACATTCCCATCAGCCTCAGCTGTACTTTGTACTCGGTGCTAATATGTTACCATGCTAACATGCGCAACCAAGATGGCAAACATGGTATACGTTCCTGCTAAACGTCAGCATCTTAGCATTATTATTGTGAGCATGAGATGTTAGCATTTAGCTCAAAGCATTGCTGTGTCTAAATGCAGCCTTGCCACTACCCGATCTGAGTCCACCATCTTGGACAGGCAGAACTGCAGTAAAACCTGAAATTTGTTAAGTGTAGTTATGATTATATTTGCTAATGATTATTGGACAGTTGTAGCATAATGATCATATTGCTGTTATTGTGTACCAGAAATTTGGACAAATTGTACTTTGATGCTTTGACAATATTGTTACGAAAACTTTCACTTTTTTACTTTTGAACTGAATTAAATTGAAAAAAAAGATATGCTATGGTGTCCATGCACCGCCATCCAACTCTTAAACAACTAAACCTAACAAATTACTGTGGTTCTGCGTGTCGTTTGTCCAAATGGTGTTGCTGTACCTAGCTGTCCAGACGTGCTGGCGCAGCAGCAAGTCAAATCAAGCCTCACAGAGCTGCTAGCATGGATGTAGACTCTTAGTCTCGTTCCTTCTTTCTAGGCTGTGTTTAAAAAACGTTTCCTTCTGCTCTTAAAAGCCTCAAACATAAAACAGACCATCCATGACATCGCTCCACGTGTCTCACCTTGAGAAGCAGTTGGCATTGCTCAAAACAGAGTCCACGGACACCAGAGTCCCACCACATACATGACTTCCATTCTTCTGTAGGCTCGCCATCCATGGCCACATACCAGCTGTTGACACAGAGTTTCCTCCCAAAATACGCGAATTCATTGGGGCATTGCCACAGACCACAGCTGGAGAGAAAAGCAAAAGATTTTTTTAAATTTAATGTAATGTTGTTCAGTTAAACTTTGTTCAAACCCTCAGAAGTTTATTTTAAATTATAGTGAAGAACCCAGCATTCCCAAATATACCAAACATATCAGGAAGAATTTAGTAAAAAAAAATTCTACAAAATGATGCACAAAACATCTGGGATATTCCAGTTTTATGGAATAGTGGAGCCATAAAAAATATGGAGTCTTGGGTTGTAAACATCATACAGCTTCAACGAAGAGATGGAACGCACTGATACAGAATAAGGTTGAAGTTCAGTGTCGGACATGGCAGGCACTCACGTGTGGTTGGAGGGAGGCTGGTTGGTGGTGGTGGCAGACCAGTACATGTGACACTGAGGTCGCTGTCAGTCCCAGTGGACGTGAAGGTGACGTAGCCTGGCTGGTTGCTGGTGATATGACTGTTGATCCAGGATTGATACTGGGACACTCGGGTGTAGACTCCTGGGATATTAGGCTGGGCACAACCGATTCCAAAACTCACTATTCCCTCCTGGATCCAGAGACTGTTCTGCTTGCTCACTAGTGGACCGCCTGAATCCCCCTTTAAAACACAGGAACATTTAGAAGAAAGGGTCTTTGCAGGAGGTGAAATGTGACCCAAACACAGCCTGCGTAAAAATGATCACCTGACATGAGTCCTTCCCTCCAGCGCGTAACCCAGCGCAGATCATGTTGTCCGTGATTTGGCCCACTCCGTAATCACAGTTACACTGCCTGTGCCCCACAATCGGCACCTCCACCTCCATTAGGTCTTGTGGAGACGGAAGGGGCACTAAAGGGACATTAATTGAAAACATGGTTTCACACAAAATGGACCATTTTACGCTCTTTACATCACTAAAATGTGTCAGAAGGAATCGCTTCCTGTGAATTTTTCTGTGGATATTCATGCTCCCAAGAGGATGAATCCCTGTATTTTCAGCTGACTGGTTCTGCTTGCCGTCATCAAGACAAAATGTGATCAATTTCAAAATGTATAGATTTCAATAAGCACATTCATGCTCCTCAAATAAGTGAACCCTTTTGATTTTAAAGGGACCCTGTGGAGTGTTCCAAGCAATATAACAAGTGAGTCAACATTTTGTTTGTATCGTGCACAGGATGAGGACGAGGACGTGTACACACTCCTTTACTGATTGGCAGTCGGTGGTGGTAACGCACAGATTAGTGCAGAAATGCAGCAACATAAGACGATGAAGAAGACTGCTAGCAACCAAACATGGATGTAAACAATGCACAATTTTATGCCAAACCATGACATTCTCATAACCCTAACAAAGTGGTTTTTGTGCCTAAACCTAAACAGACCTTGAGCACAGCGTTGTCATAACATAAAATCTAAACATAAAGAAAGCTTCAACGTAACTGTGTCTGAGTCTGCGCAGTAGCGATCGGGCAGCAGAGCCGCAGTATCGAGTTTCCACCCATACACCCGTCCGTCCAATCACGAGCAGGGCTCAGCTGTCAATCGTGACATTTCACTCCATTTTTATAGCATCAAATAACTAATTAAAACCAAACTGATCAGAAAAATTAACACTTGAACAAACATCAGCGTGACAAGAACTACCTAAAATGACAGAAACCATCTATGGGGAAAATTTATTTGAGGTGTACTTTGAGTTTTTAGTTTGGTCCATGTCCCATCTGCTAACATGGAGGGGGAGGGGTTTATGACCTGTACTGCAGCCCACCACCAGGGGGCCATCCAGATGTTTTGGCTTAATTTTGGGGAGCTCTCATGTCGTCCATCTTTATATACAGTCAATGGTTGGAACTAAAGGATGAGATTTGATGAGAAACTCTTGATGTAAACAACATTTCCTTGTTTACAAGAAAACTCCCCAGGTCACCTTTAATTGCCTTCCCTCTGACATCATCAGAACAAACTGCTTACTTACTTATCTTTATGTTGTTCTCACAAACACATCTGTATTGTTGAGTGTAATCTTAAATATTTAAACTTATTTACAAAACTGTGTTTACTAATGACAGTTTATAATACGAGTATTTCTACACACAGTATGTTAGAGGAAGGTTTGAATGATCCCCAGGGTTAAAAAAAAAAAAAAAAAGGAACTCTTTCGGACCCACCTTGGAATCTGACGTTGCCCCAGCCGGTGACCCAGGAGTCAGTGCCGTCGTGGAAGGTGCTGTCTGGAGCTGCCAGGCAGACAGGCAGGATGTATTTGGTGAAAGTCACCGGCGAGGAGAGCTTCAGGAGGCAGATGTCATTGTCGTTAGTGTCGGAGTTGTAGTCAGGATGATTGATGATCTGTGTTACAGTCTGAGACACCTCATTGGGGTTAGATCCTTCCTGACTCTGGCGACCCAGATACACAATCAGGCCGCTTGTGCTGGTGCTGAGGTAAACAAAAGAAAGTCTTCATTCTAAGTCATTATCTCAACCTACGCGTTCATGACCTCTCAATAAACTTTTTCATTCAATTCAATTAAAATGTCCTGTTGTTCAATTAATAATAATCAATACTTTTCCCTTCAGTCTGCACATATAGCCCATGTTCTTTTAGAACTTAGCAAAACAGTATATTCTACCAGTGTACATGTTAAATATGATACAGCCAAACATGAGGTGTATCTCTGCATCTCAGTCCAATAATAATTAAGACAATAATTCTATTAATTCGATGGCACAAATAAGGAACAAATAAATTGATTTGAACCTCCCTTACCCTTTTTTTAAATTTTCAAATAACTGACCTTTTGTCCATTTTGATGGATACATTAACATATTGTTATATTTTAACTTGATATGTTGAATAGTTGCTTCCAGCAGTTACTGCATGATCATGTGGAGTCGTGTTTGTGTCACCTGAAGAATACAATATCCAATATAGTCCAATATTCCCTTTCTTTTTGGTCACCAGCTAGTCTCTAAATGTGTCTGTCTGTAGTTTGCTGTTGAGCAGGTTGTGTGCAGTGGTTGTGTTGTGTTTGGACAGAAAAACAATAAGCTGAAACTAAAAAGCTCCGTAAGGCCGAGGGGAGCTGCAGATTGAGCTGATCAGCTTTCATATTCACTGGTTTTTACATTTGTTATTATGAAAATAGCAATTCTAGCTCAGTTAACCAGGATATATCTGTGCTGTGTCATTCCAGAGGGGCTCCTGGGCCACCTTAAATACCTTTCTGGTTAGCTCTAGTGCTAACAAAGGCAAAAATGAACCCTAACATGCAGTCTAATCTCTTGGTGCAGTGCCCTTTTCTTCATGTTCCCCTCACATTGTTTCATTTGAATTACTCATTGACATAAATAAAGATGGCCGACGTGTCTCCACTGTACAAATGTAAAGCCAAAATATCCCGGATAGGAGTGCGGCCATCTTGCTCTGGTGACGTCATTGCAGTAGTGATCGGGGGGTGGAGCCGCGGTATCGAGTTCCTGCCCGACTCAATCACAAGCTTGGCTCAGCTGTCAATCATCATTTCACATTTTTTATCGCGTCAAATAACTAATTAAAACCAAACTGATCAGAAAAATAAACACTTGATAAGAACTACCTAGATTGACAGAAACCATCTTTGGGAAAAATTTATTTGACGTGTACTGTGCTAAAATGGAGGGGGAGGGGTTTATGAGCTATACTGCAGCCAGCCACCAGGGAGTGATCAAGGTTTTGACTTCACATTTAGGAGCTCTAATGACGTCCATGTTTACTGTACAGTCAATAGAATGACTGTTACAGGCAGTTTTTTTTTCTTCCGTCCCGTTAATCATCTCCAGACCCCTTTGGAGCAGTCCTGACTCCCAAGTTGGGAAACACGCCATCGCATGGCATGTTTTTGTTTTGTTTTGTCTAGGTTGTCTACACTGTTTACCTCAGGAAGCAGTGAGCAGCACTCATCACCCATTCGCTGTTAATGAGGGATCCTCCACAGAAGTGTCTCCCAGAGGTGTGAAGACTGGCCTGCCAGGGCCAGCTGCCATCGGGGGCCGCCTGTCCTCCAACAATCCTGGTGTTGAGCTCAGGCTTACCACACACTGAGGGACGACAGACAAGAAAACACACTGAGTGAGCAATACTCTCCCCTCCCTGGATTACCACTGTGGCTCGTGATAGCACCATGCACACAGGATTATACTAAACTTTAGCTGTTAGTTGAGGATTATAATCCTGGGAGAGTGTTAGGATGCTCCCAGGTGGAGCTAATCCAAAGTAATAAAGGTAAAACTGTTTTCATTTCATGATTAGTATAGACATTTCATGGCTTTTAATGGCTTTCTTGAGTCTTAGATTCTGGTTGACCACGAATACAAACAATAAGGAAATTATAAACATATTCCCCAACATGTTTAAAAGGTCATAAATGACAGGAAGAGATGAAGTGTAGAGAAGCTTTGACTTACCATCTAGTTGTGAGTGAGACTCTGAAAAACAAAACAAACAAAAGGGCACTTTTAAAACAACAGTTCTGCATTTATGATATTTCATTTCGAACTGTGTTTACCGACAAGAGTTTTACGAAGTGTTCCCGAGCCCGTGAGGTCGTATCCTTTATACTATCATGTGTTTGACAAAGTGGGGAACCTCGGCTCATCCTTGCAGCCTTTCCAGGACGCCCCTTTCATACCCAATCATGATACTATCACCTGGAACGTTCCAAACAGGGAGCGTTCCACAACTTTCTCAGTCTTTTGTTGCCCCTGTCCCAACTTGTATTGGGACTTGTACTTATATTTATTACAGAGAGGGAAACATGTTTTTCCTGCTGCAGAAAAGGAGTTTACAGTTGTTCCCTCAGAAATCATTATGACCAATAAAGGCTCTTTTTATGTGTTTGCTTTTCATGACATTATCTTCAGCTGTTGTAACTTTCTGGAATGAAAGATCATTGTGGGGGAAAGAAAAGAATGCAAGTGGAGCTTCACCCAGAGTGACCTGTCACTTTTCACCTTAGTCAAACATATGATGTTTAATAATGAGCACAGACGGGTTGTATTCAGTGCAAACAACACTGGAGCCACTTCATGGAAAGTACACAGCACACACCTGCAGTGTCTATAAACCTTGACTTTACAAAACATATAAAAAGTGCAAGTACTGCAAAACGTACATACAAATCCTAGACCTTAATCCCGTCAATGAAGCGTGTCCGGCCTTGGAAGACAATGAGCGTGTCGTTTGGTGAGTACATGTCTCTCTCTGTTGACAGCCACCTGTCATGTAGCACCGTGTCCCATCAGACTGGTTTGACCGCCTGTCTGAGATGATTATCGTGCTCTCACGGATTGTCCAGACTTTTATTTATTTTTTATTTTTGTACACGGGGAACATGCATGCATGGAATCAGGCAGGGCCTCGGTGCGTGGATGAAGGATACCCTCCAATCTGCAGGAGATGTGTGACTGACTGCAGATGATTCTGTGGCGGGTGTGTGTGTGTGTGTGTGTGTCTCAAAACACCCACACAAAAATGCAGTGAAGTTGCCGCACGACCATATAGAATAAATACCATAGATACACAGTAAAGCGTGTCTTTTTTTGTTTGTAACCACCCTCATGTATGTCGACAGGCACGGGGGAGGCGGCGTTCACCTGCACAGTCGACTGACAGGCTGCTAATGATCACTGCCTGATCAATATAAATATTTGTCACACACAGACGTCCCAAAATATACTGTATAACTGATATAGGTACTCAATACCTTAAAGGTATCGACCGAACAACCCAGTACAAAGTAGTATTGAATCTACTCCAGTCAAATAATTTTTTGTATTCAGATCTAGAAAGAAAAATTACTATTTCTATATGGTTTTACTTGCAGCCAATCACTGCAACTGTTCTTTGATTTAATGCAACGTGTGATTGGCCCACTACCACGAACTTCAGTCAACAGATTGAAAACGTTTCACAATCAGCGACATGACGAGGTGTGGCTCCGTGTTCACCTGAAACCCACCACCTGCACACATTCCTCAGTGCTGACACAAATCTGTGGTAACACAGACATCCAGGAACAGTTCACCCAGAAATCCAAATTGAGTCATTATCTGCTCACGCCCCACGCTGATGGAAAGTTTCACAGCAAAACAGCGTTGCGGCATTCTCTTAAACAACTGAAGAAGCTTCAACGGTTTGTCAGGCGTAATTCCAAGTGTCCAGAAGCGGCTCCAGACGTTATTTACACCCTTTTTTAAAGCCGAAACTAATTTCAGACGTCTTTTCAAATCAATGTGGGATCTCTGGGCTTTCGGAGACTTGGATTGTACCAGACGAGCTGTATGGAACCACTTTATGTTTTATTCAATTGTTTTTTTCTCAGGGTAAGATGTTGAAACGACACCCTGTGAAATCTTCACTCTAGCTGCAAAGCTAAAAGAGTTAGCGTGCAGCTTAAAAAAGGGTGTAAAAAAAATGAATCAATTTTGGATCTCGGGCTTTCTAGAAACTTTGATTATGGAGCTTTTTATGTGCTTTTTTTTCCTATTATGTGTTTTTTTTAACCTTTAAAACCAGTCCCCAGCTTCTCCAGTTGTTTAAGAGAATGCTGCGACGCTGCAACGCTCCAGAAATGTTTTGTAGATGAAGAAACTTCACATCACCTCCAGGTTAAAGTTGCTGTAATCCCAACTTCTCATCTGTCCACATTCATGTGAGTAGCAACCGCTTGCAACAAATATTCCTAAACCCATTAGAGTGATTTATCCTCCAGACACATGTCACCTGTCATCTTTTAAAGGTGGCGTTTAAAAGTTTGAAAACAAATGACTGATCATTACTTGTTAGTCTCTACAAACAACATATTCCTTGAAATAACTTAATGAATGCCTCCTTAATTTGATTTAAGAGGGGAAGAAGAATATTTTTTATCTTAAATAATCAATGTAGAATGCTTGGACAGAAAAGAAACTACCTTTTTAACCTGTTTTGAGACGTGACCATATGACGCCTGTTTTATCCTCCCAGTATGTTTTAGAACTGATCTTCACAGCCTCTCCTACAAACCAGTACGTAGCCTTTCACTTGATTTTTGTTGACTTAATTGTTTGCTTAATTGATTGGTTTTTATGATCTTCTTGTTGCGTGAAGCACTTTGTAACATAGGTTTAGGAAAGTGTTCTGTATATAAAGGTTATTATTATTCTACCTTAATCTTAAGAAAAAAACAACTATTTCTCATTTTAAGAATTTAAAATCACATCCCTCAATAGGCACCAAGTGTCTGTAAATAGCTCAAAATAAAGCCACATTAAAACTATTAAGGGTCAAATTTCATATTTGTTCCACGTGTCACTTTGATATTAATGTGAAATGTTTAAAGGGGAGTTTTGGGGTATAATAAAAATAAAAGCCTTAAAATTGGTTAAATAACTCAAGATAAGTAAGATAGAACTTTAAATATTTAAACAAACGATACTTTCTAATAAAATGAAAAACAGGAGGCTAATCTCAAAGCCTTTATTTCTCAGTTTAAAGGCTTTTTAAACGATTCGATGTCTTTAATTATCAAATCGTGCACAACTGAATGTAATCAGTCAGGGGTTATTTATTAGACTTTGATGGGTCTTAACACACACTAAAAAAATCTCAGCTTAAAAGTTCTGCAGGAGGAAGATTTTGTGTGTGTTTCGGATGGGCTTATCCATCAGTTTTGACATATACGACAATACAGCTTCATATATGTTATTGTGTGGTGAAACAAAATTATGTTCATATTACACTCACAGACTATAATCTTAAAAATTGCTTAAGGAATCGATCAAATAGGGAGCGGTATAATAAAAAACAAAAAAGATTGGTCTTTTTAGATTTTTAACCCATCATTAAGTTTAAAAAAAAATGACCCAAATTCTGAACAAAATCATAAATAACTCCCTTAAAAACACGACTGGCCGTGTGAAGCTGTGCCGGTGTTTGGAAAAACATTATTTCACTCAGCGTCTTCCTGAACTCTAATGATTATCTGCTACGAACAGACAAATATGTTATCATTTCCCTGCCAACTGCACCTCCGGGCAAAGTTGCAGAGATGTTAAAATAAAGTTCAGTACAAAACAATTTTCAGATGTAAAAATCATCTGCATTAGTGCATTTATTCCGGCACAGCTTCAAAGTTTCATTTCTCTTCCTCTTGACAACATTTTAAAGGATTTTATCTGATGAATATAGTAACATTTTTTAAATATGGTTGTTGTCTTCACCCTGGATTTTCTTATTTCTCTCTCAGATTTGATCATTTTCATGAATTTTATTGCTGCATATTTTGATTCAGTGTGACAGGGTCCACTTTGGTTTTGTACATTTTTTTGCTAACATTTTATAAAAAGCTGAATTTCCTATGCTGAATTTTTTTTTTAATGTAACAACTACTCTTAATTAAAAGACTCTACTTCCTCATTAGTGTTTTTCCTCTCACATCGCAGTTAGTATAGATCTCAAACCTGATTGGCTCAGGTGTTTACGGGTGAGGCGGGTCCTTACCTTGTGTCAGGAGAGTCAGCAGAGTCGCCACACAGATCACTTTGTAGAAAGCCATAACTTTAAGTCCATATCCTCAGATCTGCACCTGCATAAATAACCTTCCTCTCCCCTCCCTCTCCCTCTCTCTCCCACACTAACACACCTCTCTCTGCCTCTCTCATAAACCTGCCCAGTGACACGCCCATCTCCTCACCACCAATCACCTGTCACAACTCGCATCATCTATGTCACCTTCTCTAAGAAAAGTACATTTACTCTGGTATGTGTTCTTACCGTTTGATGCTACATTGTAATCTACTCGACTCGTTTTGTCTAGTTAGGGTTTGTTTGCTAGATTTTCCCACATGGTTTCATTTAAATGTCTGAGGTAAAATTATCCATTCTATTTTTTTTCAAAAAGATTCAAAGATTAGAGAAAAATCCAAAAACATATTTGTGTGTCAGAACATTTTCTTCTTTCCTCTCCCATTAATCATGTGACGAACCCTCAGATTTATCTGGTGACCCATTGGAGGGGCCCGACCCCTATGTTGGGAACTACCTGATCTGAGTCGCTGCACGTAGAGAATTGCTCGCCTGGCACATACGCTAAAAAAGTTTTCCAGCTTCCTGGTTTACTTCCTGGTTATGCGGCCCACTGAATACGCGCAGTAGTGTTTCTCCTGCTGGCCCCGCCCACGAGTTCCCGCTCTGCCCGTAGACTTTACATTGTGATGACGTCACAGCTTTTAAAATCACTTTTCTCGGCTCGGCTATTAAAAATATAAAACCTCCATGGATCAAACATTCTTAATAGAAAGAGTCATAATTGACCTTGTTTGCAGCTCGAGGCATCCTGTCAACAGTTTTACAGACGTCTCTTTTATAATGGTGTTCTATGGGGAAATTGCTTTTTGGGCCGCAGGGGAATTTTTAGCTGCAATACCGCGAGTGGCCACTGGGAAAAATTGGAATCAAGGCTGAGCATTTTATGGTACATTCATGGGCGTGCATGCACGAGCGCGTCCGCCATATTGGAAAGCTAGGTATGGCAACACCACCCGGACAAACCACACCAGATCTGCAGTAAAACCATTAATTCGATAGGTTATGGTTATGATTACATTGGCGAATGACTATTTCACTCAGCGGTGTGTATTTGCCTGTCGCAGCAAAGCTTTTTTAATGCTCACATTGCTGTTATTGTGCACTGTCCAAATATTTGGACAAACTGTACTTTGATGCTTTGACAATACTATTCTTGAAACATTCATGCCAATAAAGGCTCTTTGAATTGAATTGAAAAATAAAAGTTATGCTACGACACGTAATGACACACTGTCATCTGAAATAATCATTAACAAATGTAATCCTAATCATTAACAGCTAAATTTAAGATAATTTAGTCAAAGTTCTGCATGTGGTTGAAGCGTTTAAGTGTGTCAAAAGTAGTTCAAACAGTAAAATGCTGCTCAACCAGTGATGCATCAGTAACAATCCAACAATGTCACACAATCAGTTATTAGACATGTTTACTTGTAATAGATGACATTACTGTATTAGTACATTTGTGTTCATAGTTAAGTGAGTTCAGTTAAGTCAATGCGTCAGTGCTTGAGTGTATTTATTTAAAAATCATCTTTCCAGTTTGTTGAAACAATCAGTGAAGGATGGGGGACTTTTTGAAGGCAGGAACGTCGCTGACAGCCTTGAACAGACTGTCCTGAAGCAGATCTCACCTGGTCACATTCCTGCAGGTCTGCACAGAAGTCCATTTGAACCTGACACGCTGCCATCCAGCCTCCTGTCAGACGTCTTTTTGTCTTCTGGTTTTACATCTTACAAGTGTATTTTTGTTCATCTGTACTGTTGTAGAAAAACCTTTTCAGGCTGTCAGACTTACGCGGAGGAACTCTTAAGTAGAAATAGTAATAACGCAGTGTAAGAATACAAGTTAGTCCTGCACAGAAGTACTCACACGCATAATCACCCCTTTCAGATATGTTATTAAAATCATATTATTGTATTATTAGTATTGATGTATTAAAATGTTGCAGATGCTTTAAAAAATATATTATATGTTGTGTAGTTTAATTTATAAAATGCATCATATTTTATTTGTATATATTTTTTATGTTATTTATTTAAAACACTAACCGGCAAAGTAACTAAGTTGAAAAAAAAAAGAAGCAGTATAAAGTTGCAGAAAATGGAAACACTACAGGAATATCAAAGTTTTTAGTTAAGGTACCGGTGTAAATGTACTTTGTGCTTGCTCACCACTGACTTGAACTTGTGATTGGTTTTAGATCAGTGAGTCAGACATGAAACCAAACACTGCCTGTAAGGAAGGAAATGAATCTAAAAAAAACTGAAAAACCAGCTAGATTGTGAAGTAAACAAGTTTTGCGGTGACTCAGATCCAACCTGCTATAACACAACGCTGTTTGGTCCTTTTAACTGTCAAATTAAAACAAAACAACACCAACAATGGCGTTATTTTTCATGTAATAAACTATAGACGTATCACCATCTGCAGTCTTTTTAGTCTTCATTTATTTATACAATTAAAACAATCATAAGACGTGCTGTACAACAATAAGGCTTAATGGAAGCCAAGAAAATCCTCACTTATACATTAAATAAAGTGAATCATGAACATCAGACAAGACAAAGCAAAGGAATGTAAAAAAGTAGGTTAAAAAAAGATTAAAGACTCACAATCAAAAATATAAGAATAAGGAGAAAAAGATTGAATACATTAAAGATGTAAATAAGTTCCTAAAATGAGCTAACAGGAGCACAAACTGCTGCTTCTCTCACATGTTCATGTTCATTTAGCTTTTTTATGCAAATCAGGCCAAATTAAGTTCAGCACAAAACAGTACATTTACATCAGTGCTGTAAAATTCTGGTTTATTTGAAGACTTTTCATCGGAAATATTGTACGTTTAATTATAATGTTTACAATCGACATTATTGATGTAAACAAACCTGTAAAGGAGTCATATTTCATGTCATAATACAATATTTACATGATGTTGAAGTACTGAATGTATTGTATTCAGACCCTTACTCAATTAATTAAAAAAAATATTGTTTCACAACATTGAATCAAAGTGGATTTTTGCTGAGGATTCTATGATTCATCCTTCTTCCAGCTGATGTCTGAGTGAATTCTTTTTAAAGGGGCAAATTGTAAAATATGGCTAGAATTTGAAGGTACTTCCAAAAATATATCACAAGAGTAAAACTGTCTGCTGTGGTGGTCTTGGGCTGGTATGTCTCGCCTGGATCGCGACCACAGGGGGAGTCACCACGGGCGACGGGGCTCAACTCAACTGGGGTCCACGGCCTGAACACGGCTGGAAACCAAACTGGGACCGGACACAACCTCTGAGACAAGTGGAGGCCAGTTTGACAACAAGGGATACAGTACGAAGGTGATTTACAGCGGCTCTGAAGAGGACTATGACTCCAGGGATGACTTAGGCAGGGACAGGAGAGAGGTGAAGCGGCAGAACAGTGAGATGGAGTCCCGCATCAGCAGCGAGCGAAAACACCATATAGAGTAGAATATTTCCACATCTTACTCTGTGAATTGAGGATTTACTTCGACCAAACCAGAGGTGATTGTGAAAGACAAACCAAGACGGTTTTGTTGGGTTTTATTTCGTTTCTGTCTCGTTTGAATGAAGTGTGTTTTACGATGAGTTAACGAGGCGATTAAGCTCGTCTTAGTTTCTTTTGTTTACTTATTAGACTAAACAATCACTAAGAGAGCTTGTAAAGCTGAAACTCGAGGGGTGGGGGGAATTACACTATATGCCTCTACAGGTACAAAATGGTATTACAAGACAGGACGGGCTGGGGCTAGCTGGCTAGCACGCTAACTTCATTAGATATCTCTGCAACACAATACAAAGATGTCGTTGGCATAACGTCAACACTGCTGTTTCTTCACATTCTGTTGATGTTTTAAACTAAAATTATGGCAATATCTTACAAAATGGAAAACACCCTCAGATCCTTCTTAAGCAAAAGTACTGATACCACAATGTTAAAATTTTATATTTGTGATGAATCCACATTAAAGCTACTTTAATTCTATAAGGATAAAATATGGAAACTTTTTTCATTTGACGTAATTAAAAAGGCGTCTTTGGTGCTCTCAGTTTATTTTTGGATGCTGATACTGGAACTGTACATGCTTTAATGTAAAGGGGATTTTTGGAGGAATTTTCAAAGATGTGCTTTTTCCAGGAACACACAATGAGGTTTAAAAATAAAGGCAAACTGGATCTGCCAGTCTGAGACTGCTAACAATCTGCAACACTAACAGGTCTATTGGGTACATGCAGGTATGCAGAAATGCAGAGTCATGTTGGAAAAGTCAACACAGGAATCCAACCAGGAAATTACTTAAGGCTAGAGAAAAAACAAACAAATAAAAGAGCAAAAGTTTTTCCAGATAATTACTGCACCTCACAGGTTATTAAACGTGTGTATTTTGATCCACCTTAAAGACACAAAGGGTTTTTTTCTCCCTCTTTTTTATTAAGAGATAAAAGCACAACAAAAACAAACACAAAAAACAGAACACAAACAACAACAAAATCAGAAGTCTGCTGCATTAGACTGCATTAGTTTTAGCTATGTGTCATGAATAAACTAGCAACTTAACATGACAACTAATAAATCTGTTCACATATTTGACTTGTTTCAATAAAGACAAGAATGATTCGATAACAAAAGTACTGTGAGGCTGTGCTAAGTGCTAACATCAGCACGCTAACATGCTCACAATGACAAAGACTGAAGACACAAAAAATAGTGACTGAAGGGTTATTCAAGTCGGAAACTCGGGCAAGATCCACCCTGCCCAACTTTACCGAACCGACACATCAATTTGGAAGAGTAACATCAACCTTTTACTTTATGTAGTTTTTGTGTTGTGAAACGTGCTGTAATAGTTTCCATTTCCCTTCAGTTCATTTGTGGTTGATGCAAGTCTTTACAAACATGTGATACTAGCCTACTCCTGCTTATTTTTTTTAAGTGTGCTAATCTCTTAAATCAGCTGTTGTAGTTGCTTGTGGGCGTCCATGTTTTCCCGAGCAGATGGAATTTGGAAATAACGACTCGGAACTGTCGACTTCCGACTTAAATGGATTGCACGGTAACATGCTGATGTTTAGCAGGTATGATTTCCATGTTCACCCTCTTAGTTTAGTGTGCTAACATGATAATTAGCACTAAACACAAACTACAGCATTGGTTTAACAGGTTTTCGGGCATAAAACTATTTAAATATTGGAAATATTAAAAATTTGACCCCACAATAGTGCCATCCAATGTTTCAACCTGCAGGTAGTGTTTGAGGAAAAGTGAGAGGAAGTAAGGATTTGTCCTCTGGGGACCATGAACATCTGTTCAGAATTTCATTGCAGTACTTCAAATAGCCTGAACCAGAGCTGTGGACCGACCAACAGAGAGACAGACATTTTCATTCCACACTGCTAGCATGGCTAAAAGACTCAGGCTAAAACTAGCTCATGGTTTATTCTGGGACATGTGATGGACGTAGCTCTGTGTTGTCAGCATGTCCACACTGCGCAGGTGTTTTTAACAGCCTTCTAAGACCACCCCAAGTTTAACACGAACCCAACTGATGTTTGAAGCACGTGGTCAGCAGAAACTTTCTTTACAACCAAATGTGTGAAAGCTGCACAAAATGTAATTACGTCAATTAAGACACAGACGCATTTTGTTTGGTTTAATCAACACGTTCATTTGAAAACCAGGACATGCACAATACGAAAACAACTCATAAATAATAAATAAGAGTTCTGTCTCAAGAAAAACATAAATACATCTGCTACGACATGAGGCCTCATTTACAAAAGTGGATTTTACTTGATCATTATCTTAAGATCTGACACACATCACAGTTTCATGTTTCATGGAGTGAACGATTAATCAATTAATAAAAAAAATCCCCGGACATGACCTGCTTAAAGAATTTTCCGAAATACTGAGTTGAGGAAGCTACAAATTTCAATAAAAACATAGAATCTAAAAACGTACGAAGACAAAAACGTTTTTGAAGTAATTTTCCTTGATCCATTACATGTACGATTGGATGTTAAACCCTCAACTGTTAGGCTGTTGAGTTATTCCCTTCGTGAACAAACAGAAATTCTTATTTCACTCATTCGCTCCACTGCTGACATCTGAGCACGCAGCAACGGTAACTACAAGGAAGAAGTCTAATAGCTAAAACAACACAAGCCATCAGACAGGTTTTTTCATCCCCAGGCTGCTCAAATGACATTAAAATAAATTGTGTAGCATTTGGCAGAGAGGGATGAGCGGCCATTCCTGTTTGGAAGTGAAAACATAGGTGACCCAAACTGTCGCCGTTAACATCGGTCATGTTTTAAGACAGACCTGCTGTACGTACAGCGGGGTGGATTGACAGATGGTGACAGATGAACTGATAATTTCAGACAAATTTGTAAATGTTTAATTATTAACAAAATACACAAAAGAGCATCTTATAAGATACAAGTGCCAGATTTGTTTCATCCACGCAAGTGCAGCAGTTCATGAGAAAATGTTAACATTGTGAGATTTGCCTTTAAATGAATCCAAACCAAAAACAAATCACTCATATCTTGACCCATCGTTGAAAATTAGTTTAAATTTCATTAAAATCTGGTGGAAATTAGAGAACATGTTTTCCCTGCACTGGTTTAGATTCTGCTGGACTTGTTTGAAATATTTCTGACTACTTAAGTAGTAAGTGTTAAGTAATAAAGCTGTGATGGTGCTGGTGAGAGATAAATCACAATCATTATGATTGATCGCCACATATATGACCTCAAAATGAAAAAAATATGGAATTTTGGAAAGACTGTTTTTCTAAATGAGGCCCCACTGAGCAGAAGAAGGGAGTATGGTTGGACATGAACAAATAGAAGGGCATGAACAAACACAAAAACAGGGATAGTCACATTTTTATACACTCAAAATGAAAAGGATCAAAGTTAATGGAGTTATACAAAAGATGAAGGGTGAGGGCTGGGCCCAGTATGGACGAGGGTACACACACTGGTCTTTGCACCGAGGGGGGAGGGGGGAGAGTTTGTCGTTGGACGGTGATTTAGTAGGGACGGCCTCGCCGCTCCTGTCTGCGGTCACCCCTGGAAATAACAACACAACGATTCCATAATGAGCATCAAATCAATGAGCTGCATCCGCAGGACCAACAGGTGTGTGTGTGTTTGAACAGTAAAGGCAAATATGAGACCTTCAGGTCCTCCCAGTGATGGAACAAGTGTTCAAACTTTCATTTATGTGACTTTATCTTCGTGTAAAAATACTCACTTTTAGTATGAAACATATCTCAGATGAAACCAACACGATGGGAACACTTTTGGTCATCAGGGACTCCGAGTTAAGGCCCAGTCACACAGCAAAAATCACCCACACGTCTTCATGATATATTTGGTTCCAGAAGCTTGGTGACATAGTGACTACACTCACTGGACTAGTTGGTAAACTTTGCCATATATATTTAGAATCTGGTGTACACTGACGTCTCATTTTACTCTTATATATTTACGCTTTGCTGACTTTGCTGCCACCACTATCATCACCATCACTTGTGGTTACTGTACGTGTACTGCTATTGCCTGTAATGTTGTGTTTTGAGTCTAACTACTTTTGCATAGTTTACTGTATATTTTATTCTATTTTTATTTATTTATTTTCTCTAATTTTCTACGATTATCTGTACTTACTCTGTCAAGCTTGTAAGCTAACAATACAGCAAGTTGTTTGTTTGAATGTATCTGACCTGGTGTCCATCTTTCCTGGGCTGTATCCTCCCCGCTCGCCTCCTCGGCCCCCTCTGAAGCCCCCGCGGTCACCACCTCGGCCCCTGAAGCCGCCCCGCTCAAACCCCCCTCTGCGTTCTCCTCCGTATCCTCCTGACAACAACAAACAATGGTGACAGTTTGTAAACTGCTGACAGAAAGTTTCCTCTTTACTACATTTGACCTCGAGGCATCACACTGCAGACACATCAATGACTCACAGAAGTAATATATTTCCCTGCTGCATTATTATAAGTTATGAGCTGCTATTCATGGAGGGAGTCATAACAAAGCTATAACAGAAAGAATCCTGTTTATATCCCCCTCCAACAACAGACTTCTTTTGACCATGTCACGTGGTATATAATATAAGGACTAAACAAGCCTAACCTCTTTCCATTGGGGACATCTCACCAGCATCCTCAGGTTTAGGGGCCTTGCACTGGTTACACTCATTACGCCACGAGAAGTTCAGGTTGCCACAATTGCTAGAGAGAAATGTATATGATAATATATAATGTATAACCACAAAATTAACTCCAAAATACCTCAAAATTTTATTTTGACTTGAGATCTATCTGTGTTCTATTCTACCAAAGCAATACAAAAATGCGCTTACAGTATTTTTGAGGAGTCTTATTATGAATCATGAACACAATGCAAATATACAAACGGTGAGATTTCATTGATATTCTTGAATGAAAAAAAGCAGGAACATGTTTCTTTCCAGATTCCTCAACAAGTGATACGTGGAAACACCAAAACCTGACTCACGGGTTTGAACACTTCCAGTCTCCGGCTCTCTGTTGACCACCTCCTGCTCCTCCTCCACCGCCTCCATTGCCTCCCTGGAAACCTCCACCTCGGCCCCCTCCAAATCCACCGCGACCCATCGGCCCTACGCAGAGCAAAGAACCAAACCAGTCAGATCTTCTGTCATTGTGACACCTGTCACTGGTTTGTGTTTTCAGGAATTAGTGAAGTTGAAACTATTGTAACCGCTTCTTTATCCATGGTATTTCAGCTGTAAAATAACCTTTGCATGTGATTATAAGAGACATGTGACTGCAAGCAGGCTGACATTACAAGTGTAGAGACAGTAATAAGAGAATTGTTTTATTCCAGATTGAGACTTGCAAATTCAGCTACGAGGTGGGCCATGTGGTGTGGATTATTTGTCAAGTCTCCAAGGTCAAGAATTCACTTTAAAATTTAAACTTTCAAACTAACAAGGATGAGAAAAGTGGTAATATCTACAATTCTGTGACAGCTGGGTAAACTTCATCTAATGAGGAAGGTGGTATGACCTCCAAAAACTAAATTTAATTTTAAATAAAAAATGGGCTCACCCCCTCGTCCTCGACCTCCCCTTATGCCACCTCGGCCTCCAAAGTCAGCTCTGCGGGTGGCAAAAGACACCTTGATAGGATTTCCATTGAAGTCCTTGCCTGTCAAGGAATACAGGAATCAAAAGGTCATAAGAGGCTGAGCTGAGGCAAAAAATAAAAGTGCTTTAAAATCACAAAATGGATGGAGAATTGAACACAATACAAGAAAAATGGAAACATTTGTGGCTATGTCCTTTAAAGTGCAAAGCAGCTGTGATCAGCTTGAATTCAAGTATTTAACTTTTCAAACCACTCCACTTCTGCTTTGCTCAGTGTGATCCACACTCGCATATTTTAACCAAAAATAACCGGTAAATAAGGGTAACGAGTGAGCCGAAGCTTGATGAAGACGAACAACTCACCGTCAAACCAGTCGATGGCAGCCTTAGCTGAGGGGGGGTCATCAAAGGAAACTGTGGCCTCCCCCTTCAGCTTCCCCGTCTCTCTGTCTGTGTACAGGTTGATCATGGGCAGGCCTGTCTTCTTGTTGACCTGAGAGGATGGACACAAGGACACAGAGACAATGCAGTGATTGAAGATTGAATGCATTGAACAAATTCACATTGATCCCAGCACCAAGGCTCCATTATCATTTATGCCGCTTCAGGACCACAGATCCCATTCTGCAGCCTGCTCCCAACACTGTAAACACAGGACAAAAATACACTAATGACACGTATATGTAGCACTGGAGATCTACCTTAATGATACCAATCTGCTTAAAAAAGTCTGCCACTGATTCAACAGTGTAGTCGTCTCCCAGGCCTTGCACGAAGATGGTGTTATTATCAGAGTTATCCTGGTCTTGCACTGTCGGGACAACAACGGGAAGAGATGTAAAGAAGACAACACGAGGCTAACACTTAACATGACTTTAGATGTTCGGTTTTGACTCTATGTGGCTCAATTTCTGACCTACAATAACTGACTGGCACTAAAACGAAGCAATGCAAACTGATTTTTGACGTTAACATTAAAGCAGCATTAACTGATCTTTTTCTGGCCAGGCAGTGTAACAAGCTTAATAGACAATATCTGAAATTTAATCAAATGTCAAGTTTTTGATTTAACCCTTTTACCTTTTTGCTGATCTGAAAAATTATACGATCCGTGACTCAAAAACCGTGATACGATCCAAGCCATGAATTTTGTGATCTGTTGCAATGAATTTGCATATTTGTTATCAAGGTAGTTATGAAGATAGCTGCACGAGTGTAAATCAAAGCACTGACGTCACATGAATGGCTGAAAAATGTCAGGTGTAGACAGTTGGGTCTTAAAAAAAAAAAAAAACTTACTGAAGCTGGGTCCTCCATGTCCCGGGTCTCTTGGTCCTTGAGAGGGGAAAAAAACAAAACTGAAATTATTTGTGGAAAGGAACAAAAAATAAACCACACACAGACACCTCTCACATACTCAAAATTATTTTATTTTCTCTCCTCGTTACACCAAAACTGTCCCAGTATTAAGCTTCTAGTCACTCTGTATGTGGAGATCTGCGGTTACCACGACAGCCTGGATTTGTCACAAATATAATGCGCCTTTTCACCATCCTGCCTTTCAACCAGGTCATTTCATCACAGCATTTGTAGGTAGGGGACAATGAGTAGCTGATGCCATCTTTAAGTCCCACAAACAAGTGTACAAAACCAGATTTCCCACATTCTTTAGACACTGCCTGCAATTCTGTGCATCGGAATAGCCACTGTACTTCTCACAGTATTCCATCGCATTGGTTTGGTTGTTTTTTGATCCAACAAGTAAACGCAGCCATGTGAAACTATGACAGTTCACACAGAGCCACACGGGTCGGGCTCTTGAATTCGATGTTAAGAAACGGTCCACAAGTCAATATATTTGATGCATTCCATGATGTGCTATAAATAATTTCCTTTCACATGAACATTACCAACTCTTGTAGCCAAGTCCCACACAGTGCAACACAATCCCTTTTGTTGAGTATGTACACCTTCAACTGGCATGTTCATCCATGTCATTTATTCATTCCTTTGTCTACTTTGGTTTTCACACATCTTAACAAAGGATTCTTGGAAATTGCCTCAACACACATCTTGGAAATAAGAACACTGTGTTTGTCATTTTGTCATTTCACAGGTTTCAAAGCGTGTTGTTACTCAGGACAACAGTTACACATACTTGACCCATTCATAAACCAACTTAGAAGTTAATTGAAACACCTTAGACATTGTTTTGTGGGTTAAGTTGGACTGAATTCTGTACCATTGGCAGCTCCGTTTACCTGAGTTTTTTTTTTAAGCAGAGCTTCTTTAAAACAACCTTCATTGTAATCAAAAGCCAACGCGAAACCCCTCACATCAACACATTTGGACCATTGTGGTGAAAAGTGACTGAAACCAGTCGAACACTTTTTCGCAGAAGCACAAACTTTGGCAGGTTACCAAAGTGATGATTTCCTTTGAAGAATCACTCAGTAAACTGACCAGAAAGAACAACAGGTTGATGACTCCTCATTGGGGTCAGGGTGTGTCACTGTCTTTCGAAAGTTAGACTTTTTCCAAGACATTGCTATGTCAACCATGACTGATATGTACAGGTAACTGGCAACAGGCAACTAAGTTGAATGTCCCTAGATTTCAGGTATAAATTGCAGCAACTGGTAAAATAATTTTATGTACAACAACAGTGCCTGACATTAAAAATACACAATAACTACTTAGAGATAAAGAAATTGAATTTTTTTTTTTAGCAATTTGTATGGATTTTTACAATGTCAATAGTCAATCTATACATTTTTTAAAATCATAATGACACCTTTTCCCCCATAATTTCAACAAATGCTTTACACTTCAACTACAAACTTTATTTGCTGGAAAGTGTTTTTATTCTTAAAAGTAACATATTCTTATTTCAATGTTTTGTTGTAACTTTTTATTATGAATGCTTTGTAATGATTTTGTTATTATTTAAGGTAAGATCATCTCAAGTCTCTCTGGGGATCCTAAAGATAATGGAAATCATCTTAATCAGAGGCAGCCCCTACTGGTCTGGGAACAGCTCTGCTCGGGACCACAAGGTCAGATAGAGAGTAGTGGACTATTACTTCTACATCCAAAGGACTTGTACACCAGAAAGTGCAGAACCAGAGCTAGGAGTACCAACTAAGCTAATATACTGTGGACACTAATTTAATAATCAAATTACATATATTTAGGTTTTTCTGTTTTTCATCCTCTGCATTTCCTTTTCTGTATTTTTTATTTCCACTTTCTACACGTTTGTGTATGTAAAAAATAAAAGCTTTAAATCAACATAACTCTTGCTTTATAATTGCACCTGCATAGATTTTGTTTCCAACACTGGACCATGTTGCATTTAATTATACATATACTATAATTATACATATTACTTTTTTAAAATTACATACAAAATACACTGCCTTTGTCAAACATTGCATTTTGGCACTTTTGATGGTGAACACATTGTCACCATAAAAAAAAAAACTACTGTAGATATCACTGACAACACTTGTGCACCTGCACCAACTCTGCTGGATTCTATTATAAATAACTTCAAGCTGAATGATATCAATGTAGAGGCCAAGTACAATCAGGTCCATATATATTTGGACAGTGACATTCAAGAGGTTCAACAAAAGTATTGCATTAACCTTTTAGGAATTACAGGTGTTTTTACACATAGTCCATTTTCAGAGGCTCAAAAGTAATTGGACAATTGACTGACAAGCAGTTTCATGGCCAGGTGTGACATATTCCCTCGTTGTTCCATGACAAATTAAGCAGATGAAAGCAGATAAAAGGTCTGGAGTTGATTCCAAGTGTTGAACCTGCATTTGGTAGCTGTTCAGGGGAACTCTCTATATGAGGT
>JBBPCS010000010.1:97061-136484 GCA_037974645.1 Hollardia meadi
TCTCAAGGGAGGAAACTCAGCATTTGGTGATATCCATGGGTTCCAGACTTCAGGCAGTCATTGACTGCAAAGGATTTCCATCCAAGTATTAAAAACAATCCTTACATTTCTAATTATGTTAGTTTGATTACTTTTGAACCTCTGAAAATGGGGGAATATGCATAAAATGGCTGTAATTCCTAAAAGGTTAATGCAATATTTCTGTTAAACCCCTTGAATAAAAGCTGAAAGTCTACAATTCAATCACATCTTGATTGCTGAATTTCAAATTTATTGTGGTGGTGTATAGCAACAAAATTACAAAAATTGTGTCACTGTCTAAATAATTATGGACCTGACTGCATCTCTCTGTCCCCACCACAACCCTGAGAGTAATCCTTCAGTCGCAAACATTTTCCAAAGGCAAATATATAACATATAATTAAACCAATCATACTAATTAAACCAAATGTGTTGTGAACAACCTTTACAAAATAGCACCATAGTGGTACAATAGAGGGAGTTGTGTGATCAAGCTGTAATATCAGCTGGTCTGTATTGTTCCAAACAGAACACCACGTTGTTGAGAAACCACAAACTTTCCCTTCTATGCTTACCATATCAAATTACTGTTAATAGATAAATTTCAACGGTTGTGCAATCAAACCAGTCCTTGTTGTTCATTTCATCTCTGAACAGAACTGAACCTTCCTTCAACAAGTTTTACAGCCAAGCTCTTAGGGATCAAAGCTGCCAATTTCTTACTCCTTAAGAGTATAATTTAAATCTTAGATCATCCATTCAGGTGTGAACACCCTGAGTCATTTTTGAAAAAACGCGATCATGATGTCATACCATTCTTTTCTTATCTCATGTCTTTTGTGCGCTTTGACATGCATACCTATCAAACACGGCAAGTTTTATGACTCATAGAAGACCAGACAAAAGCTCTGAACACCCATCCATCAAATTCAAACGCCAAAGATACAAGATAGAGCAGCAGGAGTACTGCATGTAACCAACCATGATGTACCATTTTACTCCCTCTGCTGGACATCTTCAATCACTGAGTACACTTGCAGTACCTGAGATTATGATCTATTCAGATAACATCTAAACCCACTGAGGGTTCTTACCTGTAAGGCCTCATTAACGAAAACATTTTACATCACACTCTACCTTGTGTAGCATATTGCAACGTTAAATTAACATCAAAAACTTAAGAATGAGTTTGACCTCCGTGTCATAGTCAGGTTTTTCCAACAATGTGCTACACATAATCATGTTTTTCTGTGCATGTGTTTACCCTCCCCTGTAGTAATCAGGGCAATCAGTGCAGGAGCATGAACAGAATTCTACTTGGGTTACTTTAAAAAACCACACACTTAAAATATCAAAACTTGATACACACTTCATGCTTTAAGTATACTGATCTCCCCTCCTTTTAGCTTGGACTCTTCAAACTCAAACCTTTTTGCTCAAGTGTTTTCTTTGTCACTTACCACTAAACTTATTGAATCCTCCACGATCGCCCATTCTGATGAGGAGGAAGAGAGAAACGACACGCATTGAAGGCTGGTGCTGACAGCGATTTCTCTCAATGGGTTGTGGGTAACCTCCACTCTCACAGTCTCTCAATTTTAACCCACCCCTCTTCCTTTGCCACTTGTCCTACTGAACCCCTACTTGAATATACCTTGAGGACAAGAGGCCAGTTTAAAGACCTTGTCATTTATGTTCACAAGCAGCTGAAATTTGCCGTTTTTACCTTTAAGTTCTATCAAGTCTTTAAATTACTCGTATGCACCCATTTCATTTCATCATATAACTTGGTTTTGTGTCAGTTAACCAACCCAAACATTAACACCTTTGATCCCTGGATGGATGTTGGGTATTTTTTTTTTTTTTTTAAGGTCTTACAACCTTTATTCTTTATACAAATTGCAGCAAATCCAAAAACAGGTCTTCTTTAAAGCTTTTTTCATGATCTCCCAAATTATAACTTTTTTCAATCATTCTTTCCCCCAAATAAAAGTAAACTATTAACTGTCTGTAGACTTCCCCAATTTTGCAACTTCCAAAATGATGGTTTAAGAGCATAAGCCAGCCTGGAGAGAAGGTAAAAGCCTAGGAGAAGATTCAAAGATTGATTAAAGCAGAGTATGAGACAGTGATCCTACAAGGGCTGGTTGGGAAGGTGGTGGTAACAGGTGAGAAAGGCAGGCGATGGCAATGTATTGTGGCATGTTAGTGTGTGTGCAGAGTGAAGGCTACAGTTCAGTGGCCATTTTGGCAAATTCTTGTCGACAAAACACATTTATGAGGAGGAAACACTATATTGGCTTTGTACTTGACAGTGTTCAGAGACTTACTGGCCAAGCTAACTGAACTTTTTTTTCACACAGCTTTCTAAATTTCTCACTAACTTTAGACTTCTGCCTTCAGTTTACACTTGACATTTTATCAGTTTGTGCGTTCTATAAACAGTACAGACACTTTATTATACCAAGATGTCTAGTATGAAAAATGGAAGTGTGTTAGGACACAAGCACCAGTCGCTTTTTTACTCACACTTACATGTTCCTCCATTCACAAAAACCATTTTAACTCTTCAATACATAACGATCATAATGTATCATCATTTAACAATGTTTTTGTTAAACGACATTGGAGGATATCAGCTGATTAGTGCCGAGTACCATCTGCCTACTTAAAGGATATACTATGGTGACGCATTCGGAATCGAGTTCCAAATATTCTAATGATGGAGAAGGTGATTCAAATATAGCCCATAACGGATGAGAGAACATATCATGAAATGGCAAACTAATTTGTCTGTGACTTCATCACCAACATCATGAAGAAAGCGTATGAGATATAGTGCAACCTCTATAAGAAAAACAAAAACATAAACTTACCAGTTTCTGCTTCATAGCTTTACTCATCCACTGATGGTTATCCTGTTCTGTGAGGTCTTTGATCTGTCCAGTATAATCTACTGGGTTTATATTGGTTTGCAGTCCATAATCTATTTCTCTTTTTTTTGCAGAAAATTTATCATTTTGGTCAAATTTCTTCTCTAATCAGTAAGTAGCTTGTAAATGGCACTCTGTGTTGCAATCAACTCTTAAGTGTTACATTACTGAGCTACAATGCTACATGCTTAGTTTTCTTTTTTTGCGCTCAACACAGCTTCCTCTTTGCAAAAAAGTGCAGATTTTGAAAATAAATTTGATGAAGTACTGCAGCACTGCTGTTGTGATAACATGGATTTCATGACGATAATGTCATAATCTTTGTAATTATGATGGAATAAAAGTTTGCGACCAGATATTTTGTCCTTTTAAAAAACAGAGCTTCTTTTTGTTGTTTTTGTCTGCTATACACAAGGTTTCTTTTGTGTCTACAGTAATGTAAGAAAAGGCAACAAGACTAACAGGACAAATATTCTATGTCACGTATGGTAACTGCAGCCAAACCCACCATGCACCGTGTACAGCCAAATCACCATGAAATACCTCCATCATGTTTTATTTCTGTTTAAATAGGGTTTGTTAGTTGTTTTTGTCTCATTTTGTAAAACTTATACAATGAAACACTGATCTGGCAGTGCAGATGTTTGCTGTTAAAAGTATCTGTGCTGTTGACATAATAGGTTGACAACATGTCTTTTAAGTTCCGTTTTTAAAATTTTTATATTTCTCTCATTTCTTTCCACATTTTTGCTTCCTGTTATATGTAAAGAATCACTGAGATGTTCCCCAAATGATGGTGAGTGAGGGTTCATGTTTCATGACAAAACTGTAAACTGTAAGATTTCCAACAGAAACAAAGATAAAAAGCAAAGTTCTGGTCATCCAGCCCAGAGGTAAAAGGTCATAACTGAACTGACTGACCGCTGGACCCATCACAGTGATTTATCCTGGTTCATTTTAGGATCCATTCAAATGCTTCATATGAATCACTCAAGTGCCTTCTTGTTTTTGGTAGTAATAATCATAACGTAGTCCTTGATCATATGGTCTCTGACCAGCAATCAGCCACAAGGAACTTAACTTAATGAGCCCAACACAGCAGATTCCAAACCCCTATAGGTCAACTCTGAATTTTACCCAGTTTACAAGCTCAACTCGTCATTTGAAACACTAACCTCCATGTTGTGCTTGGACCCAGGAAACCTTTCCTTTGGTGAATTCAGTGCATTTCATGCTTTCTGATAAAACATCAGAGATGAAAACTTCAACATGTTTTTCTAAAGTTTAATGTGCTGCATCCAGTTGGTTGGGCAATAATTTAAATATACAGTATTACTTTTTAGCGGCCTCATATCACGATGATCATATTATGTTTTAATTTTTTTCACACACATCTGTGGTTTAAACAAACGATTCCGAGCAAATCATAATTAAAAATTCCCCAAATTAATTATTGAAGGCTGTTTCACACACATGAGGAGTTGTTATGGTGAAATGCATAACAGGGGAACACAGTTCAATGCATGAACATCAATTTAAGTTCTTTACAAAGGATTCTGCACCATATTGTTACAGTGTATTTAGATCGGAAAAATATTAATATTGTGATTTCTACCATATCATTCAGCCACAGCACCCAGGCAGTGATGGATATGTGTCGACGTCAATAACATGCCACCAAAACTAAGTCCTGTTTGAGTTCTGAGAATCAATACTAGTGATATAAAAATTGATCCGTCTCATGTTAGATCATGATCTATCTCTCTCCTTCCTCTCTCTTCCTCCTTCCTTCGAGCACACTCTGCCTCTCTGTGGCTGTTTTGTACATGCCTGCAGCGATCACCAGGTTAGTTCGGAGAATTCACAGTTAACATATTTGTCATTAAAACAACATGCGTGTGATTTAGTAATCAAAAGAGTAAAAATCACGAAGTGGTAATAAAAACAGATTCAGAAGCAGCTTATTGATGATGCATTCACCTTATAAATGGTGACACGTGGTTTCTCCCTCTGTCGTAGCACAGTAGCGGTTTTAATAATAAGTATCTGCATCAATATTAGTGTTTCGCGACCTGGTGCTATTTGGTAATCGATCAGAACCAATTTTTTGTTATTGCCCTTCTAATGGGCACATACCCAGAGTTGCAGCAAGGAGTTAGACTGTACCTGTCCTTGGTTTAACTCTGAGAGGTGCTGCGAAACACGTTTGAACTTTGTATGCATGTGTTCACCTAACACATACAGACAAGCATATGGTTTCCAGAGCATATGGCTCAGAAAAAAAAAAAAGATTTGCACAGTCGTCACTGCATACAGAAAATGTATCATTGTTTTGTGGCAATTTAAGAATTCGTGAGATTCATTTTTCTCAAAGGTGAGAGGGAGGGCAAATTCTGACACATTAGCACACACCTCTCACCTGCTTTAGCATGTAGCTACAAATGTGGAAGGGTACTACCTCCTTTATTTCATTTTCCTCACTAAAGGTGACAAAAACATCTACATGCATCACTGTACTCAGATTCAGTGCGCTTGATAACATGGACACTAACACTTACCCCATGCCTCCTCTTCCTCTTGGTCCACCTCGGCCACCTCGGTCAAACCCCCGATCATATCCGCCACCACCGCGTCCTCCAAATCCACCCCCACGGTCCCTGCCACCGCGGCCATCCTGACCGTAACCTCCATCAGGACCACTGTACCCTCCACCTCCTCCGCTCATCGGTGGGCTTTCGTCTCCATATCCTGAGAGAGAGATCAACAGATTTACCAGAGCACTAAACACACTGGGAAAGCTAACACTGTGTTATAAAAACAAAAATTATGTAATAGCATTGACGGATTTATTTTTATTCAAAACCCTCTAGAAAAATGTGTGGCTACGGTACACTGCAGACACCGTGTATGTTGAGGTGAATGGAATAAAATGGAATTTAAGGTGCTCAAAGCACTGAAAGTGTTTTTCCCAGACACTACCGTGACAGTTTTCTATTTTCTAACAGAGAGTTAGTCCCTATGAAAGCTGGTAGAAAGGTCTATAAACTATACTGAGCTGCAAAATTTGTAAAGTAAATAATGCACCGCTTTGCCCCCTGTAGAACTCATGTTAACTTCTTTTCTCAAAAAACAAAACAAAAAAACATATATATGACCTATACATAAGAAGTTAATATGAACCCATGCCTTACCTCCACCTTGACCATACTGGCTCTGCTGACTGTAGCTCTGTGGAGGAGGGGAGTTGTAGCTTGGAGGCTGGTTGTAGTGACCTCCTCCGTGTTGGGATGGTTGTTGGTGGCTCCCGCTGCCCCCATAGCCGCCAGCCTGACCTCCACTGCTGCCGTAACCTCCTCCACTGTGTCCACCGCTTGGTGGCTGGTTGTAGCCAGGAGCCTGTGAGCTACTTTCATAGCTGTTGAAGGGGAGAAGAGAAGTATTAAAAAACTAGAAAACACTTGAGAGAAAATACCTCCACCAAGGCTACATAGTCCCCCTAATAGGGATTTGTTTTTGTTTTTTATAGGATGACTTTTCATCAGACTGTCACAATGACAACCAGTAATGGTGAGCTGTCATAAACAGTCTCAGCTGCGGCATAATTGCATATTTAAAAGGTGTTTGTAACTTACATGGTATGTAGTTAATGTAAATGTCTCCTCGTGTTTTATGTGAAACCTTGTTAAAAATTTTGAAATAAATCTTGCGGCACTCTTGGCCTGTTTTACAACACCCACTACCATAAACTGCTCTTTTGAGGAGAAACTAAGGACAACAAAAGTGGAACAAAGATACAAGGATAACTAAAACTAAAACATGTAACTAATATGTACATACAAGCAGGTACAAAAATATTAATTGTCCACAATGTTTGTGGACAGAATAAAGAGGCTGGTCACAAAGCAGTATTGCTCATATTTCATCACTCCAGAATCACATCATCCCCCCAGAATCTCTGCTCCTGTCCAAATGGGGCTTACGATGGTAAATTAAAAACAGAGAAGAAGAAACTGATGCCATCTCACCCTGAAGAGGATGAAGGTGGAGGCTGCTGCTGGCTGTACCCAGAGAAGGATGACTGCTGGTTGTAGCTCATGTTGGGGGGCTGGTTGTTGTTGTTATTGTTGTAGCCTCCAGAGCTATAGGACTGAGTGGAATGACTGTAACCACCACCTCCCTGGTTAGAGGATGGAGAACTGTATCCTCCTAGGAGAAGAGTAAAGATAGAGCATGTAGTTAAAGTTAACTATACAACAGTGTGTGACTGGTTTTGGACATTTACGGAGTCTTTCTCTACCTGACTGGGCTTGACCATAGCTGCCATATCCTCCCTGGTTGTAGGAGCCGGAGCTGCTGTCAGAGCTCTGGTTGTAGCCTCCAAATCCCTGCTGGCTGTAACTCTGGCCAGATGACTGACCATACCCCTGATTAGCGCTGCCACTTCCACTTCCACCACCACCTCCACCTCCACCTCCACCATAGGACCCATAGCTGCAAGAAGTACAAAAGCATATAAAAAATAAACAAACAGCTCAAAAATTGAGTAAGCACTTTCCACAACCTTTCAAGAATATGCGAGTTTAAATTAAACCTAAACATGCTTTATTTGCCTTAACCCAAATTTAGGATGTGTTCTTCACATCTCTAAATATAAGAAATGTAAAATTCTCTTGTGAATTTGTCAACAATAAACTGTTGGTTCCTACTATAGGTGTTTACGCGAGAATGAGGGGGGTTCTTGGGGCATTATATAGAACATGATATATTTAAAAATTAAACAAATATGAACAAGTAGGCTTAAAATTCTCATGTAAACCAATCTGAAAATCTTGGACCCCATGCACAGTCCCGACCCCTAGCTTGAGAAACTCTAGTTTATGATTGAATATTACATTACTTACCCCTGGGCAGATGTTTGGGAATAATCTAGGAAATAAAGAAAAAAATGGAGAGTAAATATCTCAAAAAAGTTTCTAATAGAGTTGATGTTCAGTTCTGTTTGCCATATATGGGCTGTAGTCTAACCAAGCATAAATTATATAACCATAATGTCACCAGTATCTTCATGGGATGCGCAATAACCAGCAGTGTGATAAAGATAAAGATATAGCTGAAGCTGTTATATGTGGTTTGTTAAAGCTTGCTTGACAAATAAGCGGCTTTCATTAACTTAAACGTGCCGTTTTGTAGTGTTGAGTTTAACGTGATGTCCTTACATGTATCGATATCATCCCATCTCCATCACCTCCACCAAACCGTGATAAACCGGCAATCTGTGGACTGGGAGGTGGGGCCGCTCTCAATCTAGCGGATCAGGCTACATGCTAACTGAACATACCGCTACCGGTAGCAAGCACATAACTATGTCAGTGTTAGCTAGCAGCCGGTAAGGTTTCCTCCAGTCGACCAACGGTTATGAGGTCTTTTATTATTTGAAAGGAAAAAGCGTTCCGCATTTAAGCAGTAAGGTTAATTTAAACAGATCAAGCAGCTAGCTAACCAATAACTATCATTAACGTTACTCGACCTCAACAATTAAATGCTAGCTGTTAGCGTCTAGTCACTAATGTTAGCTAGTCACCGGTAACGTTACATCTTGGTGAAGATATTTCCCAACATTAGCTAACTGACTCGTTAGCCTTCACTGTTAAACGGCGGTGACCTTATTCAAGCACTGAAGAGAAGCTCGCCGGTTTTCTTACCGTTAGACGCCATTTCGTCGAACGATAATCAACCTTTAACCAGCTAAATCTGTCAAACTGTGCTGTACCGACTGTACCGAGGAGGATGACCAAGATGAAGATGGATGCACGAGCACTGATGTCAACAGTCCACTCCTGCAGTTTCTCATGCGGCCGCAGGGGGGCGGGCAGCGGCCTGTGACTTCTTAACATAATGCTGTAGATATATCATTTATAATAGGCTATACATAATAAGATAACTAGGCAAGGTAAATGTATGTCTATGGCACAATTCAGACACGAGGCTGTTTCAAAGTGCTTTATATGCATTTAAACTCTAAAATGGAAAAGGAACTGATATTTGACTTTGGAAAGGAGAATAAAGAAAATGTGAACAAATATACAAATTCAGAAGCAATGATATTAGGATCAAAATAAAAACAAAATAAGTGATTAAAACAATATGAGACAGCAGCAGGGAAAGTGCTTTGAAAAGCAGGCTGAGTACCTTTTGTATAAAGTGGCAGAACAATCTATATGACAATGTTCTCAATAAGAATAAAGTGTTTCTGAAGTACTACACTGATTAACAAACACTTCCAAACTGAACTTGGACCCAATGTTAATATATAATTTTAATGTTTGAAATGTCACACTGCAGCATTCTTGTTTTCTTGTCACCATGACAGCAAAGTTTCCACAGAAGCAGCCTGTTTTATCTCAGGTAAGTAACAACAGAGTTAACCTATTGAATTTCTTCATGTGGGTTTAACTTCCTCTTTAGTCTTTACTTTAGTCTTTAATATACATATTTCAAAAGGGTTATGGATTTTAATTTTGACTTTATATGTTGCACTTAAAGACAGCCACTGATCTCTGATTTCTACTGAATATAGACTACATTTAATGTCAGCATTACTCTCAGTATTTAGTTTGTGTGCAATATATTTGGAGAATGTGGTGAGGTTAAAGACATCATAGGATTTCCACAGCAGTAGTTTACTTGTCATAGCTTGCAGTGTTAACACTGAAACATAACACAAACAGGTGCATGTCAGTGACTGTACTTTGTACTTTACTAAGTCAAATTTGCTTTATTGGCATGACCATATTTAAATATGTAGGCCTATTGCTTAAGCAGGTTTTGTTTTCCAGAATAATTATTTATTTAGTTTAGAGCACAGAAAATCAGATAAAGACAAATCAGACAAAGTACATGGCCAACGGGCATGATTGATCAAAAAGAAAATATATATAAAAAGAAAGCGGTACAAAAACTAATGAGAATAATAAAATGAGAAGAATAATTTCTATAATATATAATAAAAGTAGTCATACAAATTACAACCATATGTCAGATAAAAACAAAAATCTGTTCGAGGATGAGGCAGATATGAAACCAAATCCAACCACACTGAGGCTCTGCAGGGACAACTAATCAAGCGTAACAGAATTAGCACCATGTGACTTGACTGTTGAGCGCTCCACTTGTAAAATAGTATTAGAAGAAATAGTGAAAGAATGACTAAATGATAGTTGGGTTGAAACCAGCTTGTTAGAATTTTAGTTGAAGCTGCAAAGAGAACCTTGTTTTCAATTTCAGTGAGCGTGTCAGAGATGAACATCCACTAACGATACCAAAACATATGCATGCTGTGTATGTGCCCACTGCAGAAGAGCTGTGGAAGACCCTTGAATAAACTGAATCTACAGGATGAAGCAGTTTGTTGTACACATTTCTGTCTCTCTGCGATCTAAGCAGGAACTGTGCTTCAATTTTCTGTATTTCCTGGGTCATATAGTCTGGACAACAAAAGAAACCTTCAGCTGAGGTGTCGACATGAACAGTCTGATGGAAAGTGACCAGAGGTTTGCCCACCATGGATGGCACTGTCAGTAAACCAAAGACGTCCAGGCATCTGCATCAGAGCACCCTACACTTGGGCGACACAGCACCCTGCTACATCACCACCCACAAACAGGTCACTGTTAATAACTGATTTTGAATCAATAGTCATCGGTCTGCAGTGGTCTCATTCCGTCTCTTCACGTTTGTCAGAGTTATTCTGGGAGGTCAGCTGACGGACGTCCTCTCATCTTCCACCTGAGAGACCCCAGCTTCCCCTCCCAGCATCAGACCCGGCTGGATCTCAGCAACAACACCACACTGCTGCAGTGTCTGCTGCAGTCACACACTAAAGAGGTGCACGGGCCCAAACACATCACTCCGGTAAGGTTGCAAAAGCTCCAACATCAGGAATGTATCACAATCACTCCATGCGGGAGGTTCTTTCAATGATGGAATAATCACATTAGAATTATAATCCCATTTCTGATTATTTCTGTGGCATTTGTTTTTATATTTCATGGTTTGTAACACATTGTTATCAGTGCCGATCTCAGCCAGGAATCTCTTGAAATCAGATTTTTCATTTTACTTCGTCTACCTTGATTAAATAAATGTTAAATATTGGCTCTTTGGTATCGAGGGTCCTCGTTTTGTTTGTGTCATGTAGTGGCTCTCAAACATTTTCATGTCAAGGACCCAGTAAACTGACACAAATGAGACCACAGACCCCCATTTGATAAGAATTTTGGTTTTAGATGTTTTATCACAGACACAAGGATACACACAGTGTGTTTTGGTGAGTAAACATAACTTTTGTTTGTTTACAAGAAAACTCCACAGGGTACTTTTTTTAAAAAGTTATTTTTTGGGGCTTTTTTTTTTGCCGATAGGGACAGTCAGTATCTACGTACGTTTACTCAAGCACTGTACTATTTCTACTTTCTGCTTCTTCATACATCTGCTCCATAACTCAGAGGTAAAGTAGCTGTTACTCTACTACAAGACTACCAATACTAGAATAATACCATAAAAAAATCTAATCAACAAGTAAATTATATTATTTTATCACAAACTACCCCACAGTATATAAAGTATATATTTGTAACATATATTAATTCATAATAGCACCACATTTACCCATTTCAATATTTAAGTAATGCACATGAATGCACCAATAATCATAATATATGAATACAGTATATACATTAATATACATTATTCTGAAATTGGCTGTTCTGCAAAATGATTACTTTACTTCTGGTACTTTAAATATATTAACATGGCAATACTTAGAATTTTAAAGGCAGGATGTTTACTTGCTATAAAGTATTTTTACACTGTGGTATTGCTACTTTTACTTCTACCTCTGTGTATTGATAGAATGTACTGGTCAGAGTTGTCTGAGATGTTCTGTTTTTTGTATATGTATCAACACCATTGGGTTCTGCCACTGGCTGCAGCTTGCTGTGTCCTGTACCTCCGCCTCGCTCCAGAGGACCGACCCGAAGGTGGAAAACTGGGCTCGGTATCGCAGTGGCCGGGCCATCAGAGAGCTCACCAAGCCAGAGGAACCATCTGAGCACTGGACCACCTACGAAACAGAGCACACACTCCCAGTGACTGACGGCTCGCCACAACGGGCCGGTGGCAGACCAACACAGTGGCACCAACACGACATCCTGACAGGTGGCGTGAACACTGCACAGCTTTATACCTGAAAATACAAATTCATGAAGTGCATGTCTGAGAGGGGCTCAAGGAACATGATGTTTAATATCTACAACTCCCACACTCTTCCCTTGAAATAAGACTGAAAATTGAGATTTAAAATTTATGATTATTATTGCAATTATTCTTTGGATGTTTGTTATGCATGCAGTCCAACAAAAAGCCCTGCAATAGACCTTTTTCACAGCAGCCATATTGACATATAATAGCAGGTAGACACAAGTTAAATTAATGAAATTAATGAAGGCTTTGTTCCATTTAGTGTAGCAGAGCCTTTCCAGTGAGCCAACATGCACAATAGCAGCACCCTGACTCTGTTTGACCTGAATGGAACAGACATATACTCTGATAGTGGATTATCACTCACTCCTAATATTGCATGGTGTAGGGGTTGTTGGTCTTGTGGGATCTTTGGATATATTAGAATATAGTAAAAAGGTTATGGTAATCGTCTATTCAAAGTGCTGGTGAAACGTTATTATGCATATCAATCATATCCACCTCTGCAGGTGAACAGAGGCAGGCAGTTGGTCCAGGGCAGCCCAGCAGATGGTCCAGAGATAAGCTGCTGTGGGCGGCAAGGCGCTGGGAGACTGCTGTGCACTCAGACTCTACTGACACACATTATACACTGCACTGACAGACAGGAAATTACTGCATTGAGTATTAACTGAAAATATGCACATCCATGACTCCTGTCTGGTTTGATGAGGTCTCCAGTGAAGGTTAAAGTGGGGAAATTAAAATGTTCCTGTGAAGTGGCTCATTCTAAAAGTTCCTTGATTGTCTGACTTTCATAAAAGAGCTCATTTCCCCTCTGTAAAACAATGATGATTCGTGCATCAAAGAAATTTAACCTGCAGTATCTGCAGATTTACAGGTTTCAGTATGGCATGTCACCAGACAACTACCTCTAAAAACTGCAACTACAAGAGTTGCAAAATTATATTTTAAACTGACCAATATGTAATTCATGGCACAATTCAACAGGATAAAAAAACAACAAAAAAAACTTGCTTCTCAGCATGAACTAGCACAGCTATTCAAAACAGGGCCCACTGGTGTGCCTCAGAGCATCCTCTGCGGGCTTTGTAATTTACAAAGATAGTTTTTATATCAAAAGGTACACAAGAATTTGCATGAATAAAAAGATGCCAAATTAAAATGCATAATTTCAATTTCCAGTTACATTTGAATATCTCCAGACAAAACGTGTTCTGCCACAGCTAGTTAACGTTCCCTCAGGTGTACGGAATGGTTTGTGAAATAAAAGAAAACGTAATCTAGAGTGTGTAACTGTTAAAATCCTGTCACAGCCCTATATATATACATTTTTATTGTTTTTTCTGGTCACATTATGATTTCTGTCATTTATTTGGGAAGATGATCCTCAGAAATTTGTTGACAATTAGAAATGGGCCTCAAGTTACTAAAAGTTGAGAAACCCTGAACTAGCATACATTTGTTTATGAAATAAGACCCATTTGGGAGGAACTGCAGAGTGGGTATAAACTCTTTGTAGGTTCATCATAATGGAGCAACACAGTCATTTTATCCATTGATGTATAATTATAAATCATTTAAGGGTGGTGGCCAGGCCACCATTAGCCTTCACCATTCATTATTATGAATTTTACTGTCCACATTCCTGCTCTGCAGAGGATGAACCCTTCAATGACCCGTTTTCCTCTCGGCCACTTTGAGGACAACAATCTACATTTTTAGACCAACAGCAATAAAAGCTGTGAAAACAGCTGCTAATACAACAGCAGTCATCTAATGCAAACCAGGAAACAACCCACAGAAGGCCAATAAAAATTCATTTAAATCAAATTTTATTCATTTTCATAAAGATCTCCAATAAACACAATGAAATGAGTTGAAAGAGTGATCAGACCAGAAAACGACGAGATCAAGGAAGAAAGAACACATAAATAACAAGTACAGGGAAAAAAGATGACTGACAGGGACACTGTAGGTCTATATACAGAGACACCCCACACCAGTAACACACTGTGGGGTTTTCCATTAGAGCTAATAGACCAGAGTCCAGCTAGCAGCAGTACAGCAGTAGGCTTTTATCTAGACAGTTTCACTCCTGGCGAGCTCTGCTTTGAATCCAGTTTTGTTTTCAGCACTCTTTTAAATAAAAACCAAAGCAGTATAGGCAAAAATTTAAAGTAGGTACAATTTACATGACCTGTTTTTAATGACAAAAACTGTCCTGAAATAAAAATCATCACTGAGGAATCTATGAGAGGTTAAAATTAGGCAGTAATGCTACAAAAACTGCTCAGTAGTCACTTTGTCTAAGTAGAGGGAATGGCTTAAAAGCATTACTGACATCTTCAAATGAAGCACACAAACTAGGAGACAGAAGGAAGTTTTCAACTTTGTGTACGTGGCAGGGGAGCGTGTGTGATGTTCAGCATTTCATTACCGTGTATGAACTCGTGACAATATCTGATAAACTTGTGGTGGCTGCATGAAAGACAAATTCAAAAAAAAAAAAAAAAAAAAAAAAAAAAAAAGGTGATGAGGATCAAATGTCAATGGGTGGGAGCGAGAAATGAAACTTATCCGATGTGTGAAAATAAAACAAAACGTGCATCTTCCTTTATGGTAGGGACCGAGGAAGCAGGAGGTTCTTTAACCTTTTGCTTTCCTCTTTTCTTCAAACAACTTCCTTCCATCTTGTGTCGTGATTCATCTTTCAGAGATTCCCCTCCACACTTTCTTCTACTCGTTCTTCTTCTCCTTCTGTTTGAGCAGTTTGTTGATCTCCCTCTTGGCCATGGATGTGTACTTGGTGATGATGCCATGCTGGTTCAGGCCAGGCAGCAGCAGCAGGAAGCTCACTGCGGAAGAAACGATACACTTTAGCAGTGACAAAATGTAATCATAGTCTAAACATGTGGCCATTTGTTTTAATATTTATTTATTAATATTTTTAAGTCCACAGAAACAGAAGGCAGAGTGCTTTCTGCTTCTGCATATTTATGCGTTTCCTGTACAGTCAGGGAGGGACTTTAGAAAGTAGCCAATAGTAATAACATTCATAATACTTCTGATATGCATTCTACACTAGAATTTGTGTTTTACGTTGTTCCAGAAATGCTTTGACCTACATGGGCCCCAAATTACTGCTGTGAAGACAAACTTGTTTGTTCTTGTTTTTTTGACACAGGAAGCTCAGTACATGAAGTGTTAAGTGGTTATCTTGAAAATATGGCTACTAAACAATTAAAAAAAAAGAAAGCTGCCACACCATGAACATAACTACCTCATTTATTATTAAAAGGATGTTTCACATGACAACATAACTCCGAGGAACAAGAGCGTGGACGAAGTGGTTCACTTTAACTCATGCGAAGGCACCACAGGGCCTTACGTCTGTATACGATCAGGTAAAAAGAGCATTTTTTAAATATAGACTGCATTCATCGGATTGTGGGATTAACTCTCAGAAATATGAAAGCAGCTATTGAACCAAGTGAGTCACGAGGAACCAGATCTTGGATTAAAATAAAGAATACTTTGTTAGTTTCAGAGTCATGTGCCCTCGAAGTCATTTTTACGCCATGGTTTCCCCATGCGATGAATACCTGACATGTCTCAGCTTATGTAATGATGACAGCAGACCTACTGATTCACCAACTGACACTTTCCCTGAGGCACCTCTGCGCAGCTGTAAGACTGACGGGTTGGTTCATTTTCAAATTCACAGTAGACCTTAAAGCCCAGTTCATGTGTCACTGCATTTTCCTCCTATTCTGATCTCAATTTGCAGCATAGTGTCGGGGGATAAACTGCTTCCTGAAAGTATGCCATTAAAGAAAATAACTGCTGATTTAATAGTGTTACGGTCCGTCGTCTCAGGGATGCAGGTATCGATCTACATTACTGCTGCACTTCTGAGTCACAGTACCAGGAAGCATTGTAGTGTGATGGAGGGGGGAGGGGGGGGTCTACAGTGTGCCACTCCAGAGTTATAACATATACATAACTGCTGCCACTGAACACAAACAAAAAACAGAACAAAATCACTTCACATTCTGCAAAAGCAGGAAAACTTATGACAAGCAGCAAAATCTGCAACTGTTGACAAAGGCAACAACCATCACTTCCTGTTTCTGCCATGTCATGTGTGAATGTCGCCCCGTCTACTCCACAGCAGCCAAATGTAAAGAGTAAACCTACACATTTAGTCAATGCAGATAAAGATTTGATTTCACAACACTGAGGGTGCTTAGCTCCATAATCCATGGACATAAACAGCATTTTTATGTGATTAAAACAATTTCTCATCCCCGTTTCCATGTCAAATGTTGACTAGATATGCTTGAATTTAATTCTAAGGCCAGGCGTCACACATCTCCTCTCACCCAACACTATACTACATGAACACCACATGCTCCTCAACTGTCAAACATTTTACTGTAGCCGCTTTAAACTGGTCTGTGTGACAGAAGCTCATCGTTTCCATCCTGCATGACTGGCCGACTTCAATCAACCAAACCTCAGACATGCGGAATAATCCCGTGTGCATTTTGTGCTACAGATCATAAAACAGAATTAGTTGTTCAAACAGTACATACATGGTGTGTTGTAAAATACTCACCAATCAGGTAGGTCAGGAACAGGTTGTGCACCTGCTGTCCGATCCAGGCCACCGCCAGCAAGCTGCTGATCACTGAGGCAAAGTACTGTGGAGAGCAGAGGTCACGTTACATTCAACCAACACCAAGTCAGCTACTTAAACAAGCAAAGTGTACCCTGACTGCACACAAACCATCATTGAGGGCTTTAAAAGAATTATTTCTTGGATATACTGCAGCCTAATTTAATTTTATCAGCAGAACATGCCCCAAACATTTTGGAAGAACCACTGTCACTGCATTAAAGAATTTATCAGTAAAAAAAACAAGTTATCACAGCATGTAACCCAGTTTGGGGTCTGCTAAGTGGAGCAGCAAAGTTAATCAGCTGAGGATATTTTTATCTGGAGCACAGAAAGCTCACTGTTGTAATAACCAGATAGGAGGAAGCAGATTCTGCACTGCTGCTGACAGTGTAAGACACACAGTTCTATAACCTTGTTTCCACCAAGCAGTCCGGATCATTTCAATGGTTTTTTTGTCACCCAACACACTGATCCAATACTAAAAAGGTGGAGTTAAAACATGGCAGGCGACTGATTGACCAATCAGAGCATCCCCCAACTCATGTTTTTTTATAAGAAGTCTTTATTCTTGATGCCGGCTGCTTTTTCTCAAACAAAGCTCGTCTCCCTGTTATAATAAACAACCACACTGAGAAGAACAAAAATACAAGATACAAAACGTGTGTGTGTGTGTGTGTGTATAGCGAGTGCGCCATAGACCGAGTGAGAGCGAGCAGCAGAAAAGCGACCATGGATATGAACGGAGAAGTGGAAAACGTTAGTATGTTGTTGATCTGGCAGTAATGACCTTACAGTCGGTTTTAGGCAGTGGGTTAGCAAGTTAATAAATCCTGTAGCTTCTCAATACAAAACGTCTCCTCTGTCGTTTCTAAGCTGCTGTAAAAGTTAAAGTGGTTACCCACAAAGCTCCGGTACCAACTCAGTCTACACAAGAGGTGGAAACCCTAAACAGATCTCGGGTTTAGGTACTTTAATTAAAGTTACCAAGGGTACCATACCGAAAGCACTGCAATGGCCAACTTTTAATGACACTCAGTTTCTTTGTGGGGGAGAGTCAGATCAGAGGTAAAGATTTCCATTTACCATTTTGGGCTTCTCCTCCTTGAGGGCACAGAGACGCTTCCACCAGCCCACGACCCGACGCTGGGTCTTCACCAGGTTAACGCAGATGTCGTGGAAACGCTGCTGCTGCTCGGTGGTCCTGAGCACAAGGAGAGGTTGAAGACAAAGGTGCGAGTAAAAACACTAAATTGAACTGTATCCTGGCAGAAAACTATTCTGACAGACACTTTAATCTCGTTAACAAGAGGAAACCGATCAGTTCAGTGTGGTTTGTCACGACAAGTATTCTCACTTGTTAATAGCTTGGTAAGAGCTAGTGTTGCTGCTTTAACTTTTTTATAACTTAACCAAATAAAGAAATTTCATCTTTCATCAGACTGTTAATTAGTATGATTTGTTGACTAATCTTACAGCCAATTAATGTGCAAATATTTTCTTAATCAATTGCCCTTTAAAGAAATTTCTTTAAGTGGCAGTTTGTTATTTCTCTATAACCACTTGTCAGGGATAAATGGCCAGAAAACATCCTGTGTTTGCATGTTGCAGTGCCGCAGGACAAAAGAGTCATGTCCCTACAGAGGGGCTTGACTGGAGGAGGGCAGCAGGGAAAAGTGGCCTTCATTTTGTGCTTAGCCATCGTTCTGTATTTCTGTCCTTGTTGTCAAGGAGCCAAACAGAGACCGTGACCAGACTTTAAGAGCTCCATTTAAGCAGCCCTCTCAGACACTTCTTCCATCGAGCTGACTCTGCTGCCTTGTGAAGCTGCAGGTTCGTTAAATAAGCAGCATCTCAAAGAATCTTGATCAGACTGAGCTCAACGGCTACACTTTCCTGGACTATATCTACAAGTATAACACTGTCTTTTAAACTCAGGCCTGTGAGTTGGTATTCACCCCCCCAGATAATTTCCTCCATAACTAAACCCTGACAAAAGTCTGGCACCTTTAACCCACTCGGACACATCACTGCCTGGTATAGCATGTACAAACACCCTGAAAACTCTTCACTGAATTATTTATCTAAACACTCACTGTTGCTCCTTGCTGAGCAGACCCAGCAACATGTCTGCTGTTCGGGTGTGGAATGTGCAGCAGTGCCAAAGCGTGCAGGTCATGCTCAGCAGATACAGGGTTATATATTCAGAGGCTGAAGCGTCTGGACGTCCAAGACAAGAGTGCCAGCTGCAGGCTGTTACTCTATCCAATCCTGGGTGTCTTATTCTCACCATCAAATACACACAGCTGAGCCAAGGGGCTGTTCCATAAACACTATGCAATGTCAAAGCTCCATGAGTGGTTGGACACCCTTTAGGACAGCTTTCAGGAGACCACATGCAGACTGTCGTGTTTGATAAGGCAAAAAGAAAGTCTGCCATGACGCAAGACCGCCTTAAAGTGATATACAAATGGCTCCTCTGATCAGAAGAGAACTGAGATCAAAGAACCAAGCAAATCTCAAATTACTCAACCTTAAAAAAAATTACATAGATGTCAATTTTGTGCATCTCGCACATTATTTATGGCCCATTTTAATCCAGATTTATTCAGTGGACAATTTGGGTGGACATCTTATAAGAAACTTAACACCATGTCAAGAACAGCTGCCAATATCAGACACAAAGAACAATGTCATCTCAGCATTTGTCCAATCAAGTGTAAGATGTGTTGACCATCAGAAAACCCTTACACAAAACATAACATTAAAAGCCAAAACAGGAGGACATGTTTTTTATAGGCAGGAAACAAACTGGACTTTATGGTCTGATGGAATATTAATTAAATTGACTTTCATCCTCACCACTTATTGGAGCCAAAGACTCTGGGTGCGAGGGTGGGCACCAGGTAGTCAGCGAGGCAGAGTAGCATGATGGAGCAGGAGAGCCCAGTCAGCACTGATGGGTCCAGGTAGTAAATCAGCCTAAAGGAGGAGAAAATACAGCAGTCAGTCAAGGTTAGAAACCAGTTTCATACCATGAGCCTCCATGGAACAAACATTTTGTTTGTCCATGCATAAAGTCTGTTGTTCGCTTTCCCTCATCTTGTACTTTTAAATAGTTACTTGTTGTGACGGAGATCCCTGCTTGTGTATGCTGGAGCTGTATTGTTAGAAAACCATCAGAAAGACTTTGCAAAAGGCCCTGCACTGAGACAGACTGAACCAGCGATTATGAGGTTCAGTTATTTATCTATTTTTTTTATATTCCTGTTTAGGGGGAATAAAAAGGATTGTCTTAAAGGGGCATTCAGTAACAGAAATCGGTCTGTTAATGAGTTAGTGTTCTAGTTATTTGCTTGCAATGTTCTTCAAGAATTATTCTGACAAACAAGAGAACATAACTTAAGCTCATTTTATGAAATCTAATCTGCATTGTTCCCCTCTTCTGGCTTTGTTTCAAAAATGTAGGAAAGCTTAACATTTCAACCCAACTGCTTGATGACCATTTCATCCTGCTGTGGATTTGATTTTGAACCAGTGTAGCGTAGCTTATTCAATGCAGATATTTCTTGTTTTTGTCTTGTTAGACATACATTCCAGAGGGAGGAAATGTATGCTATGCCAACTATTGTACCCAGCTGTGCACGAGCTCATGACGCAGCACACAGTAAGATGGACTCACAGGAAGAGCACAGTGGTGCCAACCATGAGGGCTCCGGGGAACCAAGGCTTCTCCCAGCGAACAACACGATCCCCAGCCAGAATCACCTCACCCCAGCCCTGCAGCTGCTCCTCCAGCTGGGCCGTTTCCTGAGCCTGAACACAAAATACATATTACCGATCCGTCTGTTCTTCAAACAGAACATTTCTATAATAATCTCAGCACAATTTGGGTGTGAACAGGGATATCTCTTCAGAATTTAGGGCCAGAAGTTTCTCCTGGGCAATGCATGAATGGGCATTTCTAAGTGTATTCTACTGCCATATTCATTCTAGATAAGTATAATGGATACACGCCTTCAGCTTTAACCCTTTCAAAAAAAAAAGCGACGAGAATTTAATATCAGTTTGCCTTGCTGCAAACACAAAGCACTTTTTTTTTTTAAAATGACAATAGTTTGGTATCACCACACTACGTTTCCCAATTCACAATTTTTTCGGTCTTTAGTGTTTGTGGTAAACAGCTAGATGGTTATACAATGCGATGTATTCTAAATTTAACGAATAATAATTGATGTTAGAGCCTCGAGTCTAGGGAGCGTGTGGCTTTAGCGATAAGCAAGGCAGCTATAACCGTTTCCATTATTGATATGACTGTGCAGTATACACCTTCATGCAAGAAAACGAAAAGATCAGGGCTAACCACAAATATCGCCGTGTGATAAAGTAACTCGATTTCATGCTTTTAATCTCAGGAAGTTAGCGTTGGCGCCCGCTAGCAAGGTTACACAGGTAGTTAGCTGGTCAGCTAGCTGGCGTTAGCTGCTGTCACCGTCACTCCTTGTAGCAGCACTTTGGTCGGATAAGCGATTAAAGCTAACTCGCTAGTTAGGTTGCTCCCTACTTGGCGGTACAAAGTTCACCCTAAACGAACAAATATATAAATACAGGCAAGCCTCGGTGCGTGAACGCCACCCGGTTAGCAACAACAGTTTTATGCAAGCATTACTGTTACAAACACACCCTTTAAGACAGAATACTTAAACGTTACAATCGCTAGTAAAGAAATGTTCGCTAATACTCACTAGCACATTTACGCTTTTGTTGTCACCTTCGGCCATCGTTACGGATCCAACGTCGGTTAAGTTTCTAAAGCGAATTTCGTTGTACAGTCGTAGGAAACGGACCCCGCAGAGAAGCAGCACACACGCCTCCTTCTGTGACTTCGGCGTCACTAACCGTCGAAGTCTGATGGGTTGAATTTATCTCAAAATTTGCGTCAAAATTAGCCGACAGGCATTCTGGGATACATAGTTTTGTATCCCTTATGTCAAGCAGGCTGCGATTTACAGGGGAAGGGAAGGGTCACACTTGCTCATAAATATATTGGTCCGCTTTTTTTCGATTAAATACAACGATATAACTCTTCAAAGATATGTGATACGCTCTATATTAATAATAGGTACTGTATTATAAACAAGGTCAAGTATGTGTCATTTAAGATGCTACATAAAATATGTTTTTTTTTATGCCAAATGTACTTGAAAGATTTAATTAAAATGTTATGGATTATAGATGCGACGTTTGTGGACGGGTCCATCTCTTTCAGTGTATTTACTTCATATGAATTCACTGCATATTGTACATTTTTGTGATTAAATCAAACAAACAAAAAAACATTTTTTTAATCTGGCAAAGTTTGCATATATGTACAGCTATATAAACTACAATCCGTGATGACAGAAAAAAGATTTCAGATTTTCTATTGATTCAAAACCATGGTTACGAACAATATATACATTACAATAATAGGTTCAAGGTTCAAGGTATCTTTATTATCCCCGGGGTGCACAGTCATGCTGAACAAACTTTGGTCTGTTGCGAACTCTGGCAAATTTCCTGGGTAAATTGTGTTCTTGAATGTGGCCTGGTCTGGTCTGGATATTAATCTTCTTGTGTTCTTTACTTTTGGTTTTTCAACTGGTGCTTCTTCTGATAAATAGCCCTGGACAATTTGTTTACACTGAACTGCTGAATACTTCCAGTCTTCGCTTTTATATTTGTCAAAAAGATGGAATTTGAGTTATCTCATCGGCCACAAGGGGGCAGTCTTTATCACCGTAGAAGTTAACATTGAAAATGTTGCAGCTGGTGAGGCTCCACCAAAAGGTTCTGGTCATCTTATCAACTGGACCGAAACCACAATGACATACTGGCTAAATTAACAGCTTTGCTCAGCAGATAATAGCCAATAGCCTTCTATAACGCTATCACAGAGGCCTATATATTCAGTCTCAGCTTATTCTAACATGTAATTGAAGCTCTATGATACTTACACAGATTTAGATATTCAAACCCAAGATACCTTAAAAAATATAGCTTTGGGTGCATAATTTCACTCAAATCCTGGTTACAGAGTGCAATCTTTCCCCCAACACGTGAATGCATCGCAGTTTAGACGTGCGGGTCTTGCGTCTGACGTCAATGGATTTTCATCTCGTTCCTCCTTTGCTGGGAGATCAGACAAGTTAGCTGGTGGCTAACTAGCTATATTTCTTTACTTTTCACAGTTCTAAAGACGCAGTTATTTCAAGGTCTGTTTCGGCACCCGATTCTACAGGAGACTACTTATCGCCAAATTCCGTCCGACATTGTTTTTTCTCCGTTCCCGGAGAAAACACTGGTACGTTACAAATACGTTAGCTAGTTAGCTTAGTTAGGAATTGTTCGCTACGCACAAGTGTGGCTGGGCCTTTTATAAACGCATAACATTCGCTTATTTAATGTAGTATTTAATGTAGTATTAGAGCAGTGACTTTCAGCCCTCTTAGTCCTAATGCAGTATTCGATTGTTTGTATTAGCCCCAATCATCATAAATGTATTGTTTTACATTCAGACGAGGTAACAGGCCTATTCTGGCGCACGTGTTAATGCCCGACAAAATTAATTTTATCGTGGATAAACTCGCAAAAATATGAACAAGAGAGGATATTTAGACATGACGAGACCATAAATTCACTCAATGTTTCATGAGCCGTTCAGCAACCATGATACGTTGCGAGAAACCCGGGCCACACAAAACTGTCAACAAAATGCCGTCTGAATTATAGTTAAATTTAATGAAGCTTAAACTGTTTCTGTTAATTTGTCCACCCCCCTCTTATTGTTCAGAATTTAAATTGCAGTCAATGATCTTGAATTAACAATAGTTTATTTATGTCAGCCAATTTAGATTTTAAAGTCTCACAGTATTGAAAAATACCTAAAATGGCAAAGTGATAAACTGCAGAAGCCTGTGCTGATAGCATTTTTTTTTTAAATTAAGCAAAAATACGTAATTTAGGTTTAATGTCAAGGATATAGGCTTTTAGTCTTGATCCACTTTTCTCTGTATTATGGAGATATGCCAATGTAAGGATTTATGTAAAAAGTGAATGAAAGGATCGCCTCAGAGTAACACCCATACATGGGGCCTTTTATAATCACTGTCAGCCATCTAACTAAGCTTCATATAAAACATGACTTCCACTCTTTAGCTACAGAAAGACAAATTTGATTGTTACTTACAGGGAACAGACATTAATAAATGCTATTTTTACAATTTTTCATTTACTTTTATTTCAAGTTTTTGTGTTTAGCAGTAAAGAGTGATAGTGCTTGAATCTTATTGCTGGCCCAGCCACTTACTGCATCTCCCATTATTTCCTTTTTTTTTTTTTGCAGAGCCATGTACAATGGAATTGGCTTGACAACTCCTCGGGGCAGCGGCACCAATGGCTATGTGCAGCGTAACCTGTCGAGCCTGCGGGTCAAACGGCCGCGGGATGAGCGTGGCGGCGAGCGGGATGAGAAGGACAGAGAGAGGCTGGAGAGTCAGCTCAACAGGCAGCCCAATGCTGACATCCTGGAGCACCAACGGAAGAGGCAGCTGGAGGTCAAGTGTGCCGAGCTGCAGGACATGATGGAGGAGCAAGGGTGAGATAAATGCCTTATTTACATGATTACATGAATTGAGTTGTAGTCATACTTAAAATAAATTAACCATTGCTTCTATCCAGAATTTACAGTATATAGGGTCTGACATGGAGTCCAAGACAATTAAATTGTCTTCAAGGCTCTTGTATAACATTAAAACTGGGCTTACAACTATCAGCTATCTTCATAATTGATTAATTGAATGGATTTCAAATGGTGGTTAGATTATTGCTTTTAATCTGTGCAGTGTTAAGTGGTTTTCTCTGCTTGGATCTCCAGGTATTCAGCTGAGGAAATTGAGGAGAAGGTGAACAGTTTCCGTATGATGCTAAAGGAGAAGCAGGAGCCGGCTGCCAGCACCAATGAAAGACCAACGTAAGTCAACAGACAACAAGAATCCATGTGGCTCAAATTTTACTTAAAAATAGATACAATTTTGATTAAATGAGAGCTATTGTGACAACACAATGTGGAAAGTGTGTTGAAAAAAACTCTTGTCTTTTCTGTGATGGATTACTACTTTTTCTTCCAGTCATATTGATATAAAAAAATACTACATGATGGAAAAACTGAGACATTTTAATTTTAAAATGTTAAAATCCACATGCTGTTAGACATTAAAATGATGACATAATACTATTTCATCATGCATTGGCCCCTTACAATATATTATCCTCGCCTGTTTGAGTACATGCTTGAAATGTTTTTGATTTCAGAGCAGAATAAATTTAGAAAACATTAAATATCATTATCAACAATGTAGGCTGAAACACAAACAATAGCAAATGTTGTGCTGTACCCAGAGCACCTCATATTGCGGCGTCATTAATACAAAGCTGTTTGGTTTGTTTTCTCGCAGGGTGACGGAGACTCATGCTCTGGCTGCAGCTAACCAGCAGAAGAATGACCGTCTTCGTGCTGCTTTTGGCATCGCCAGCGACTATGTGGATGGATCGTCCTTCCACGCTGACCGCAAAGAGAAAGAGAAGGAGAAGAGGGAGCAGGAACGCCTGGAGAGGGAGAGGCTGCAGCAGCAGAAATATACGTGAGTAGGACAAGCACAAAACACACCTACAGTGCTGAAGTGTATAGCACATTAATGGCTCTTCTTTCCTCTATTGTCAGTATTTTCTAGCATATAAGGCTAGGGTTAACCCTAATATACAATGAAAACAAGCTTGACGCAGCATGTACCGGCTGTACAGTTAGAGTGGTGGGCCACTGTAAGATGAACATGTTAGAAAAAATAAACCACAAGTGTTTGTGGTAGTGACATCACACTCAGTCCATGAAAATATCCAAGATCATAATATAACACCAGTTGTACTAATTACTGATGGCAATCCAGACAACCAATAGTAATCAATACAAACATCATCAGAAAAAATCTACAAAATATCCTTCGTGTGTGTGTGTGTGTGTGTGTGTATGAGGTCACTACCACTAACACGTGATTTGTTTTATTTTTATTTAATTAGGGTTGTTCCGATATGATGCTAGCATCGTAAATGCCTCCAATACTGCCTCCAAATAATTTGGATATCAAATCAGTATTGGAAAGGAAAAAAATGCTTCCGAAATCCATCTCCAGCTTTCATTTTAGGGTTGGGGGAGAAAAAAAATCAATTCTTGGAGTAGATGCGTCTCGATGCGTATGTGGACGATTTTGCATCGATTCACAAATGTCTAAAATTGATTTTCTAAGTGTTAGTTTATAAAGTGATATTGACAGTACGAAAAAGGCGGAACACAATTGCGAGGACGGTGCAGCACCCCAACAGTCTACAGCATGGACACGCTAGAGTTATCTTGTTACTCATCTTCAAAAAATGCAGCGTTTGCAAGTATGTTTTTAATGTAAAGACTAAATAATTACATTTGCAAGGCGAATGTGAAATATATTGTGGACACTTGCTATGCGTCACTGTGAGACTAACATGAATGAAGTGGAGCAGCGATCAGCAGTTACAACCGCGACCGGCTGACCAGCACACACTGCAACATAAACTCTTAATGGAGTTGAAGGGAAAGGGGACTGGACAAGAGCCACTCTGTATGCAAGTTGTGTCTAAACTAAATATGGATGATTACAAATATGCTATGTTTTAAATGTAGCAAGGGATCACACAGTGAGCGTAAATTAATGTATAGAAATCATATATTTTGCTGCATCAAGTTACTTACTACAGTGAAATATTTCCACTCATCACCCAGCATTATTTCAGTCCCTGACTCAAGGTCTGCTGCCTTTTTTCTGTCAGGTTGGTGGAAGATTCAGATGATTCAGGTTCTCCTCCGAAGAAGCGCAGTCGGAAGAAGAAAAAGAAAAACAAGAACAGAGACGGGTGAGAAAATGAACATGAGAGCAGAAATGGTCCTGACCATGAAGAAAAGGTCTGATGCTTTCATTCCTTCTTTTAGCAGCTCAGAGAGTCCCTCCCCGTCTCCTCAACAAGAGAAGAAGAAATCAAAAAAGAAGAAAAAGAAACGGTATTCCATCACTGGATTATCATTGTATGTCTCATGTAATTTTTTCACAATGATTGACTGAAAAATTTGTGTTTCAGTGAGACATCAGAAGACGAGGAAGAAGATGACAGGTAGGCGTTTTTAAATCGGACTGTGTCCATCATATCTGTCCTGCCTCATAAGCAATTGTATGAGCATTGCTGCTTTGTTCTTGACCTGGCACAGTTCATACTGTAAAAAAGTGTTATGGGAAAGAGACTGAGATCTTGTTGTTAGTCTGACACCTGTAGCTCCAATGCCTTTTTTGAATATTGTATTTATTGGGGATCACCAACCTTTTGTTTTACAGTGACAGTAACAAATTGGGGTGAATTTTTAGCATTTGAGTGGTACTGAATGGGTGTGGTTATGCACAACATCAAGTGTAAATTTCTGTCCTCCCTGACCCGCTCAAAGTTCCTCAGATGAAAAGCAGAAAGTGTCAAAGAAGAAAAAGAAGAAGAGTGAAAGTCCTCCAAAAGCAAAGGCAGTGCGACACAGGAGTCTCTCTTCCAGCTCTGCTCACAGGTATGACATCATAATATCATGATAAGGATTTGATTATATGTTTTCGTTTCTTGGTAGTAGTGTAGTGAATCTAATGAGTGAAAAAATACACCTTTGACGCTGGGCAAAACCCCCCCACTAACATCTGACTTTTGTCTTCAGTGTGAAAAGCTACGATTGGCATTAATTCCCTGGTCAAATGACTCTGCAGGAATTTATCAGGTCCATGGAAACATGACACTTGTGTGGGGAAGCTAAATTTTGTCCCAGTGTGATGCTATGACACATGTTGAAGTTCTGGACGTCGGTGTGTAATTCCATCCGTCGCATTCATACAGCGCTTGAACATCATTCAGTCAGTATATAGTTTGACAGAAACTTTTTTTTTTTTTTAACGTACTGAAGCCTTTATAGGACTATATTGGGCTAAACCTGATCGAAACCCATTTTCCAGACAAGGACGTCTCAGTATCTGCATTTATGTTTTCTGATGACACAGCAGCCAGTCTCCAGCTCCACTGAGAGCACGTCAACAGGACCAAAGTGCAAGAAAAGCTGATGAAGGTAGAAAGAGGAGATCACCAGATCGGAGGGGACGTGGCTACGAGGAGCACAGCCCACATCATCAGGGAGGTGATGGGGTAAGGCTGTGGCCTTGGAGAAGTCACACTTTAAAACCTTCATTTATGTTTCTTTTGCTCACAGTATCCTAAACTGAATTTATTTTATTATTTATTGATAATTTACTCAAACATGAACATAAAATTTGGTGTAACATGACGCTAACAATCTTTACTTTGTCATTTAGAAGAGGCCCAATCTTGAGAGAGAAATTGAAAAGACCTCCACCAGGAGGAGACATGACTCCTCATCCCCATCTCCACCACCACCACAGACAGAAAAAAGCAGGGAGGGGGAGAAAGGGAGGAGATCCAGAAGCAGAGAGATGGAGAAAAGGAGGCGTTCCAGGAGCAGAGAGATGGAGAAAAGTAGACGTTCCAGGAGCAGAGAAATAGAGAAAAGAAGACGTTCCAGGAGCATAGAAAACGAGAGAGAAAAAGGGAGGCGTTCAAGAAGCAAAGAAAAGGAGAGAGAAAGGGGAAGGCGCTCCAGAAGCAGAGAGATGGAGAAAGGAAGGCGATCAAGGAGCAGAGACAACGAGAGGGAGCGAGGGAGGCGTTCAAGAAGCAGAGACATGGGTAAGGGGAGGCTTTCAAGGAGTAGAGATGTGGAGAAAGGAAGGCGTTCAAGGAGCGGAGAAAAGAGGGACAGAGGAAAAGAGAGCGTTCCTCAGAGGACCAGACATGACTCCTCCTCCTCAAACCCTTCTCCTTCTCCTCCACCTAAACAGGATACCAGGAGGGGAAGGAGCAGAGACACTGAAAGGGAAAAAGACAGAAATAAGCAGGACAAAAAGACTAGACACGACTCCTCATCCCCATCACCTCCCCCTGAAAAAGAGAGGGCAAGGAGGGAGAGGAGTGTAGAGAGGGAGCGCAGGACTGAGAGAGATCCGCACACAAGGGTGCCAAATGACAACAGGAGAGATGCTGGGAGGAGAGTGGAGAGGAATGCATCTCCTTTCCAACAGAAAAATGATCGGAGGAGGGATTCCATCTCCCCCGCCTCTCGCTCACCTGTCAGCAATGGCCGTCAAAGAGAAAGGGAGGAGGAAAGGAGAAGAGAAAAGGACAGGGAGAGTATTAAAGAGAGGGACAAGCAACAGAAGGAGCGGGAACAAGACAGAGAGCGAGGTCAGGAAGGCGGCAGAAAGAGAGACGAGGATCTGCGGTCGTGTGCAGAAAGTAGGCGAGATGGATCGAGACCTGCGGAGAGGGGCAGGAGACCAGAGATGGAGGAGAACCGAGAGAAGGCGAGCAGCCCTCCGAGAACGGAGAAACGTGATGACAAAGCGAAACAGGCCGAGAAGAAAAGAGAGAGCAGCAGTAGCAGTGGCAGCAGTAGCAGCAGCGACAGTGATAGCGACAGTGATAGCTCCTCGTCATCCTCGTCTTCTTCATCTTCCTCCTCATCCTCATCCTCTGAAGATGAGGGCAAGGCCAAGACGGCTGGGTCAGCAGGGAAGGAAAAAAGTATCCCCTTGAAAACTGCACCATCTGCCATTGGGGCTGCCGTTCAAAGGTATTTAGCCAATGGTAGAAAGGACAGTCCGGCCTCTGCTTCTGAGGGTGACGGACTGAGGCGAGCCCAGAATGAGAGAGAAGGTGGAGACAAACGTGAGAGGGAAAGAACTTCCCACAGAGCTCCTGGAGAGAGTTACCCGTCCCGGACAAAGGGTCAGGAGAGATATAGCCCCACACAGATGGACAGCCCCAGTCCACCTCCTTCCCCATCCAACAGGGTGGACACCAGCAGAGGCCGCAACAGGTACTCTCCCTCTGTGGCCGAAGCAGAGAAAACGAGGGTGGAGGCGAAAGTCAGGGAGAGGGACGCAGCCAGGAGGCCTGCAAGGTCTAGTCCCTCAGCCAGGAGGTCGCGTACTCCGCCCCAGAAAACCTCCACCATCTCCCCAGTCCGTCGCACTCCACCAAGACAATATCAGGAACCCCCCACCCGATTCAGGAGAGCTTCTCCTCCTCCAGCCTGGTCAGACCGGGAGAGGCAGAGGGAGAGAGAGAAGGAAAGAGAACGCGAGCGTGTTGCCAAGAGGAGCAGGTCGAGAAGCCTGAGGAGGCGCAGCACGTCCAGGTCTAGAAGCCTGAGGAGGCGCAGCACGTCCAGGTCTAGAAGCCTGAGGAGGCGCAGCAGGTCCAGGTCTAGAAGCCCGAGGAGGCGCAGCCCCCCCAGCAGGTAAGATGAAAACCTGAATGTGCTGGGTCTTTGCTGTCTTAACACCTGGCTCCCTTAAACAAGGTGATATCTGAGTCCTTATGGAAATAAACTGCATTATGTTTTTATTTTGAGTTTACAAATGTAGGATTATTTTTCTGTGTTATAATAATACATGTAGTTAATACATAAAACTATTAAGTCATGCATGTTGTATGTACTCAGGTAGATAGACTGTAATATAAACCATTTACTTTTGGTGAATATACCACATGAAGATGTAATGTAGTGGCCAGAAATAAAGATTTTATGAATTTTTGAGAATAGTTTTGAAAAGATGAGTGCCATAAGGGAGCAAATTTTAATGGCTGAACTGGAAATCAGTTTCGCTTTTATATTTTCCTCCTCCAGGTTCCGTCGCTCTCCTTCTCCTCAGCAGCGAAGGAGGAGCAGTCGCTCCCTCTCCAGAGACAGAGCGAGAGAAAGGGAACACGAGAGGATCCGGCAGAGGGAGGTAGAACAAGAGAGACAAAGGGAAAAGCAGCATCTGCCGCCAAAAGGTGTCCCCCAATCCCACAGGTCCTCTTCCTCCTCATCATCTTCCTCCAGCTCCTCCTCTTCCTCTTCTTCCTCACCTTCCCCACCGCGAGAGACGAAAGACTCCAAAGCACCAACAGAAAGAGATAGAAGGACAGAGCGAGGGGAGGAGAATAGGGAGGACAGAGATCAGAAAAGTCGTTCCTCCTCTTCGCAGGGCCCTTCCAGAGACTCGTCACATGCTCCTCCCTCAGACAGAAGAGGCTCGCAGTCAGACTCTAGGCACTCTGATGTGACCTCCAGAAGGTCTCCGGCTGGCAGCCAACCAGAAACCTACCAGTCATCACGTGGTCCAAACAGGAAGCAGTCACAGGTGACAGCCCCACAACCGCCAGAACAAACAGTCAGACGTGAGAGCGCCATAAACGGGAAGGAGGCAAACGCTAACAAGAAAGCTACCAGGAGCAGCAGCTCCAGTTCCTCTCCCTCGTCGTCATCCTCCTCTTCTTCCTCCTCTTCATCCTCCTCTTCAGACAGCTCTGACTCTGAAGTGGAGCAAGGAAAAGGGTAAGCAGGAGAAAGTTGAGCTGTGTGAGATGAATCAATATTAGATAAAAATCCAGCAGACCTTATTTTTTTCATGATTGAATATTAAAACAATTGTTCTATTGATTAATCATAAACTACTTACTAGTTATTAGTAATTACCATTGTTACTGTGTTTTCTTTTTTAACAGGAAGACAGCAGTCAAAGCTCAAAGCTCTCCTTCCTCATCCTCCTCCTCAGAAGATGAAAAGGAAACTAAGAAAAAGAGGTAAGAAGAAAGTGAACCGAGTTTCTGGTTTATTAAGAGCTGCTGTACTGGAGTAGCGCTTTCTGCTATACGAACATGTGTCAGAACAAAACAGCTGTAGTTTTATACGTGTTTTATTAACTCAAATACTTTTGTATGACACAATTATTTTTTGTGAACTGATAAACGACAGCAGTGTGGTAGGTTTTGATCGACAGTTGTGTTTTCCTCCCAGCGCTGCCAGCTCTGGGAGGGTTCCTGCTGATTCACTGAGAGATTCTCGCTCCCTCAGTTATTCTCCTCCAAGATACATGAGAGCAGCACCATCCTCGCCGAGTCGCAGGTCTGTAGCACTGCATGGCATTTAAAAAGCAAAGAGGTGGCAACTGCTGTAACTAGAAACCTCAGATACTTAAAGTGATGGCATGTCAATCAACAATTTGACCATTAGATGTGTTTGGAAACAACAAACTGTGCTGAATTGTGAATGTATATAAATGGTTTTATTTATCTGCAGTTGTCTTAGAATTTATATTTAATCGTCCATTTAATTTGATACTGTATGTCTTAACACATATACAACAAAACCTTTTTTCATGTTTGTAGTTAGTGAGAGAGGAGAAGGAAAAAAGTGAGAAAAATGAGACTCACTTTAACTTCTGTCACTTCCTCTTCTCTGTGATCAAATACTGTTTTGATGACAAAAATCAACAGAACATCTCTAAACTAATAACAGTTTAAAGACCAGACTGCATCCGGAACACGACACAGCTGGATCCAGTGAACATGAAAACATTAGATTCATAATGTCAGTTTGACAAAGTCTGTCCCAGACTGCATCGACGCCACAGCCTCAGTGACCTGTAACCATAAACTGTTACACATCCACACTTTAAGGTTGTCAAAATTATCAGTATTTCAATACTTTTTCAATACCATGTGTTTTAAATGATATAATATCTGCATTTGATAGTATCGAAAGTAGCAAAAAAATGAATAAAACCGATGTTCAACCTGTGGCTGCACAGATATTAACGTTATTACAAATGTGTTGATGTGGGCTCTGTGTTTTCTGACCTAACTGAAACCTTTGTCATTAGTAGTGCGCTGATAAAAGTTTTGTTGAGGGTGTATCCCAACTGTATACATCAGTGTCTATATAAGAGCAGGGCAACTTTTGAGGGCCAAACGAGCAATATCGTTCAAATTCTTGTCATATGTTTCAATACAAAAATAAAACAAAATTTGTAGAAAACAAACCCCATGCCTTTGTCAAATTGCGGTATAGTCCTATTCAGTTAGATACTGTGCATGTAAACATATTAAATACTAGGTTACTTAAATTTGACACCAGATTAAAGATTGTGACACGAGCTGCTGTCCTGAACACCTACATCTACAACAGATGTTGGATGCTCCATACAAAGAGATAAAAATACTTTGTTTCCATTGGTCCCATCTTGCATAGAACCTGCACTGTTTAGAAATGTGCTATAAATAAAGTTCAATACTTACTTCAGTATCCTCCCACCAGTAAGCGATGCTACTGCACCTTTTTTTTTTTTTTTAAATAATGATTTATCTTCTTCCTGGTAGGAGTGGCAGCAGGCAGTCCCCGAGCCGCTCATCAAGCAGCAGACGAAGGAAATGAGGTGACAACCTGAGACGCTTCCCTTCTTCTTCTGTGTTTTTTTTGTTTTTGTTTTTGGTTTCTGAGCCAGCACACAGTTATCAACAATGTCTTTTTTAAGCAACGATGACCCGACGCTGGCTTGTACATTTCTTTTTATGAGCTGAATAAGAAACGTACACATTCACTCACACACACACACACACACTCTCGGCTAAGTAAAACGTAACTCTAAAAATGTTCCTCAGTACTTGTACCGTTTTTTGCGTTCTACCTGTAGATATGAGCTGTCTGTATTTTGGATCACGTAACAGATATCCGATTTCCATTTAATGTGAGCAGAAACTGAAACGTGCGTTATTTCTTTGTTGAAAATGGTTAATAATAATAAAAGGCAATTGTACATTTTATTTGTGTGGAATTTGTCCATTTGTTTACTGTGTGGCATCGAAATTAAAGGATGGGTTTGGTCATTTTTGTTTAATCTTGTCAACAAAAAAAACCCTTAATAAGACAAAAACCATTGACATAAATAAAGCTGGACGAAGCGTCCCCACTTCCTCCCACTGTATAAAAATGAAGCCAAATTATCCCAGACACGAGCGCTGTCATCGTGCGCTGGTGATCTGGAGCCAGAACCTGGAGCCAGAACCTGCTGTCAATCATGAAGTTTCACCCCCTCTTTAGCATCAAATAACTAATTATAACCAAAATTATCAGAAAAAATGAACACTTGAACATACATCAGCATGAGAAGAACTATGTAAAATTACAGAAACTTTTTCTGATATGTACTTTGAGTATTTAGTTATTAGGTATTTGATGACATTGTTGGGTGGGATATATGATCTATACTGCAGCCGACCACCAGGGGGCGATCGAGATGTTATAGCTTCACTTTTGGGGAGCATCTTTATGCACAGTCAATATGTTGTATCCTACTAACAAGTATTGTGTGCTTATCCAAAGCCTAAATCTTGGTTTTAATATTTGTCTCTGTGAAACATATCATTTAAATTAAATGTACAAACTTCTCTTCATGTCAAATACAAATATAATTATATGCATAATGCATGTTTAGTCACCGCTGCTTTAAGTCCAGAGAGGAGTAGATTTATTCTAATACAGCAGTTTACTCACCAGCTGCCAATCATGTATTTCTGACATTTTTACGACTTGTCTAAGCTTTTTGTGTGATGGTGAAACAGGCTGTGGACAGGGAGATTTCTCAATGTAAACCGGTGACCGGATGCAGGTTTTGGCTGCTGTTGCAATGTTGAAACTGGGATGGCGACATCAGTGTTAGTTAGGTGTGTCTTCATTGGTAATTTTAGTTTCACATAAATCTAAGACCAGTTCAGTTTTTTTAAAACACTAATTTCAGTATTTTTGGTGAAAGCTCAAGCAGTGTTGTAGCCATGATGTGACTGAACTGAATAGAATGTTTTGTACCTTTTTAGTTTTAGTGGAAAGGACTTAGATTTAATCACAAATGGTTTGAATCTGTTTAACACATGACAGTCTTAATCAGCCCTTTTTTTAAATTATCGTGCTCTAGTAGTAATTCAAGACTGAGATTATATTTATTTTACAGAACTACAGGGACAAAGCAAAATCCATCAAAATTGTTCCTTTTATAACAATATTTGTTTCTTATTAGTTGTGTGCACTGTTTTCATTAACTAAGTATTAAAAACCCATCTAGCAGTAAATCCTGAGTTGGCACACAGCGGCTGCACGGTATTGTTTTTTCCCACATGACTTGAATGCGGCATCAGATGATGAGAGTGGGTCATCAGCTGCAGACAGTCAGGTGTGGTCGGCGGGGAGGCAGTCCGACCGGAGCGGTGATCTAGTGGATTCCACCGGGACAGAAATAACAACTACCGCGCGCGGATCTGTTAACATGACTAACCGACAGAGCAACAAGGACGCCAAACTGACCAAAGTAAGTGTTTTGGTTTTTTTAAATAAAGGTTGGTTCAAAGTTTCTCCAAGGAGTGAGAAGTTTTCTGACGTCTTGGTGTCGAGAGCAAGCAAGTCAGGGTCAGGCCCAGAAACCGTCACTCCAGACTGGATAAAAAAAATCTGGAAGTTTTAACGTTTTCTTGCTTCTTAGCAGCGGTACTCATCTTATTAAACACAGATTAAAGTTTTTTATGAGTTGCTGTGGTCTCTTTTCTGCTCCGGTTGAAGTAGTCTGCGCTTAACTTAAAGAAAATTTAACGTAATTCGCTGCTTCGCACCGCTCTTACGCTTAAGCACCAACGGCGTATGTTAGAAATAAACCTTTAGTGACTATTGAAATAAACTGCAGTTTAACGTCCAGGCACGCCCGCATTAGTATGACGAATCGCAGAACATCGTTTGGTTTTAATCCACACGTCCATTCAAGTAAGTTAAAGTCCAAGTGTGACATCTTTAAATTGGATTTCCGAAAAACAACAGATTTTCGGGGGACGTTTGGTGTAAACGTAGTACGTGTCGGACAAGGTGAGTTGTCGGTCAGTCTCACACAAACCCTCCGTGCTGTAACGGCTCAACTACCAGATTACCGATACTAAAGGTTAATGTCATTGTGGCTGTACTTCTATAAAACATACATTAATTTAATGTCGACCTTCTTCGGTTGGTTCTGTGGATGTCTCATTTTCTGGTCGACCTGTAGCTACTGATTGACGCCGTGTCACGTTCGGAGGAATTCTACGCCAAACTACGTTCAAAATCTTTGGGGGAAAAAATCTGCTTGTCTACCGGCATTTGCTCGTTCCTCATACTACACATATTAAGACATTTTCTAAAACGGTAGATATTATATTTAATTTCGTCATCTATATATAAACAACGAGGTCCTAAATTAAACTTTTAGTGAATAATTTATTATCCGTCGCCCAGATGTCCTCCATTAAACGCAGAGGCAACGTCTGGCGCAAACGGTTATAAGTAATCCACAGATTTGACATTTTTATGAAAATAAAATGCAGCTTGAGAGACGCAAACTTAGCCGAATTGAATGGCGATTAATATTAGACTCGACAAGATTTGGAATAATATCTTACAATGTCTTTTATCTTCGCTGGTGTAAAAACAAACAAGCAAGTTTTTAAAGTGGCGATTCGTGTTCGTCTTTACACACAACAGATTAGCTCGCATTAGCAACGTAATGGATCACTTTCAGAGGCAGCAGACTTTTCCTGTTTTCATGGAAAACCGTCCCAACGTTAGCTAGCCGAGCTTCCCTGTTTTACTTCCCTATTTGTAGCTTGGTAGCTTGACAGACTGTCAGGGAGCTTCTGTTGTTGCTACCTAGCTAACTGGGCTAACTTTTAGGATGGGGGTGGATGAAGGAATGAAGCAGGATGAGGAAGTTGGGTGACTCAGCTGTTGTTTGAGGCGCAGGGAGGGTGACACACTGCATACATGCAGCAAATAAAATGTAACTGACAGATTGAAGTGATTTCGTCTAACCTCTTACTACTTGTCCCCCCCCCCCTTTTCTTTGTTTAGCATCTTTTAAACCTGGGCTAAGGAAGCAAGAAGCAAGAGTCCTCCTCATGTAATGAAACGGGGAACGGTCGACTTTTTTTTTTTTTAATCCAACCACCAGATGAACTGAAGTGAAATTAAGGGATTCAACCTAAAGGAACCTCAGCGGATGTAACCACTACTGAACTGCAGTGAAAAAGAGGAACATCTCAGTTTCTCGCTTCTTCTTTTTTTTTTTTTTTAAGGGATGAAGTTAATCACTAAGCGGTGGAGGAGTTCAGGGCAATGACTGGTAATAACTGGATTTATGATCAGTTGTCAACTTACTGGTCCATTTGGCTGTCAGAACAATAACCACAAAATGCCAAATCCGTCTATCATAGAGCCACAGACGTGTGACTTTTAGCATTTTCACCCCTGCAAAGACGTTTACGTTTAATGTGCATCCAAAGGAGAGAGGAGGGACTGTCCAAACTTCATTGACAGAACTGTGAATTTAAAAATCAATGAATGATTGTAAAAAATCTGAGTGGTCAGGAGCTGGAAACCCGCTGCAAAAGTGTCACTGGGTCAAACTGGAACTAATGTGGAACCATACCATCACTCTCAGCCGACGAGCATGAATCATAAATGCAGAGAGCTCCAAGGAAACGCTTCATTTTCTGCTGGCTGCCGTGGTTTCACTTTGAAACCAAAGAGAATGATATGAAAATCTGAACTGAAGCTCAAACTTATAAAGTGCAGAAATTTGATTGGAAATGTGCTCGTATTGGCATGGGAATGCCTGTGATGCTTGGACAAACTCTTGTGCTACTCTGAGCTTGTAGCATTGGGAGGTGGACAAACAAACACACCGGGGAGATTAGGAATATCACCTCCTCCTATATGAAACTGATTTTACTTGGAAATTCTGCAAGAGGCCATCCAGATGGCGGGAAAGGACTACAACCATCTCTTTAAGCTACTCATCATTGGAGACTCCAGTTAGTGAATTTTGCTTCATTTTTAGATCAAGTCAAAGGATGTTTATGGAGTTCCAGAAGTGACAAATGGCTTTAATAGGTGACCTGTGAGTGAATACATAGCTGAAATCTGCAGTTTCCAAAGTGTTTCTTTCCCCCCCAAATGATGAATGTAAATTGTCTTTTTATCAGCTTGTAACAAATTGGGATGGGGGGAAAAATTCTTGGATGCATTCCAATTCTCTCTTCAAAGATGATGCAGAAAGTTTAAACCCCAATTCTCGACATTATGATCAATTTTGTAAGACTGGGTAAAAGCACAAGTTTATGTTCTAAGTTAGGCTACTGGATGTGTTTTAAAACCTCCTGCAGAAAATGCCGAGTCATTTTAGATCACCTTCCTCCCTGCAGCAGACTGTCAACATCACTGTTGTCCCCTGTGAAGCCTAGATTCTGAGCTCTCCAGTCCACCATATTGTTAACTATTCATATTGGCACCTCTGGGACTCCGTAGATATTGATATTGTGATCAATCATGATGATTTTCTGAAGAGACAGTTTTAAGGCAAAACAAATAATTCTGCAGTTTTAGATCTTTACTTTAGTCTTTGGTTAAACAGACATAACACTGGATTACAATGAACATCTTGTTGTGACACTTACGTTATCGTGACTAAAATATTGTGATAGTTTTTACTGTTGTTTCCCAGAATGCAGCTGCTTTGTTCTGGTTTGTCGAGTCCCCTTCGAACAAGTTGCCACTGGTTCTCTCTGCACTTACTTAATCAGTTCAACCTTTGCCTTCATTTCTTGCTCTGCTTCACTTTCGCTACCCTGCCCCTCATCATGTGTATTTTATGAGCGGAAGGACGCTGTCACTCGGGATGGGATGGATCTTGTCGTTCTGAGACGCAGCCATGACTGTCTTGTCTGTTCCTGTCTGTTTAGTCACATTCATTTCCTCAATGTGTGCTTATCTTGTCCCTCTGATCTGTTTCTCTCTCAGATGTAGGGAAAAGCAGCCTTCTGCTCCGCTTTGCTGACAGCTCCTTCTCTGGTGAGTTAATACAGATTCCTGGAAGTCAAATGACAGTAAATGCCTCACTATTAGGGCTTCTTTTTTTTTAAATCAAGCAACCCAGACTAGGAAATGAGGCCTAACTGGACAAAAAATCCTTAGTGACACACATTAGGTTCTATTTTTAGGCTGAGAAGTAAAAGCATTTTATCAAGTAAAGACATCTTATCTTCAGTTAAGCAGAGCTACCTTTACTTGTCAGGAGCTCCAGAAGGAGGCACAATTCTGCAGACATTTTGGGGGGAAGGGTGGACTACAGAATGTGGAAATTTCTTCCTCAAACACATCGACTGGGTTAAATAACCAAAATGTAATCGCTTCATCCTCACAGCTATGCCCATTTGGCAGAAAACACTCTACTTTTAATTCCACTTAAAGGCTCTTCATACCACACAGATGTTTTTGCACTAGTTGTAGCTACAATAGGGTGGGTTTTAACTAAACTAACAAAGTGAAGTAGATGTCAGTCAGTCTGTTCCATTGAGCGTATATAAAGATGGACGATGCGTCGTAACCAATTAAAACCAAACCGATCAGAAAAATGAACACTTGAACAAACATCAGCGTGATAAGAACTACCTTAAACAACAGAAACCATCTTT
>JBBPCS010000012.1:7118-35710 GCA_037974645.1 Hollardia meadi
GTGTGTGTGTGTGTGTGTGTGTGTGTGTGTGTGTGTGTGTGTGTGTGTGTGTGTGTGTGTGTGTGTGTGTGTTAGCTCTGGGATTTCCTCTTATCTTTTCGGTCGGCAGGAAGATGACCTCAAAACAGGGTTTAAACTCAGATGCAGGCCTAATGCGGTTACGACTCTGCTATAAATGGCAGACAAGAAAAGAAAAACAGACCTGTACACACACTTCAACACGCACATGCAAAGTTACCCCTCTTCGTTTTCTTGTTTATGTTGTGCAGCTTGAAGTAGTTTGCTGAGATGCACTTTTGAGGATTTGCAGCTATAAATAAATACTTTAATCCAGGTTAATTCACAGGAAAATGTGCAGACACTTTGAAAACAAGACCTCACACACTGCACCCAGCAATCCAGATATGTGTTTCATCTCATTGGTCACCAATTCATTGTAAAATGTCAACAGGCTCCAGCTTACCCTTTCAGTGGCAGGGTCTTATTTTTCAAGTGATTGGTTCCAGGCAGTGAGGGCTGGGAGAAAAAAAAAGGAAAACCTTGAAACAATGCAATGTGGTTGTGATTGGTTTTGAATCGTCCATAAAAAATGGGAAATAAATTCTTGCGGGGAATCCTGCATTCCTCCTCGCCTTGTACTTCCTGTGTTGTGTCGATTATAGCAAAAGATCCTCAAACAGTTGAGTGGAAAAGCAGAATGTCGATGGGGGGAAAAAAAGCTTGTTCGCATATGAAACATATTTATGTTTAGGTCAAGCCGTCAAAATGTTTTATTCTGTGTTTTTCCTGGCATCCATTAATCACCGATTGCCGGTTTTTGATATACAGTAAAAGCCATTAAAGCAAACAAATTGGAGTGGATGGGCTGTGTATCAACATTTGGGAAAGAGATACTGTGGAATTAAGAGTTTGAGCCAGAACACATCATTGCTTCACTTGCCGCCTTGAGACATAAAATGTCCTGTCACTACAACCTCCCTGTGCTCAAAGGCCCCCATAAAACCGAGGGCTGTTAAACTGTGGCCTGTTAGCTGTAAATATGTCTGTATGTTTAGCATAATCTGGTTTGCATGAGAGAAACACTGCTCTGGACTTTATCTTTTTGGTGTCTTAAAAGAGGCCGAAAAGAGTGAATAGTCTGTTAGTCATTAAATAATTTAACGTTAGCTTACAGTTATTTTCCAGCTTTATGCAGTCGAGTACTGAACGACAGCTAATGCCGATAGTAAATAATAGTTTTTTTTGCTTTTCTAGACACAGATGAATTGGCTTGAATGCAAAATACTGATTAAAGTAGTAGTATTAATTCTCATCTAATTTTGATATGACTGTTGCTCCCGGTGGCTGTAGCCCTTTATTGTTCATCCCTGTTGGATCACCCCTCCCAGACAGTCCTGACTCTAACACTGGGAATGCATGTGGACATAGATACAGTTCAGATTTCAGTATGCGGCAGTGGTGCATTTATTGTGCGCACATCGGATAGTGTCATGCTTTTTTTGTGCGAGGCCCGGGCCTGGAAGGAAGCACAAGTTGTTTAAACAGTGTCGTCTCCCATCCAGACTGTTTAGATTAGGATCACTAGATCTCTGAGTGTGTGTATGTGTGTGTGTGTGTGTGTGTGTGCGCGCGTGTGACAGTGCATTTCTGGCATTTCTCCACAGCACTGTTTAGAAAGGACCTCCCAGGGGAACCTTCAGTTACCAAAAACAAAATTCTCCAGATTTTTGGCAGCCGGTTGTGTGTGGTCAGCTCTTGCTTACCATGTGATCTTGACTCACCTTGACATGACTCCACCCTCTCTGCTCCCCTCCCCTCCCCTCCCTTTCTCTCCGGAGATGTTTGAGTCTGCCGGAGAGAGGGCGTCTCCCTCGCACATGGTTTCAATTTTGAGCAGGGAGTCATTTCCTCGCTCTGAAGTTCTATTTCTCCTGAGAGGATTTCTTTAACAGCGATCTTGTCTTGTCAGCACATTTTCTCGACTGATGCCGCATTATTTGTTTTCCTTGCCTTGTTGCCATGGATTATGGTTTAGCTGCAGCCATGCCATATGAGAATAACTGTCAGAACTGCTTTAGTTTCATGTTCATGCTTTCTAGAATATTTGTTTGAGGTTCTCTGTTGTTTTGGTTGCTGCCCCTCACTTCAATGCAGGTATTTGCTTATCAGTGAAGCTGCAATTCAGAATGTCTCCCAGTAGAAATGTTTTCATATTGGAAAAGCTGCGCTAATCGAGCCTTGTCACACAACTTGCCCAGTTTCGGTCTGTAAATCACAAATGACAAGGTTTTTCCCTGTGTCCCGGGAGCTGGATCCCTGTTTAGATTATACCAAAATAACGTTCAGCAGCACACAGAATCTGTCATGAGGTGAGGGACTGAAGTTTTTCCTGCAGGGCGGTTTTTAAAATTCACAAGGATGAAATGTATATACACATTTGTGTGTCCACGTCCTTGCCTAACAGCTTCAAAGACCAGACAAAATTAAATCTGAATGTTGTGTGAATATGTTTCAATTTGGTGTTTTCTTTTGTTTCAGGATCTCCGTACTACGACAACGTAAGGCCTCTCTCCTATCCAGACTCTGACGCCGTCCTCATCTGTTTCGACATCAGCCGCCCTGAGACACTCGACAGTGTACTGAAAAAGGTTTGTAGCTCTTTGCTGACTCATTTATTCAAGGGGTGATCACCAAGCCTTTGATAAGCTCAGTGGAAGTCTTTAGCCTTTAAACTCCAAGCATTCCTCTGCTTTGATTTAGTTTGATCTGCTGACAAAAGCCATGTTGCAGTCAAGAGAGTTTTTTTGTAGCCTCGGTCACGTCAGATCTTGTGATGTGAAGTTGTAAAGCTGTGTGACTGGAATGATGCAGGGTTAAATCCCCGGAGCGGCTGGAAGAGGGAAGTAAGGCTCTGCACTGACTGACTTTGAAACTCAGAGTGAGGTGCAGCCATTTACTCATATGGAGCTGCTGGTGGTTAATGCCTGATGACTGTGGTTATACTGGTTGACTCCCACATAGGGTCAGAGGGTGTACACAGGGTCACACAAATGAGGACATGTAGTATCAGTCATTTGACCAGTGGAAGGCTGAGATGGTACTAAAAAGGTCAAAAAGGTAAAAACCATTGTTCTCTTAAGTTACAACACCCCTGGCATATGTGCTATTCTTTTGTAAGGAACTTCCTGTTTTCATGGTGTTTATTTTAGCTGTCCATAAAAGTTACAATATGACAAAATTTCTTAAATTAGAGGTCCTCAGACGTCCACATTTTGGACAAAACAGACCCACAGAAAATCTACACAAACCTGGCATCAATAAACTGATTTTCAAAGAAGAAGGTCCAGTCTGAAAGGAAGCCACAAACATGTTGACATGATCTTAAAAGACCAAATGGATGCAACAACTGGATCCAACCCAGATCCAATCAGAATCAGGGAGTGTTTTTTAATCCTATATTTTGCTTGCGCAGGTTAAATCAGTGGATGAATTGGAAAAAATTGAACCAATTGAATCACTAAGAGCCACATGAGAACGTTTACTCTCCTTATTGGTAAGATTTGTCAGGGGCTGAAGCCAGAAAGTGAATTACAGGAACAAGGTCCTGTCTCCCCAAGAAGGCACCGTACTTTGTTGTTAGTCCTGGTCAGACATTGACTCATTCTTCAGCTGGAAACTGTTGAATTCGCTCACCATCGAGGTCTGATCACACTTGTGATCACATGTAGTATGTATACAATTTGCTGTCTGTTTTGCAAACCGTAATCTATCATCTGCTCACATGCTACAATGTGAGTGTCTGTCTGATGATAAAACTGTTCTGGCAGTCACAGAGGTCATGTTTCAGATGATGAGCGTCTAGATTAGAATTGGTCAAGGCTTTTAATCAAGTGGTGTTTGTGCAGACAGGAAGTGATGGACGCACTACACAACAACAACGTCCTCTTTGGATTGTTGATTAACTTGATCCCCTGACCAGCCAGCCAGCCAGCCCTGAGGCACATTAGCCTCAGATTAAAGCCCCTGGAGAAATGCAATTGATCACAGAGCATTTATTGTTGTCAGGGAGGAAACATGGGGATTATTTGTAGTTCCTTTCAGGGTTAAAGCATAAGGAGTTCCAGGAAGTGGCAGCTGTAACCTTTGTACTAAAAGGACTAGTGAAGGGGGGGTGGAACTCATGGGATCTTGTGTCAGGTCATTCTGGCCAACGGGCATCTTTTAACAAATATTTGAACCATTTTTGGGGGTTAAATCATCATTTTCTAACATTACACATTGCTTGGTTTATATTGATTGAATATTGACATTGAAATGGGAAAATGGAGCTAAATATGGATCTGCTTTTATACCTTTTTCTAGCAGCGGTGATGAATTATTTCCCTTTTCCTATTTTCTCACTACTGTTGAATGATTTTTTTCTCTCTTAATGTTGTGTGATTCCAAGTTTTTGTCCTTCTCCACAGTGGAAAGGGGAGATTCAGGAGTTTTGTCCCAACACTAAGATGCTGTTGGTTGGATGTAAGTCAGACCTGCGCACTGACCTGAGCACACTGGTGGAGCTTTCCAACCACAGACAGACACCAGTCTCTTATGACCAGGTATGCAGATTAAGTGTTGTAAATGATGCATTTGTTAAACGGCAGACGTTTGAATGAAAAATGCAATTAGTGATTCAGTTTTGTGACTGAAATCATTCATGAATAATCACTTATTGTACTCTACTTTCAGCCATATTTAACTAATCTCTAAAACCAAAAATCTGCTTGTCATTGTTGAGGCGAGTAGTTAAAAAATGCGTTAACCTTTTCCGGTGGTGACCTCGTTTGACCTCTTCCCCATCAGGGTTCCAGCATGGCAAAGCAGATCTCGGCGCCCTACATCGAGTGCTCGGCTCAGCAGTCGGAGAACAGCGTCAGAGACATTTTCCATGTGGCCACGCTGGCGTGCATCAACAAAAACAACAAAAACGTCAAGCGCAGTAAGGCTACCCGCGGCAACAAGAGGATTTCACACATGCCCGGCAGGCCCGACCTGGCGGCTGTGGCCTCGGACCTCCGGAAGGACAAAGCCAAAAGTTGCTCGGTCATGTGACTGATCAGACTGAGGAGGTTTAGACTGAGAATGAGGACGGAGCACAGTGCAAGCAGGAAGCTATGGGGCAACGCTCATTCCTGCATGCTAAAGACCCCTTATTTGTCTGGAAAGGGGTTTTATAAGCTTCAATTGATGTACATGTTACTGGAATACTCTGCACCAATGAAAACTCAATGCATAGTAGCGTCCCAATCCATATGGCCCCCCGCCCCACCAAACGAGGAAGCTATCTGTCAGCGAGCTACCTGCTCGGGGAAGTGACCGGCTTCCTCTGGGAGGACAAAGAGGATGTGATCGAGGCTTTCCACAGGAAATGAGCAGGAGAAGTGATGTCATTAGGAGATGCTCATTTGTAAAGGAAGGGTTTAAGAACATGTGATATTTTGAATGAGAGCCAAAGCAGGCGATAGGGGTTTGCTGCCTGGGGGGGGGGAGCTGCTGTTGTTTGTGCTGGATCAAAGACTTTTTGCTCGGAGGGCTTATACAAAAACTGTAGCTTGTAACAGACTCTCACCCCTTCTCCTGTTAACTGTTAGTCTGCAGAGGAGATTAGAAGAGGAATTTCAAAGGAAACCTGGCGCTGTTTGTCCCCTGTCTCTGATATGTTGTTGGTATAATGTGAAGTCATTGGTGTGTAACTGCGTCATTGTTTTATTTTAGCTTCATCCTAAAAGAGCTTCAACCATGATCCTAAGAGCGGAATGATTCCTCTGATCAGGCCCGAGCTGATCAGAGCTGTGCCCGTTGATTTCACCCCAACGACACATAATGACTCTCTGAAGACAGATCGTCCTAACTGTTCTCAATGAACAAATGGCCCAAAGCTGTATTCAGCCTCTCTGATTCGGCCAACAATTTCAACAAGTCCATGTGATAAACAAATGTAATTTGACCCTTCATTTTCACCAATTTGTGACACAGTTTTGAGATTTAAGAAACAGAAATAACTTAATTAATAATTAACATGTTTTAAAACCCTTAATGAGCCTGAAAGCTTTAATTGACCAACACTTGACAAATTTGACTAATTGTGTAAAATGAGCAATTCCTAACAGGTTGACAGCCAGTTTGAGCTATGAATCACTTTTCCAGCGCACTCTGGGGAGGGAGTGGAAATGAAAGCAACGATTAAAGCTAGTTTATTAGGCGGTTAAACATCAGAGCCCTCTATTTTGTATTGCCCTGAAGTGTTCATTCTGCTGCTGGGTAAATTTCTCGTAAAGACCCAGTCACACCAGCATTTAAAAAGTTCTAAATTTGCATTAAAATAAATTATTTCTAATGGAATTGCTGCAAAGAGTAAGGCTTATAGGAATTGTAAATAGCATAACAACATATAACATAATTATATATGTTAATAGACTCATAATAGACAAAAAATCTGTTACAGTGGTTTACCAATTAGCCCTCACTTCCTGCATCATATTTTGTGAAGACGAGGAAAAGGATGTTGCTGTGCCACTTCCTGGTGTGACCAGGCCTGAGCTCTTAATTGGGTGATTTATTTTTCTACATGGCTTGAAATTTTGCTCGGTAACTTCTTTGGGTTTCATGACTCTTTGGGGCTCATTTCAAATATGTCACATGTACACATGTTAATTTGAAAATTAGACTTTTATAAGCCTAAGGAAACTGTGTTTCTAAATTTGTTGTTTTGTCTTTAACAACGGTGCAGTTAAGGAGCTAGTTTAAATATCAATATTGATATTGATGCACTTTTAATGTAACTTTCAAACGTTCCCAGTTAGCTCGTTCAAAGGCCAGCGCTGTCAATGGCCGAACTCTTATCTTCATTTTCTAATCTGTTGTCTCTTCCCCATGTACATGATCATGTTTTCTTGAATGTTGATGTCACCTTCAAATGTCTCTGCCAATGTTGTTGCCGCAATATTTATTGAATTATATATATTTTCCCTTTAGAATAAATGCAAATGGAATTGAAGAGAAGTGTGTTTTATTTTCATTGAGCGAAAACAGGATGTAGAGTGGAAAATGAAACCGTAGTTTGCAATCACTTACCATAACACGTCTTTGTTTTTTGTTGATGGATATACAGTAGCTAGAGGTTTAGATTCTCCTACATGAAACCTAATTTGTGAACAACTCTCTAGATTTACACTTCTTTGACCAAAAACAATCTCAATAAGATGCAAATTAAGGCAAACTACTTTTGCAAAAGAGACTTTTTTGTGCTTATTGCATGTACAAACACAAAATAAAAGACATTGTATCTGGCAGACCATAGTTCTAGACCCTATGACGACTCTTTCACCTTTAAATTGAGTTCATATGGAGAGTAATACCTTGAAATGGTATTTCTTACAACTTGACTGTGTGGTTCTTAAATGGTAAAACCAAAGAGTTCTTGTGTAAACACAGATATGGGTCAAAGTAGTGCTCTGAAAAAAACCCAGCTGATGTAAACAACTTAATTCCAGGCACATCTGTGTGTTTATGTAAAGATCTTTGCAATCAGCGATATTACACCAGTGTATGCTCTCTAAGAGTAAAATTAGACATAAAATACCTCATGAATGAATTAATGCAAAATGTTTCTATGAAGCCACTTTCAGAGATAAAATGTTAAATAATTTGTAACAATTTGTAATATATATAAAGCTGCTGAAGAGTCTGAAAAGTACACGAAGGAGGAAAAATCAACTTCCTTATTTAAAACAGGGAGTGAAATCAGTTGTCTACTTAAATGCTTTAAAAGGAGGCTTGGGTATGAAAGAGATAATTAAAGGTCTCTATATTGGCTGTCCTTTTCTTCATCCTTCAATTTTACTAATATGGTCAAACAACACACCTGTGACTCATTGTCCTGATTGCACAGGTGTGGCCTACATAAAGCCAGTTAGTTTCCTGATCTGTAACACTGAGACAAAGCCACACAGCTGAAATTTGATGGAAGCGTTTGTTTGCCCTCTAACAAAAGCTTTTTACATGTGCAGTACAGACACGCCCAAGGTCCAAAACCATAAATATAGTCATTATTTTCCAGCAGGTTTATGTGGATTATGCAAAGTTTTCATTTGCCAGACTGTTGTAGTGTGGTGTATTATTTCTTAAGGCACAGTTAAATGGAGATGACACATGAGCTTGAGGTTTATGGATGCCCGGTGTGGAATGAACACTAGTCATGCCAACAATGATGTAATTCCTCTGGATGGGCTCTGTTCTTCCATGTAGATAACTGAATTAGATTGAATTGATTGTCCATGATTTGACACAAGTCTGTTTTCTTTTAAGGCAGACTTAAAGTTTATATGAGAATGTTGTCATAGCAACAAGTCATTCATTCATTCTGAAAAATTATCAAAATCTGTGGGTGTATTCCGAAACAATATGGTGAGTACTGCACTACGTCAAGAACGATAGTGAAGTAATATTGAAGGTGCTCTTGAAGGACAGAACTGATTTTCAAATAAAAGAAAAAACAAATGACTTTCCAGCAGTCTGAAAGGAATCTGAGGCACTCTGATAATAATCTTTTAAAAAACTTATATTAAATCATGGCTAAAGAAGAGTCCATCAAGGCATAAGGTGCAATGAGGATGTGTTAATTCTAAAGAGACCACACGCAAGACCAAACAAAACACAAAATGATCTGTGGGTGTATTTGTTTAATTTTCACAATTAATAAAATCACGAGACAATAGAACATTCAAAGAAAGAGCATTTTAACTTGCTAACGTAATGTTAGCTTGATTGGGGCCCAGCTCTATCGGCCTTGTACATCGCAACAAGTTACAGCACCATATAAAAGAAAAAAAATACTGTACTTATTGAACATAAAAAAGTCATTACTGTGGATGCCATACTAAATGGGTTAAAATAGTTTAGTGTTTACACAACTGTGTTAACTTTTCAGTATGACAACAGTGATTCCTTTCAGAAAAACAACTTGGCATTGGGTCCTTGACTGTCTTGACATCTCAGTGAAAAGCAGGTTTTGTAGCAGCTGAATGGAACAAAAAGCTCTCTGTTAGTCAGACTCCATCGTCTCGTCTGCTTGAAAAGCAGTATCACTGGAAGCAGACAATGTTGTACAGGCCGTGGTAAATTCCCCCCGGGCTGCCGGGCCTGCAAACTGCTTTTGCTCACACAGCGAGCCTATAGATCATGCAATGACTTCATCACATATATACAGCCCGAGATGTATTAGGTTGCAGAGGGCAGGAAAACGGGGCTGTCAGGTGAAAAATAAATGTCAAACATGAGAGACGCACAACTCTGCTCCTTATTGCTGCAATTTTCTTTTTTTTAGGTACCTTGCATTAAGTCTCATTTGTATGGTCTTAAGACTGATTTCTTATAATTCTAAGTGGACTGAAATACTGCATCTACAATATCCAGATATCTTAACAGCCCTATAATAAAACTCTGGAGTGTGTTCAACTTTATTCTTTTTTACTTTACTTTTCAACAAAGAAATGTTAAAAGTTTTCCTTTCAGCTGTAATCAGTTTTGGTGTCAGTCCCTCAACAGGGGCTTCTTTCTGGAATTGGTTTTACTTCTGTATTCGGACCCACAAGGGAGTGGTCGGTTGTGCAAGATGTAGATCATGTATCACTTTCTTCACCCAGACTACAGCCTTATAAACCAGAATATGTCGGGCACTTAAAAACCCGTGTTTTGCGGTTTTCTCAGCTGGAAAAACCTGCTTTCTTGCCTCCATTATTGCTATATTTCAAACACTCTCTCTTACATGCACACATTTTTTTAATAAGGATGTCCAGGCAAATTCTCTGAGGATTGCTGCCATGCATTTTGGGAAATGCAGGACATAACTTCAGCAATGTAGAATGAGGCTGGGTGGAGAAGAGAGTTGCATGTTTAAGTGATTTCCTGTAAGTTCACAGTACCAGCTATAGATGCGGAGCAGTCCACAACACATCGAGATGCAGCTGCTCTTATATGTTCACATGTTGAAACGTTTCACTGCTGACACACTATGATAGACTGACCCTTACAAAGAGCACAACATCTCCGAGGCTGTTTAACCTTAATTCCACAGCTGGGTCCAGACTGTAATGATATTTAGCCTGACCCACATTCTGTAATAAGTAAGGAATCCAACTAAAGCAGAGTGAGCACACTCCCTATGGGTGGGCTGAGCTGGCTGAAAATCAGTCTTTAGCAAGGCTGCAGTCCGCCCTGTCCTGTACTGTATGTGTCCCACAACGCCTCATTTTACCCCGCCATGTTGTATAAGTATGGGAGGTGAAATGAGCTAATCCAGCGATTGCAGATGTGCTGTAAGTGATTTCCGCCGTTCTCCCAAGGTTGTGTCCTTACAATTTGCAGCTGGTCAGATACACTGAGTATGTTTTTCAACCAGGCTCGAGCAATAGCTATGTCGGTTGGTCCACTTTGAATTAAGTATCATTGTCGAGGCATTCATGGTCCCCAGAGAGAGAATCCTCCTGACTGTTTTGGTCCCTTGACTTTACCTGTAGCACCATAACGAAGCCTATTTACACCAAAATGAGCGCATTTCATTTAATCACGAGTAAACATGCACAAACATGCACAAAAAACATTGGATCCCCACAGGATGAAATTAATGATCTGTTAACATAGCATGCTATGACGCTAAACTAAGGTAGTGCACATAGTTAAAAGTGTGCCTGCTGAAGATAAGCCTGTTAGCATTGTCACTGTCAACATGTTAGCCTGCTGATGTTAGCATTTTGTTCAAAATGCTCACCTCTTTGCATTAATAACATCTCACAGAGCTGCTAGAGTGGCTGTACTCTTAGTGTTGTTTCATACAAAAGTGTCTTTCACACCCTCTGACAAACAGACTGACACAGACATGACTCACACACACACACACACACACACACACACACACACACACACACACACACACACACACACATACAGTGGTGGCATTTATGAGAGAAATGTGACAAGAAGCCATCCCTATCTGGTACATGTGAAAAGGTTGAGCTCCGTTGTAGCTTTTGGCAGCTCGGTCGCGAAGAGACAGAAATTGCTTGAGGAAAAGAGATTAGAGAGTCTTGTTGTCGTATTCTTTTGTTTACACCAGTCGATTTATGTGATTTAGGTGACAAACTGTGTGCTGTGAGATGGAGCTGGATGGCACTTTGTTTACAGGGCGCCATTCCTCACTGGGCATTTTTCTTAATTTCACGCGAATAATCAGGTTTTTCGTCACATCGATTGCTTATTTGACTTCGGTTCAAATCTCTAAACTGTCTTTTAATCCATTTTAAACTATCAATCAGGATGTACCATTTTGATAAATTGTTTTAATATTAAGCCAAAGATGCCCTTCCCGCTGTCCATCTGCCTGCAGTAAGAGGCTTAGAGAGAGACGGACACTATTATTCTCCATCTTTTAGAAGTGAAGAAGCTCTTCTTTCATCTTGATTAAGAACTAAAATTGCTCGGATAAACTGATCGGCCAAAAGCAACAACTCGATTGAGCAGGAACGATCATCTATCAACCATATATTGCTTTTTACGCGCAATCGACTGTCTGATATTGAACTGCCAGAACCGGGTGAAATCAAGGCTGAGGTGTAAGCAAGCTGTTATGTTTCCTGCAACAGCTCAATAAAGCAGAAGTCTGTGCTGCTTGTTGACAGAATATCCTCACACACTCTTTGAGTTCTCTGAATGTAAATCTGCACACTTCCCCAAGTTGTTGGTGTGTGTGTGTGTGCGAGATCAGCCGCTAACCTCAACCCCCACACAGTCTTCCTTCTTTCCTGCAGGACCAGCTGGGACGGACACAGACTGGGAGCGTGGAGATCAATAGGCCTAAACTTGTGGTGCATTGTAACCCCCTCCCCAATCCTCCTGCCTCAGACAATCAGTCATGCACAGCTGTAAAATAGAGACATGCTGAAAGCAAAACAATGGGCGATTTTACAGAAAAAGCTTGTGCTGGATTCGGGCTGAAGGTCTTGAGAAAAGCGAATGAAGAGAAGAACGCGTTCCCTGTGGCTCTGAGGCGAGCTAACGGCTTGGGCTTAATGACAAGCCTTGAGTTCATTGTGAATGAACCGGTGCAACATGGGAAAGATGTGGCTTAATTAAAAAGGCTGGCACAAGATGGCAAAACAGAGTGCAACACTCATTTTACTAACATGATGCTTTAGCTACATTTAAGAAAGCAAAAGAATATTTGTCTTCACAGTGAAATCACAAACACTGATGCTACAAATGTCTCACATGTTTAAATCTGCATTATTAACGTTTTTATTATCATATCTCTATGGGCTGTTATTTCAGCCTTGAACATTGCTTTACCTCGACATTTACTAATAATCTTCACTTCTGCAGTCCAGCAGAAAACGTTTCCACTTTGGCTCACTGCTGCCCTCCATGGAGGATTGAGTTTGGAGAGGACTGTGGGAACAACAGGAAAACCTTTTCATGCTTCTCGTCGGAATATTTCTGTGTTGTTTCAAAATAACCAGAAAAGTTCCGGACTCATGCTTTACTGGATGCACAGTGAAGTAAGCTAGCTAGTGCCAGCTGGATTTTGGGATAAACTGAAGTGAGACTACAAAGATATTGTGTCATTAAAACTTTATATTAAACTGTGTTTCAGTGCTCGACAGGTTTTTATATCCTGAACTGGATTCCCTCATCCTTTCCCCAACATCTTCTCCTCTCCTCTCCTCTCCTCTCCGGTCTGGTTTGCCATATGTCTGATCCTCACCGTGGGCTACATCCAGACCGCTGACCTCCTGCATCTCTCCTCTCCTTGCCATCTGCTCCCCGGCTTGGCCTTTTTGGTCAGGGGCCAAATCATGACTGACTCCACACATGTCTGAGCATGCTGTCATGAGACAGTCCTCATTGCTTGCTTTAGCTTCTATACTTTGTAGCAATAATATCAGCCAACATCATGTATGCTGCAGGCGTCAGGAGACAATGATCTGTGGACACATGAACAGGCCTTGTTTGTGTTAGCTTTGCAATTTTTGTCAAGCTCCAATATATAGATATGAGACATCCTCCAGGACCCCATCTGATTATCAAGTGATGTCATGTGGGGCCCGACCCCAAAGTTGAGACCTAAAGGGACTCAGTTAAAAGTAGAACATTAAGTGTTTTAAAGTATGCAGCAGAGCTGCATTTAGTTTACTTCTAGTGATTAAGTATATTTCAAGCGCACTACCAGTTTACCTCAAATTGGCCTCAGATTTGAGACAGCCAGTAGAATCAGAACACGATTACTTTGTGTATTTCATTGCACAGCAGTCGTTTCCCTCAATATCTAGACAAATTTGTATTTAGTGATTCAGCCAGCAAAGCCATTTACACTGCACTTCATCTCCTCTCCATCATTTAAGTAGCCTCTCCTCCAGGCTTTGACCTCGTTAACCTCGGCTATAACTGCTTCCTGTTCAGCAGTCGCAGGCTTGGCTTTGGCCCACACACGCACACACACATTTGGTTCACAGCTAATCCAAATTCCAGCCGTTCTCAATGGAGCATTAGCACCTGTGAGTGCGTGTTTGTTTATTTATGAGTTAATTTACAGTATCTCCATGAGCTGAGGACCCCCTAAAGATGAGAGAAGGTGGGGAATCAGAAAAATCACTTTGTGTGTGTGTGTTGTGTGAGAGATACATACAGAGAGTGAGTCCCGCCTCCTGCTGAGTGTGTTTACTTCACCAATAACAAAAAGCAGCCATGACTCCCACCTGCCCTGATTAGCATGAATCAGCTCCGGATGGGTCCCTGGCATGTCTGCCACCCATCAACACCCCAACAATCACATCCCCCCCCCACCCCACCCAATCCCCCTACTGTGCCACTTATTCAACACTGAACCAAAGACGCTTATCAGTTGTCAGCCACTCCTGGTGTGCAGCTGAAAACCCTACAGCGCGTTTGTTTTGCCGAGCTGTAACTCAATTTGCTCAAAAATCTGATTTGTGCTCATGGTTGTTGTTTTCCTCTGATGAGCCGTGAAAGATTTCATTTTTGTCAGTAAAAATGGAAGCTGGAACGAGTTTTTATCGTCACAGAATGAAAAGTTTTGCCTCGAGTCCCACATGAACGGGCTTCATTGTGCAAGTAGTGCATGCTTTGATTTGTCAAATCAAGTGTGTTTGCAGAAATAAGCATGCTAAATAAAGAACTCATGCTTTGATGAGATGAGAGAAACATCCAGAGTGAGAACATTTGTAGTGGTGTATAAATAACGAGCAGATAAAGCTTGAGGTAAAGCCACGTCACCTTAACGTGCTGTTTATGTACATTTCAAAGATGGTTCAGACTTCTTAGTGATCATCTTCTTAATCAAACTTGTCTCATCCATTCAGTACTTCTCCTGTCTCAGGCTATTAAATCACAATTATGTCGCTGCTGCGGCTGTTTGTTAATGGACTGTAATGTACTCAGATGCATTAGCACAGCAGAGAGCCTCTCAAATTGTTTTTGTGTGAGGAGGGGAGAGAAGGCTCTTACAATGAGGAGTCGACCCAGAAGGAATAACAAAAAAAACAGGGAGAGAGAATTTAAAATGTATTTTTCCATGTTTCTCGGAAAACTGCAGTGTTTTGCAGTCTGAGCCCTGCACATTTCCGTGGTGGTTGATTACAGATAAAGATGCAAATACAGTAGTGGTAGCATCTCCAAACACCCTTAAACTGTGGGTGTCTGGTGTCTCAGCGGGGGGGGGGGACGAAGAGGAGGAGAACTCCTCCGGGATCTGCCATGTGCTGATGGAGCAGTGGGTGGAGATGCATCATCATTAGCATAACTGTTTACAAAGCCGATCAACCTCCTGCCAAGGTCAGATATGGACCAATCAGGTGGTCTCTAAGTGATTTTACTTTATTTCCATGGTAACACTCTTTTTTTCTATCTCTGAATTCATTATTTCCTCTTCTCATATTGTTTACTTTGATTTTAGATGCCCGAAAAGGTATTTTACAAGAAAAAGCGAAAGATTAGACAAAAGTTGCAATTTTGTTTGGTAGATTTTTTAAAAACTATTAGATGGATTACCATGAAATTAGGTGCAGATATTCATGTCCCCAACACGATGAATTAAAATCACTTTTGTGATCTGTTTGTTTTTAATCAATTACAGTTGGTGTTGAGTGGAATTGCTCCTTAGAAATAAATGCATTGGCCTGTTTCATCGGTAAAGCAAATGCTGCAAATCACTTCTGAAACCATTGCAGTATTTTTAAACATGAAACAGTCTGAATGGACAACTAGCTGTGTTTATAGGCTTCCACTTCAAGTCAGCTAGATAACATCTCTTCAGCCTCTTTAAAAAAAAAGGAACTGTCAAGGTTAGGTGGCCCAAGACACACACACACACACACACACACACACACACACACACACACACGCAGACACACACATGCAGACACAAACACACACTTGCACCCACGTAAACCTCTGAAATCAAACTGTGTGAGAAGATTAGAGGTGAGTCCATAGGGTTGTACAGACGTGGCTTATCAGTCGTGTGCAGCCTTCACCTATCAGTCATCTCTGAGCAAAGCCAAAGATTGAGAATGGATCACAGATGGAAAGAAGCTCCAGCAACACTATTATTAGAAACATTCTTAGAAACATTCACATGCATGCTACCAGAGGGCAGGTAAACCATGAGCGCATGTTTGCTTTCGCTTCACCAAACCAGTTTGTTTTTAAGCTCGTTCAGGTCAAGGTGAAATAGGAAAACTGTGGTCCTCCTTTGTGTATTTGAGGAGATACCTCTGATGACAGCATTGGTGCAGAAAAGAGTAAAGGAAAAAAAAAATCAAGGCTCTACTTTTAACATCGGCACACAGTGTGAGTGCAGCAGCTTCTTTTTTTCCGGGAGAAATTCATGGGAGAAGAAAGTGAATTTAAGAGTGGGATGGCATTTTGCTCAGACTTTATAAGCAACATAAGGCACATAGCTTTTCTGCTATGTAATCATGATGGATTATGTGGGTTGAAAATGTAATATAATTGTCTTGTTGATTTGCCATTGCATACAGCTGAGAACGGACGGAGAGGCTGGGTTTGATTTATCACATCTGACACTCCTACATGAATAAAGAGATACTAGTAGCACTTAAACACATATGGATTGTTGTATCCATGATACAGTATTTGAAAATCTACTAATTCTCTGTATGGGTAGTGTAATAAAGCCTTTTATTTCAGTGAATTGTGCCTGAGTACCTCCTAGCATAGGAATCCTGTACAGCTGCCAGTTTTCTCCCCGAGGTGCTCGACAGCCAAAAGCAATTAAATCTCAGTGAGGTTATGGATGACTCAAAGTCCCTGTGAGGTGGGGGCCAAAGAAACGAAACGCAATTAAACAAGGGGAACACTGTACCTCCGCTGTCATTCTGCATATTTCAAGGCAAACTCCCGGGATTTACCCACCATCTGGAAAATTAAGAAATAACCCAACAACAAAAACAACCACAAAAAAAATCCCTAAAGCGTTTTAGAACATCTTGCATCATCTAATCAGGTGTTTTAAAAACTCCTGAAAGATCACATGTAGGTCATTTTTCAAAGAGCACTAAAGATTTGGGTGTTTGTTAGCCTGTAATTAAATTTCAATGATGGATATGGAGAATGATGGGAAATGGTCTCCACCCAGACGAAGCGACAAAGGAAACCTCAAAAAAGAAACATACTGTAAAACATTCCCTCCATCCAAAAAATCCAACAAAGGACCATCCAGCTGCAAAATTATTCACCATCTTCACTCCTGCAGGCTGCAAGGAAGAATTCTGGGGGTTTGAAATGAGACCAACTTAATTTTACATGACTTCTGGGGTAACACAGATCCTGAAATTCAAATGGTTTCTTCTGGCTGCTACTTGGGGCCCACCAAAGAGTGAGCCTGTCTTGAAGAAACATCAGACCTTTTGCTCTTATTGTTCCTCAAGTGTGCTTCGGTACTGTATCGGCTAACATGAGCTTGCTGAGCATGGCTTGCACGGAGTCACATTGTTGGATTTCTGCCGACTAAAGTCATTACATTTCAAACGCTTATCTCTTGCTTCCATTTGCTGCCGCCGCATGTGAAATTGCCTTGCGCTGCTTTAATGTCAGACATTCAATGTGGCCTCTTAAGAGATCTCTTAAGGGTCCCATTAAATTAAAAATGCCTTTTTGCATTGTTACCTTGTGTCCCTGAGTGAATGGTGTCATACATTTACTGCATGCCAAAAAGAGTATGAGGGGGGAAAAAAGCATTTTCTTGTGTTTTTATATCCTATTTCAACCTTTTCCTTCAAAGGATCAAAAAATTTTCCAAGGGTAAACTAGCTCTACTGCAATACAAGGACAAGGCTGTATTTCCATGTCTTCTACATGAATGGTGACTGACTGGGAATTGTCATTTTTGCGTGGGACGTATATTTTAAGCCTCAGCCATTTTATCATGTAGGCATCTTGTGCAATAGCTGAAACCCTAAAAGATCCAGTGGAGATGGAGTTTTTAGCTAACTCTTGCAGTAAATTAGCCGGTTATCAGCTATCAGCTAGTGACAGCTGATAAAATCTGCCAGGGATAATTATCATTTCTGACTGCAAAATTTACAGTCGTGTGCTAGAAATTAGTAACTGCTACCTCCTCTGACCTTTAAGACCTATTGTTTAAACAATTACTCTGAATTTGGATCGTAAATCTGCCACTGTGAACTGTATGGAGCAGTACGGAACCGCAGTTTGGCATTGCTCTCAGCACACAGCTTGAATTATCTTTGTTCCTCTCTTTAGTTGTAACAAAGCAAGACAAAGAGCCTGAGTCAGGCATATGTGAAGCCACAGAGCTAATCCTTGTCTATTGTTTACCCAAAAAATTGATTTGCTGGCTTTTGTCTACCTGCTTCAAACACAAGGATAAACTGGTCAAGGTTTCTTTTTGTCATCACAGATTTTCAGATCTTAAAAAAACAATTTTTGAGTCACACCGATGACTTATGTTAATGGCAATTCTTTATTTGTGTTATTGAGCATATGAGGAGTTTTCATTTGCCTCAAAGTGGATGTCAAGGCTTTTATTTTGAAGAGGGATGGCAGTTAATGTGTTTTACATTCTAAAATGACTCACTTTTTTTTTTTTTTGCTTCATTTCAAAAGGATCATGATGACACAAGTTTTTTGCAGCTCCTGATTCACAATAAGGATGATGACAGTGATGATATTGATGACGAATTTTACGGCTGCAACATTAAACCGCAAGCATTAATAACAAGCCAAAATGATGACACCAAAAACTTTTTCCAGGAAATTTGCCAAGGACAATTTTTCTCATAGCTACTGCCACAAATACAGTGTATGCTGTGTGCACAAAAAATCTTCTGAGGAATCACACACGCACACACACACACACACGCACACACACACACACACACACACACACACACACACACACACACTGAAATCACACTAAAAAGCAGTACCTCAGCATTATTAATAATGGATCAAAGAAGACCATGTAACCCAGCAGTCATCCATGCAGGCTTTGCATTGATCCATGGGGAGCATTAATACATGACCTTGTGGACTGGATATAAAAAATAAAAAAAAATCATCCCACATTCAGCATTGATCCATAAGTCCACATTGAAAATTGGCCTTTGGAGGGACATGAGCGAAATGTGTGACATGTTCGGCCTTGACCACGCTGAAGCCAAGTCCTACTTTCACCCATCGTGCAGCATATAGTAATTAAATAAACACAGGGGTCATTATATTCTGTATTTTGACTATTTTCTGCTGCAGATGTGGGGGTACCTTATCCAAAGTGCCCTTTATTGATTAAACTTCATGATTGTGAGCTATTTATTTGAAATTTAAAAACTTTAAAAACTTGAAAAAAAATGTTCAAACTTTTCCTGCCACCGATCTGTATGAAAAGCCAAGAAAGGCCAACTGGATTAGAAGGATACATTAGACATGAAGAATATTCTCATACACAGTATATGCATACATGCACACACAGAGAGACACACAAGGGGATCAATACAGCTACTTCCTTCTACCAATCTCCTGGATCAGATGACAGCAGTTTGACCACATCCTGCCTTGCCCCACTTTATCTTTTGAAGCTTGATCAATATTTGTTCACCGGAGAACAAAACATACCATTTTATCTGATGACAGACATAATTGCCTCATAGTGTAATAATCCAAAAAGCATTTGCTGTTAGAGATAACAGTGATAATGGAGTTAATTGTAACTGTGGCAGTGATCAGATGAATTGTGGGCAAATCTTTGAGGTTATAAAGGCAAGTCTCAACAAAATGCACACATTCCCAACTAAAATATTGATCTTGTCTTGTAATGGTTAATTTTTATATTTTTACGCCTTGTTGCAGAATGTGGTTCTTTACACTTTGACATTCTGTTTAATGGGATTTTGCAGCAGTGTGTCTGCTGGCTGAAGGAGCTCGTCTCCTCTCAGATCTCAGCTCCTTAACTGCTGGAGGTTTCGCAGGAAGTGCCCCCCTCCCACCGTACTCCCATCATCCTCCTCAGCTCTCCTCTTTCCTCTTCCTTCTCTGTTTCCCCCTTTTGAACTCCGCCGGTTGAAGTCCCAGCTGAGACGAAGGAAAGACGAAGGGGGAGAAGAGAGAGGAGAGGGAGGTCTCTCAACATCCTGGGAGCTGCCTTCCCTTTGATGACATCTACCTCACAAATCTCCTGATATAAATACTCCAAAACAGATCAAATTTAATACCTTTTGATTTGCTGAAAGAACAACTCCTCTTTACTTCACCAGGTGTTAACATTGGAATATTCTAGTTGAAGCTAGCTAGCTTAACTGAGATTAATTACTGTAATTTATTCACTGTCACTTGTTACTGAAAAAATTACTGTAATACTTTACAAAATAATTAGTTAACTACTTCCTGTTTTATTTTGAAGGTTTTTCTCTTCGCTTCCTGTTCTTTTCCCCTTGATTTCATTGATTTGGTTCACCTGTCCCTTATTATTCTTCCCTCCCTAGTGTATTTGTGTGTTTCCCTCTTTCTTTGTCATTTCGTGCCTTTGTCCCACCTGTTCCCCCAGCATTTATTTCTGGTGCAACTTTGTATCTTTATTTTGTAGATGTTCCCATTTGTTTTATTTTGGGGTTTTTTTTGGATCTCTGTCTCTGACACTCCTGAAGCCTTGCGTGAGTTAATTTTTTGTCTCATATTTATTACTGTCTGCACCAGCTCTTCCTCGTCTGTCTGCATCTGGGTCCTCATTCCTCATGCTCTACTTGCACAAGCGTGACAGATATCGGCTACCAAAAGAGGTCACTTGAAACCTGTCACTACGTTGTCAAGAATTTATTGACAGAGAAGTGCCAAGATAAGGATAAAACAATGTCGTCCATATATGGGCACATTTAGGTAATGGGAGACTTTCTGGAAAAAAAGTTAGAAGTTGCTGAGGCACAAGAGATACTCAGTTTTCAAGGATGCCCTTGAAACTGTATCACAAAAACTTCATCTGAGGAGAATTCAAATGGATTTTACTGCCAAAGTAAAGAAGAAGAAGAAGAAAAATATCTGGCAGGCTCTTATTCCTCCATGCCTCTACCTGTTTTTATTTTACTTTATTGTGCTCACATTCTCTGTATAAACCCATGTGGGAGCGGGGAGCTGAACATCAAGAGACTCTGGAATCTCTCCACAGATTAGCCTCTTCAACAGTGCCTCAGAAAAATGACGAATTAAAAAACGCTGTAGGTGCAGGAGCCTCTTCCCTCGCCTCTAATGAAAACAAAATTAGTCTTATACATTCTTGAGAACAAACTTTAAAGCCTGTAATTTCTATTGAGGATCCTTCAGTACAACCATAGAAGAACAATTAACTTCTGCACTGCTGCAACTTGCATTTGGAAATAATACTCCATAACACTGCTGCAGACATATGTGGGATTCAGCCTTTGTTCCTACACAAAGCTAAATTAATGCTATGGAAGGATTTTTAGGTTGCCAGGTTCAATACAAGGCTAATGATAGCATTTCATTGAGAACTTCTGAGGATTGAGCGTTAATGCGACAGCCAACACATTGCATAACATGTAAATTCCCCCCCCACCCCCGTCCCTACTGCTGCTGCTGTGTTGGTAAGAAGGTTTTCTTGTCAGCCGCTCTGCTTTGATCTCGCTCCAGATTTGACACGTTAGTTATTATCTCCTGTGTGTTTTCCACAAGCGTCCTACACACTGTTAAGGCGAATGGGAGGAGGGTGATGGGGCTCTCTCTTCTTCTCTCTGTGGATGTGAAAGCCAGAGGATGGCAGTGGGAGTCTATCCAGAGACTTAGCGAGGCAGGTCGCAGTCCTTTCAAGTTACTCTCGATAGAGCTACGTCGGGCAAACTTGCTGACATGTTGGAAAAGTGTAGATTAGCAGGGAGAATACAGTTTGAGGGTCAGTGTTCACACATGTTTACGTTCAATACACAATTTATAATAATTAATACCCATACTACCATACTATTTAGTATGTCAGGAAAAGATTTACTTGCTACGCCAAATGGAGCATGCCAAAAATACCAGGAGGTCCTACTGCATCCGGTCCCATTTTGCAATATGCAAACCAGGATGCTGTTCTGGCTGTTCTGACCCACAACCCTCGACGCTGCGAAAGATGAGACATCTACTGAGAGAGCACAGACAGATGACAGAAAGCCACAATAACAGATGACAGCACATCTTAATAAGTACGAGATTTTTAAAAAATTTATATATTAATATATGGCTAAATACGGACTGCAACGGATGTATGAGCAAGAGGGTCAAAGTTCAAGGCACAATATTATGAAGTGGTATGTCCCAGTTGTATACAGACTGCATGCAACAGTATGCACTATTTAAGAGCAGCTGCAGTATGCTAAAAGAAAAAAAAGTATGCGATTTGGAACCATGAATGTAACATCGAACTGGATACAGCGAGAGCGCTCAGCCTTGCTTCCAATTTTGCCCAGTGGTCACTTGCGTTATTGCAGCAAAAAATATTTCCCTGCAGATGTAGCAAAGTAGTGTGGGATCATGGGAGTCGTGGCTCAGGCAGAAATATTCACAGACAAGGCAATGTTTTAAAGTTTTATTCATGTTATAGTTTGTTTAGTCACATTGCCGACTCTCTCCGAGAAGTTATAGCAACAGGCGATTAAATGAAACGCACCGTTACCTTGGATAAATTTATGGTTTTCTCTAGGTTTGTCGGAAACATTTGGGATAAGTGTAAGTACACAACTCAAGAAAATATATAATAAAGGTTGAGTCCAATACACATCAGGTGTTCTAATGAGTATTTGGGGGCAGCAGGGTGGTGTATGAGGGAGTGAGTCAAAATAAACTACAGTGCTCATGTTCATGGTATTGCAGGACTACGTCACCCAGAGCAACAGGGTGACTCATTGATGTGTTTTTGGACAACAATGGAGCTCAGTGGCACAGAGGAATAAAGATATGTCAGACTTTGGATGATGTTGACTGCATTTAAGCCAATGAATAAATAAAGGTCTCATTTCCCACTGGTATTTAATTCCTGACAGTATGCAGTGTCGATCTAGTATCTCATAATATGGTTATTTGTTTATATGTTTAATTTGTTTTAATATGGTTAATTTTTCAATTGCATCTTGTTTCCAGCTTTGACTCTAAACCCAAATCCAGACTCCAAGTATCCTAAATATGCCATCACTTTTATGGTCTTTCCTTCCTTGTGAGGGCATTCGCTCCACGAACACACACATCCTGTTGCCACGAGTGACAGCCGGATCCCGCTGGCGTGTAGCGCAGGATCCTGGTGACAATATGTGTGTGTGTTCTTCACTGCAGACACGCAACACAGATCAGGCCTCTTGCATTTTAGAAGTCAGGGAGATTGCAAATGTTTACTTTTAATGTAAACAATGCTCAAGTTAAAGTTTTCACATTTTAGAGTAGTGTGCTGTATATATTGTGTATGGTAACTGTGTGTGTCTAGAAATAGTCATAATATGTATTTATGAAATCATCCGACTCAGCAGGAGCAGCATGACTAATTTAAACCTGAAATCCTGAACACAACTGACTCACAACGCCGGCGCGGAGCAGAAAATATGACAGCGAGTTGTTGTGACTTCACTTGTACGAGTATGAGACAATTTTTCCACGCTGGTGGAGACCCAGATATGTCATATCTGTGATGTGTTTTATAGAAGACTTATCTTTTCAAATCCTGAAGCTGCAGACTTTTACTCCAGTGGCTGAGCGTTTTCCCCTCCGTTATAGATTTGCTTGTCACATCGTGTAAACATGACGTGCTCCTCTTCTCACACGCAGACACGCAGTCAGACGCACATGCACTGTTTACATGTGGACACTCGCGCACGCTTTGCCCTTTGTTGTGTCATTGGAGGGACCTGAAAAGTCGCCATTTGTGTTCTCACGTATGTGAGAAGGCAAACTGTTTCGTTGGAAAGTTTTGCTTGGATTATGTTCTTTGAAAATGGGTTTTTAGAGCAAATGAAGTGCCATGTTTTTGTACATGCAAGTCATGAGGAGTACAAATAGCAAAGCGTTCAGGGGGTCCCAGAGTGTCTGTTTAAAGTGATCATGTTTTTCACTGCCAGTCCTTCAAAACTGAGTATCTGCTCATAGCAAATCTGACCTTATCTTTATGTTCACAAAACAGCTAAAGACGACATTAAAACTTGACAGTAGAACACAGCAGCTCTGCTTTTTTATTAAAAGAAGTGATCATTTCTTTAAAATGAAACTACATACTTCTTTTTCAAGATTTTCATCTTCAGCACGAACCAGTGGGCTTGAGTGCAACAGGCTGAAGTCAGAGAGAGCGCTGAGAGATGGACTGACACGTTGGGTTTGATCTTGTTGTTGCCTTATCTTTTAACCTGCTGCATCGCAGGTTTTTGGCTTCCTATCATATTTTGTGCAATAGGTGGAGAGACATGTCAGAGTAGATCTGCTGCGGCAACAAAGATTATTCCAGTCTCTCTTGATCTCCATTTAAATACTAAAGTTGGGGATCTGTTTTCCTCCAGCAGCAGAACTTTACAATCCCAGAAAAAGACTCAAAATGAGAACAGCGAGAACGATGCATGTGTCTGTGCCCAGGGACCCATTGTCTCATAATCCATCCTTTACCACCAGATGTAACATTTACAGTAAATGTAATGTTTTGTTATTGATGCAAGCAGCCTGAGAAGGGATTGCTAAATCTCCTCTTCCAGTCTCTCAAAGGAGTTTTTGTTCTGTTATGACGCAATGCAACGTGTTTTATAATTGATTTTGATCTAATTTGATTATTTCAAGGCGTGCGGACAAAAAGCATGAGGGCAGCGCTTATTAAAGAACCCCATTACTTTAGTAAATAATGAGAATCAAATGGTATGTTTTGGCCTGCAGCCATGACACACATGTTTTGGCACTTCCTCTTGATGCCCTTGTAGTTTCTGAGCACATTAAAATCAAAAGTTGTACAAAAGTCCACTGCAGACATCAATGGAAAATTAAAGCAGAAATGATGGGATTATTTTCAGCAGCAGAGACTGGTGGTGAAAAAGACAGCCGGGCAAATACACATCAATAAACTATAACTCACTGTGAACAAAGGAGAGAATTAGATTCTCTCAGATTTGTCAGTTTTGTCATCTGTAATATAAAAGAAAGCCAGACTGCTGCTGCAGGCTCTTTGTGGTTTTCTTTTGTTTTGTGTGTTTTGTAATTTTGGACAGTATAATGGCAAGTTTTTTTCCGTGCCAGGCAGGGGATAGAGGTTCAACAAAAGCATGCCGCATATCTCTCCAGAGTCGTCTCAGTGGCTTGTTTTCTGGGAGACAAACTAATCAGGACTAAGTCAGCCCGCTCTATGAGTTGTGTGTGTGTGTGTTTATTCAGGCATACGTACCTTTATGAGACAGAGCCTGCGGATTGGCTGAGTCACAGTCAGAAAGAACAGGTGCTGTGTGGGAGTTAAGCGTCTTATAGATTTACATGTTTTAGCGCTTTTCAGCTCCGGTGTTTTGGCATCTGGACTTTTTGTTATACATGTAGGGATATACACGCACACACACCGTACAACACAAACTGCCTCCTTCATCCTATCAACACATAAACATAAAAATCCATGTTTCTATCTTTCCCTCCTCTCCTGGCTCTAAAACTCTTACTCCAAACAGTTCTAAGTTAAATATACTCTATATATAATCTTGATTCTGAGACATCATACAGTACATTGTTCTTTGTCTTCGCACTAGATTGCTTTGCTTGCTTTCAAAATATTATAAACAAAGCAATAAAAAGAAAGTCTTCGCAGCATTTACAACTTAGGTTCATCTCTTGGCATTTTACCACCGACTGCAGTCGATTTTAAGACTGGACTTATTTTATTATTTATTATTTATTTTATTTAATCTCCTCGGTGTGCTTAGATGAATAATGAAACCCACTCTGTAAACACTGGCAACATTTTCTGTTTGTTAATAACTTCGGAGACAAGGTGCGAGGTCTTATTTCCAATTAATATTGAATAAAAATTCAAGACACACCGCTGCACAGGTAGTTTCTTTCATGCTTTAATTCCCGAGTGAAGAAACCGTCTGCTGCCTCTTTAATGCACGTCTTTTGTTTCAGAGTTTCAGACACCTTTTTTTTAAAATCTGTTCCCTTTTGTTATTGTTGACAGATTTGAACAGTTACTGCAGACACAATCTGACCTGATCGACTCAACACTCAGTATGTCCCAGCTCATTACAAAGTAAGACGCTTCATTTTACGCTCTTTATCTCCCGGAGTCTGATTCTCGGTTTGTGTCTGACAGCACGGCAGACTGATCTCTCCGCAGTTAGATCAGTTCACATTTGAATTAATTTAATCTTCTGATAAATGCAGACCCCCGTCTGTGACGATGATGAAGATAAGTGCTGAAATTTAATCACCATCACGCACTGCAGTACTGACACATAAACAAGAGGCTTATCAGGCAACATGGAAAAGTTTCATGTGTGATGGAAGAGAATATTTAGATGTTTGATATTTTACTTGTGTAAAGCAGATGTAAGGCACAAGATACCAGGAGCACCTGACAACATAATGCAATTATCACCTTTATCAAACTATGAAGTTGATATGGATAATGTGTCAGCAAAGTATTAACACATTCTGCACATATGGATCAATGTTTGGTCCAAAAGTCCAATATTCACTCACTTAAGCTCTATTCAAACCGTGCAGCTCCTGAGAAAAGTATCTGTCTCTGTAGCTGCTATGTGCTCCACATCGTTCACCAGCTAGCTGCTAACTTTGCCTGTCTGCTATTTGTTGCAGGTCAGAGAGCGTCCAGTGATCTTGCATGTGAAAATCAAGTAAGAACACTTTTTGAGACTGACTGAACATCTTCACCTCATCAGCCTGGAACACTCAGATCTGGTGAGTGTGCAGAAATCTGACTGATAATGTTACGTTTTACTTTTTTCAATGACACAGTGTGTGACTATTTTGGTCATGGGTTTCATACACTCTCTGTAATGAAACTTGTAAAAGCAAAGTTCTTATCAGATGGGTGTCACTAAGACTGCAAAGTTTGGGAGTCAAAGATAGGCCGACAGTACTAAATTTGTCAGGCTGAATTTTGGGGAAATGATGGACAAGAATTATCTATCCAATATTATTTCCATTTGAGAGTCTTGACAGTCAGACAGTGTGGATTAAAGCTTTGGATAGAGCCAGACTAGCTGTTTCCCCCTTTCCAGTCTTCATGCTAAGCTAAGCTATTCGAATCGTCTCCTGGCTCGTATTTAGAGTACAGACGTGAGAGTTGCCTTGATCTTCTCATCTCACTGACAAGTGGATTTCCCAAAATGTCAAACTATTTTGCTAAGGGAAGCCACAAACTATTTTTTAAGCAATAAACATCTTCACTGGGTAATATTCTTTTGTTATGCTCATTCAAAACATTTGTTAAGTGCAGCTGCACATGCAGGAACACTAAATCCTACAACTACAACCACTTCAGCAGCCTGCCAGCATTTTGGACCCTGCCATCAGAAAAATGACCAGCAATCATCTTGTGACCCATAAAAACAGTGACTGGGTGGCTGCAGAGGCACCAGATGTGGGCAGGTGTTGTCATGGCTGCTTTATTCCCCCCCTGAGCAGGTGGTTAAAGGCTGAATAGTGACAGGCCGCTGTAGGGAACAGCGCTGTTGATGCGAGTGGACAGAGTGTCACTGCAGAGCACAGTGGTCTCCACAGCCTGCTGTCACATCCTGTGACACTCAGTGGACGCTGCAAAGCAGAGATGTCTTTGAAATATTACGAATATTACATATATAAAATAATATTTCTGCTCCATCTTTCTGGATTGGTTTGCTTGAATTTTATTATGCCTTAGATTGGAAGAAAAATGGTGCATAAATAGCAGAAAAGCTAAATATACATATATTTCCACCTCCTACTTTTCACAAAAACATGCTTTTATCTTGCTATCAAATTATGTTATACTTAAGCTCCCACTGTGCCACCTTTAGGAAAAAACCTCATGTCTAATTATCTCCTAATTTTATCCAGTTCCAGTCGAAATAATACAAATTCTGGTGCTTAGATGAGCTGCATCTTTACACTGAATGTCCAGAAATTGGTAATGAATAATCAGCTTTTAACACACATGTACATATTCGTTTTTTATATGCACAAACTGCAGCAGCTGTCGCTCACATAAAATTAAAGTGAAGCTTTCAAATTACATGATCTCTGTCCTTCAATTTCTGAGTTGGTGGATAAGAAAATGGCAAAGTCGTGTTCGCCATTGATTGCTTTCTGGTTTCCCACTGATTTAATGAAATGTGAGTTGTGTTTTCCTTTCTCTCAGCCCTCTTTGTTTTCCGCCTCTTTGAGGGAAGTGTTGCAGGGAGCCACAGATTAAATGAACAGTGGCACATTCCCCCAGGAAGCTGAAAATGATATCTTACTGAGCCAACGTTCTGCAGACTCTGAAAAATGTTGATAAGGCCGCTTATTGCCTTTAAATGAATCTGTTTCATCAGTTCAGAGTGAATTTGGTGCGTGTACCATTTTATTGCACCACAAGAATACAATATAATCAGAATGTTAAGTGATACTGGTTTATAAATTTTTTCCTGCATTTTCAAGACTTAAGACAACATTCTATTCATGTGACCAGTCGTACAAATAATAGCTGTGAACTATTCGCTGAATTCGTTGCCTTGTACAGGAGTGACACAGAGGCCTCAGGGTGTCAGTGCAGCACTGCTGAACAGAAAGCTACTGTATCAAGACTCCTTATTCAGAGTCACAACAGTTTAGTCCCACAATGACTCACAAGCAGCTGACATGTTAAATATGGAGTGAAGCCGCCGTTCTTCATCAGACAGTACACAGCAATGACTGTCGATGCTCATATCACTGCTGGTCAGCGGTTAGGTGTGTGTGTGTGTGTGTGTGTGTGTGTGTGTGTGTGTGTGTGTGTGTGTGTGTGTCTGTGTGTGTCTGTGTGTGTC
>JBBPCS010000016.1:0-22271 GCA_037974645.1 Hollardia meadi
TCATGTCAATATGGACCAAAATCTCTGAGGAATGTTTCCAGCACCTTGTTGAATCTATGCCACAAAGAATTAAGGCAATTCTGAAGGCAAAAGGGGGTCCAACCTGGTACTAGCAAGGTGTACCTAATAAAGTGGCCGGTGAACAAGTTTGTTTCATTGAATAATAATGTAACAACTTATGAGATAGTGATACTTCATCAAATTGTAGCACCAGTAATTTATTTTTCAATGATTTATGAATTTAAATGTTGAAAACCTGCAACTTACTGTTAACAGCACACTTATTTTATATATTTCTATATATCTGACATGTACCTGACCATTTTCTAGTCACTTTTGCCAGTGTATTTGATGTGGCCCATTCATTTTACACAAATAGATAGGTGAATGCCATTTTTGTCATTGATCTTCTGTCACTGTCAAGACAAATCATACCTTTAAATGGCTCAATCAACAAAACAAATCTATTGACAAAGTCTCTTGTTTCAGGTAACTGGAGATAACGTCAGATCTCTGGTGCTCTGTGACTTCACTGGCGATGGGAAAAATGAGGTAGCACATGCTCTGTGGCCGCTGAATGTGCAGCTTCGTCCCAGCTGAGAAGCTTTGTTGCTTGTCTTCTTCCTATCTCTCTCCTGTTTGCAATAGCTCTACTTTAAAAATGTTTAGTAATATCTGAAAAATAGGCTTGATTTAAATGGAGGATTTCTTTATATTAAGATGATAATGTGTTGATTAAAAATTGCTGTCAGCTAATTGTGTATTGTGTTAACAGCTCCTGGTAGGATCAGAGGACTTTGACATTAGGGTGTTCAAAGAGGATGAGCTTGTGTCAGAGATGACTGAAAATGAGGTAAATGGATTTCTCTTTTTAAGCTTGTTGAATCCATCAGTACTGACAACAGTTTGTTTTTAAATACTTTAAATTATGTTTCGTTACAGAGGTCTAGGGTTGTCAAAAGTATTGGTACTTTTTCATCCCCACATGTTTAAAACAATACAACATCTGCATCTTCAGTATAGAAAGTACAGGAGCGATAAAAAAAATAGATCTACATTCAGAATTCAACCCAAGGCTGCACAGATTTGAACATATTACAAATGTGTTTGTATGTGTTAAGTGATTTGTTTTTTCTGTACCAGCACTGTGCACAGGTTGTTAATTTAAAAAAAGAAAAAATGTTATCTTATTTTGTGTGCTCAGGACATTTTTTTCTTTTTGCCGTGGTATCAAAAAAGGTATTGAGTATCCTTTTTTATACTATTATTGTGTCAAAGTTTAAAATTCTGATATTGTGACAACCCTACAGTTGACAGTTATATCTTGTAACAGTTACAAGTTACATCTGTTACAAGTTACATCTGTCTTATGCTGTGCTGAGTATTGACAAGTGCTCCCTCTGCCCTCCTCCATATAGACAGTTACATCACTCTGCCATATGCATGGGAGCAGATTTGGCTATGCCCTGGCCAATGGCACTGTGGGAGTTTATGACCGCGCCGCCCGCTACTGGAGGATTAAGGTTAGGGCTGCCACTAACGATATTTTCATCAGAAACGACAAAGAAAAGCAGCAAATCCTTACAATTAAGGACCTGGAACCAGCAAATGTTTGAGGTTTTTGCTTTAAAAATGACTGAAACCAATTATCAAAATAGTTGATAACGAATATTCTTTCGATCAAATAATCGATTCATTGACTAATTATGGCTGCTCTAATTAAGGTAGGGTAATCATATCCTCTTCATAAACTTTGAATCCATTAACAGTAAGAACAGACGTTAATAATTAGAATTCAAATCTTCAGCATTTGGTGGGTTAAGGTGTAATATTTTTTTCCATCATTCTGAAAGCTTTAGTTCTGTTTGTTCTATGTGTATGTCCCTCCCTTCTTCATCTTTTATCATGCAAATGTATTGTTGCATGTCCTTAACCATTTACATCATCTACATCAGCACGCTAGTTAACTGATTCACTCCACTCTTTAAAGGCTTTTTTTTATGAATACCCATGCCTTAAATGTAATAAGACATATTACATTTCCATTTCCTTTTTGATAATGTCTTTTTTTCTTTCTCCTTTCAGTCTAAGAATCATGCAATGAGCATTCATGCCTTTGACCTGAATGCTGATGGGGTGGTGGAGCTCATCACTGGCTGGTCCAATGGAAAGGTGAGCACTCAACATCTCACACTTCAGAAATAAAATGTAATTGGTCATTAGATGTTTGGACACAACAACTCCTTTATTTCTGTAGTATCTGTAGCTGGTCTCCAATCTCTGATGATGTGCCCCTTTTATTTCAGATTGATGCTCGAAGCGACCGCACAGGTGAGGTGATTTTCAAAGACAACTTCTCCTCTTCTGTGGCCGGAGTGGTGGAGGGAGACTACAGGCTGGATGGACAGCAACAACTTATCTGCACCTCTGTAGAGGGAGAGGGTATGTTGGTTTGTATGGTGTGTCTGCCTGTATGAATTCGGTGCACATATGTATATGAGAAGACATGTTGTAACTGAGGTCAGGTGTGTTCCTGGATAAATGCTTTTACACATTTCTGTCTTTATCTTTTTGGTAAGTGGTAACTTTTTCTTTAAGTGTTTCTGTCAGAAAGAGGAAAGTTGTTGTTGCTGTTGTTCACCTACTTTTTTTTCTGGGTAATTTCACCAAAATGAGAAAAAAAAACTACATGAAGTCTTGTCCACTTGTGCTGCCACCTTTTGCTTCACTCCATCTAGTGCCCCCAGCAGTTCAAAATGTGCAGTTCATGAACCTCTAATACATAGGGACCAAATTTTTGTCATCCCCAGTTGATCTTAATTCAGATTAGCATGCAGACATGATAAACATGATTTGGGACATCTGACCCTTCAAGCTTGGATTCGGACTTCATCTATGGTGAAAATGTGTGTGTCTTGTAGTCCGTGGTTACCTGCCAGCCAGTAAGGACCTTAAAGGGAATCTCATGGACTCCAGTGCTGAACAGGACCTCATTAGAGAGCTCAGTCAGCGCAGACAGAATCTGTTGCTGGAGCTACGAAACTATGAAGAGAATGCAAAGGTACATGCATTTATTTAGTCTTTTATTTTTTTTGTCATTTAAGTTTTTATTTGTTTTAACCATTGACTGTTTATAAAGATGGACAACATGAGAGCTCCCCAAAAGTGAAGCCAATACATCTCGATCGCCCCTGATGGCTGGCTGCAGTATAGGTCATAAACCCCTCTCCCTACATGTTTGCAGATGGGATATTGCCAAACTAAAAACTCAAAGTACACGTCAGATGCATTTTTTATGTAGTTTTTATGTTTTTAAGTAGTTGTTATCACGCTGATGTATGTTCATTTTTCTGACTAGTCGTAATTAGTTATTTGATGCTTTAAAAAGGGGATGCGATGTCATGATTGACAGCAGAGCCCTGCTCACGATCGAGTCGGGAGGGAACTCAATACCGCGACTCCACCACCTGATCACTAGTGTGAATGGACTGTATATTATTGTGTATGCAAACATACAAACAAACTGCTGTTGTTTTAGGGTGGGTCCGAGACAAACAGTGGGATGGGTGTCATACCAGCCAACACTCAGCTCCAGACAGCGCTGTCGGTGAGACCTGCTACAGAGGCCCAGAAGGCTCATGTAGAGCTCAGCATTTCAACACCAAATGGTAGAATGTTTTACCACTTAAGATAAGGATTTCAAGCATGGCAAGGATCATGTGAAACCAAAGTCTCTCCTCTGTCCTCTCCAGAAACCATTATCCGTGCAGTGCTCATCTTCGCAGAGGGGATATTTGAGGGGGAGAGCCACGTTGTTCACCCCAGTGCCCAGAACCTGTCAGGCTGTGTCCGAGTCCCCATTGTCCCCCCTAAAGATATACCAGTAGATCTGCACATCAAAGCTTTCGTTGGAGGGAAAATTAGGTAGGATGCATGTGAGTAAGGCAAGTGTTTGCGCCATCATATGATATATACTGTGTATATATATTTTTAACACCGCTATTTCCCCACCTTCTCTGCACTTCTGTGCCACCACTGTCTTTTTGTCCACTCCAGTACTCAATTCCATGTGTTTGAAATCACTCGTCAGCTGCCTCGTTTCTCCATGTATGACATCACAACTGACTCTTCAGCTGCCCTGCCCTCTGGAAGGGTCACCTTCTGCATCAATGACCGACCACAGCGGGTAGGCTATCACAGTGTCTCTCAGGAACACAGAGAACAGTAGGAAGTGGGATTCTGCTCAGTCCCGCAGCATGTTGAAGGCAAAAACATGCTGAGATGTGTTTGTTAATTTGAATCTCATCTTTCTGGAACTATGTATATAGGCCTAATTGTGCGCATGTGTGTGTAGGTGGTGATGTGGCTGAATCAGAACTTCCTGCTTCCAGAGGGAGTTGACAGTCCTGATGTCACTTTTGATTCACTAAGAGGAGGGGGACTGTTGTCCATCAGCATGGCCAGCAATGGACAGGTACAAACACACACAACATCAGTTATGTGTTTAGCTACAACCTTAATTCAGAATCATTGGTTGTTTGAGGTTACACTTTTGTTTGTACAATTTTTCAGCCAACTCTAACTTTACATTGACATAAGGAGCTGCTTGATCTTTATGGCTCAAAAAATAAACATATCAAGTCATTGTAATTTGCAAATACCAATGAAATCAATGGGACTAGTTTTTTATTTAGCAATATCACAGCTAATAATGATCACAGTTATATCCATGGGCACCGTGGATAATCCATGGATCAGGCAGCCAGGGTCATAAACATTACCATGCTGATTAGTAGTGGATGGGAAGAGGATTGGTAAAATAATACATCTTTAATAAGGAGAATATTAATTATATTACCTGCAGCAATCCTCCAGCAGTAGATACGATAAGTGCGTCTTTCTGTTGCGAGAGATGCTGCGTGCATTTATGCACGAGGCACAGCAGCTTAACTTCATTGATTATTTAAACCTCCCGACAAGCCGACAGGATCAGTCTGGACTCTAATATTAAATTAATGTTCTATGTTCTACTACACATCCAAAAGGTCACACACAGAGTCCAGGTTCGAACAGTGAAATTGTTTGGAGTAAAACAGCCGTCTTCCTGATAACTTCTGAGCTCCATCAAGTCTGTCCAATAATATTTATTTTAAAAGCTTAAAGTTCTGTTTCCTCTGTCAAGTTTATAACTACAGCTTTTACCTTTACTGCTTAAATGTCCCACAATATTTGCTGCAGTGCCATGGAAACGCCTAACATTACTGAAAGCAGCCTCTCTAATCATTAAAGAGAACAATACATCAATAAAACACACAATAAAGATATCACCCGGAAAGCTCACGCTGCTCGACATAATTTAAATGGCAATAAAGCGTACAAGAGACATGGAGTGAAATGCAGGTACGATTCTCTAAATCAGCGAAAATAATTTCTTCGGTTGAATGGCATGTCGATGATTTATGCGTACATGCAGATTCGGATGACGCCAGAGCTTATTAACGCATCTCTAATCTGCCAATAGTCTCCTCACTGTCATCCAATCATTGATCATCATTATCAGTTTGACTGTTTAGCCTATTTTGGACAGTAAATGTCAAAGTAATTTTTGCAATAATAATAATAATAATAACAAACATCAACAGCAATAAACCAATAATACACATCAATAATAATAAAATTATAGATTAAAGATTTGATTTTGGATTGTGCACACTGTTTTTTGTATTCATAAAGGAAAATAGTGACTTTGAAAATACTTTTTACTTACTTTAGTAAGCTAAAAATTGATGTGTAATTAATTTGCACAAAGTTACAATAACCAAAAAAAATCAATTAAAATCTGTCAGTTAATTAATCTCTAATTTGGCCACTCAGATCACTGTGCAAACCGATGACATTGACCTGGCAGGAGATCTGGTCCAATCACTGGCCTCCTTCCTGGCAATAGAGGACTTGTCAGCAGAAGCAGACTTCCCCGGATACTTTGAGGAGCTACGTACTACACTCACTGAGGTATGGCCTTAATCAGATTGAAACCCCTTCCGTCATTAACATTTTATGCTGTTTATTCCGCTAAAATTCCAAGACACAATACATCCTATCCTTCGTGACATGTACGTTGAACAACACCCAGTGTTTCCAGACTGAGGAGAGTCAGGGAGCACATGAGAAATGAATGTAGTGACTCTAGTTTGTTTTGAATGTGAACTGAAAATAAGCAGTCATGACCTGTTTCTACAGTACAACAGGAACATGTTGTTGGTGCTGTGGTTTAATATTGATTCTGTGTGCTAGGTGGATGAGTTCCACTCTGTCCATCAGAAGTTAACTGCAGCTATGGCCGACCACTCCAACTACATCAGGAACATGCTGGTGCAAGCAGAGGATGCTCGCCTTATGGGTGACATGTGAGTCATCACAATATGCATACACTAACGCTTTATTCAATGCAGAATGCGGTTTCCCATACATGCATTTATTTGTGTCGCTCCACAACAAAATCAACATTGCCCGCTATATATTAATTTCCTTTTTTTGGAGCTCAGCGCTTTCCTCTCACTTTCCTTCTCCTTCACACAAACACACCATGTGTTTCCCACACACAGACTTTATTTGGTCAGGTCTCCCAGGTATATGAACAACCACCAAAGTATATCTGGCGACCCATTTTAGCACTTTTTCTATTCATTTTTTTTATTCCTTCTGAGAGAACGATGTTATCTGCAACCGATTAATCAGTGAACAATATCCCCTCACTCTTCCCCTTCCATCTACTGAGAGTGCACATGTTTTGCAGGGTAACAGAGACATTCTCTGGTATTACATCCCTCCTGTAAATGCACTTTGTGGTGCGACCTCTTCTTTTTGATGTAGACCTTCATATGCCATTGTTTTAAGCTTGTTGTGCACCTGGCTGGTGCAATGTCATTTGGTACCATGTTGGTTTCGATCATTCAATAGGCTAAGCTGTTAACAAAAAGCCTCCTCACACGGCTCAACTGGACGATTTTATAAAACATCCTGCTGGTGAAAAAAGTCAACAGAGCAGATACAGAGAGAGAAACAGAAAGTGGAAGGGTGCGGAAAGTAGAATTTAAATGTTGAAATAAGAAATAACCTATAGAAATAGGGTTATTAACATATTCATCCAAATATTTGGTCCAACAATTCTGTGGGAAACACTGCAACAACAGTATATTAAATGATCTCATTTATTATTCTGGTATGTGAAATACAGGCAACACATGGACAATACCTTAAATTTTGTTGCAGCTGTTTTACAGATGTTAATTCAACTGTATATTGTGTTGCTGTTAAGTTGTATTTTGTTATAATGAAATGTCTTTTGTCATCTGTAGTCTGCCCTCACTGGTATAAATGTGATGGACAAAATATTAGAAAGGCCTCTCTGTATAATACGAAGCACCACTCACCTCCAGAATGACCTCATAATTAAATTAACAGCTCTCTAAAACAACAAAACAAAACTTCTAACTTCTAACCTCCATAAATTTCTGATATGAGCTCTGTTTTACCTTCGGACCAAACATTCTCTTCTCCGTATTTTCTCTTTGGTTTTCTCTCTTGCCCTCTGTAGGACAACCATGAAGAAGCGTTACAGAGAGCTGTACGATCTTAACAGAGATCTGATCAACGAGTACAAAATCCGCTCTAACAACCACAATGCACTACTGGCCTGCCTCAAGTCTGTCAACCAGGCCATACAGCGGGCTGGTAGACTCCGAGGTAAGCCACTGTGTAGTGACAGTACTGTATGTGTGCGGACAGGCCTGGAGTCAAGCCTTTGTGTAGAAGAGGGAGGATGTTAATGTCAGGGATTGCCTGGGACAATCAATATTATGGTACACAAGTAGGTTTTGGAATGAAGCGCATGTGTGTTCCTGGATTCCTGTATATTTGCTCTCTCTAGTGTTTGCATGATGGGACATTGTATTTTGTAGGGCTTAACCAGCATCGATTTAATAATCATGCACATCCCTAGTAACCACATTAAAATCCTTAAAATGACATCTATTCCTTTTCTCTGATTAAAAACTCCAGAATATATGAATATGCAAACATTTTCATGTCACAAGTTGAACTGCTGGACACAAGATGTCTCCTCCTTCACTGTAAAGTCCATTCTCAGTGTTTGTGTACTGGAGGCTTCAAGTTTCCACATCACACTTGTGTTTGCTGAATATTGGACCAGGATTGGCTTCCAAACAATTAGTGATGTCAGAAATCATGCTCATAGCACAGAGAAAATTGACACTTTCAGCAATAAATGTGAAAATAGCCTTATAGTGTCAGAATCTGCACGTACATCATTCCACACAGTGAAGCTCAACTGGAGGAACAAGAAGACAAACACAGTTCTGATTGGAGGGGGACTTTCTGTGATGCCTATTTAAGTCAGTTTACTGCTTTGCAGTGTTCGTGACTGGAGAGCCTCTTTTTTTATTTCTCCAATAACTTTTTTTGGTAGCTTGGAATATGTAGGGTATTAGCGATGAAGAGACACTTGTGACAACATGTTATCATTTAATGTGTTGTCCTCTCCAGATCTGGCTCTGAACTTTAGCTGGCTTTAGAAACATTTAGCATAAAAAACATTATCTTTGAACCTTAACAAGATCAATTGACAAGCAAGGTAGTGATACAAGTAACATCAAAAGCTCACTAATAATATGAATTCAACAATGATAACAAAATACGTAGGGAGGTCATTAAGGAGAAAAACAAAACTCGTATGAATACTTATTTTAGGATGACACTGAACCGAAGCTTTAAAGCATCTGGGTCAACCTTTTATGTGTTGTTACATCTGGGATACCTGTCTTGTTCTGATACACACACTAATCTGTGTGTCGCTGTTTCTCCTTCTCTCCAGTGGGTAAACCCAAGAACCAAGTGATCTCTGCCTGTCGAGACGCCATCAAGAGCAACAACATCAACGCACTCTTCAGGGTCATGAGAGCTGGCACTGCATCCTCCTGAGGGGGGAAGGCGGAGAATGCAGGAATGGACTAATAGATTGATAGAAGAGGGACGAACACAAGCATAACCGATCAACACTGTAACGTTTGGTACTCATCTATTTCAAGAATGGCTGATGAATAATGAGCCTGGGATGAGACTAAAGACTAAGACACTTAGGACTGTGGAATTTGGGACTCTGTTGTAGCCTTAATCTTTTATTCCCTATGATTTAGGAATAAGCAACATCCTGGCACCAGCTCCATCAGACTTGTTTGAAACTTAACATTCTGCTTGCTCGCAGAATTAAAATGCTCACCACAGGCTTAATGTGCTGGTAGAATCGTCATCCATCTGAGTCTAGCTCTGTGGCTGTTTGGAGGTGCTTGATATAGTGCAGTTACAGATTAGTGAAATAATTAGTGTAGGTGTCAGCAGGAGTTCAGCTGGACCAGTACAGGGACTGGAGGCTTTCCCCAAACTGAGTACAGCCATTCTTTAGAGGAATTTGTTTAAATTAATTAGTCTGAAAGGTTGAACATATTGCTGCTCTCCAAAACTCATGCAAAACAAACAATTATTGTCTTTCTTCAGCTTTATGCTTGCATATACTGTCTGATATCATCAGTAGCTGAGAGTTAAGAGAAAAAGAGTCAAGCCTATTGTCCACTGAATGTACTAGAGGTGTTCCAGGTTGCAGATGTGTGAACTTCAGAAAAGTCACCCAAACTGTCTGTTTCCACAAAGACGTGAGGGTTTGTAAAGAAAACAAAAAGACTGTCCTGACTGTTTAATTGAGCTGACCCAGCGATGTTTAGAGAGAGCACAGCTGGAGTAGAGTAGTGCCAGTGAAATCACTGGTGGCCCTGAGTGTTAACTCGCTCAGACTCGGGTCTCTGCTCCCAGCTGTTGTGTGTTGGCGTGGTGTTTGTAGCCAAAGAACTATTTTAATGAATGTCACAGAGGAGCAATGCTGTGTGTTTAACTTGTTTACCTTTTGCAGGTTGTACACAGAGATTGTAAATGTAATTTTGTGTTTGCGGCGGATAAACTATTATTAAATTCGACTTAAATTAATTTGTGTTTTAAAAGCTTGTCTAACTGTTGGCTGACTTTGTTGCAGTGAGGGAGTCCTTCTCAGATAAGTTGGCTTGCTCAGCTGCTTAGAGCACCTGTGGTTGGATTTGAATATGGAAGCTCGAATTAATGTGTATAAAAACAGTGAGGCCTGGCATTTTCTTAAAAGTGCAGCGTTTTAGTCTCCGTTTCTCATACTGTATATCTTTGGTCTAATGGTCTGAATGTCTTTTTCATACAGCAGAACAGATGTTTTCCCCAAAGCCAACAAGTCATGTAGACTAATATTTATTTGTGATGTTACACACTACTAATAGCTGCTTTGTACTGGCAGCAACTGAGCACCTGAACTGCAGCAAATCAGGGATTGACTGCTTCGCTCATTACATTAATGACATTAATTTGTAATATTTCCAGTCATTAGACTGTGTTTTGTATTTGAAATGTATCTGGCAGTGTGTTGTAAGAGTCCAAATTCTCCTGCATTCAGGCAGTCTCTTCTTGAGGAGAGCAGCACTTCATGGTGAAAACTGAATTCATATTATCATTTATTTTCAAACTTTAAGGTATAAGTAAAACCCATCTTACTTCTCACTGTCTGGTGATATCATACTCTATACACTGCTAATCTGTATCTGGTTGCTCCAGTTTTTCATTGTGCATCATTTAACATTTCTACTAACTTGAGGCTTATGGAGGAATTAAACTGCCAAAATCAAAAATAAATCAATCACTCAATAAATAATCAGTGTCTAGATCCATTATACATGCCTTGCTCCCCACACTAGTGGATCTGTGCACAGTGATATCGATCAACAAATAGGTGAAAAGTTGACCCAATGACACACTTTGAATGACAAGTGCTTCATTTGCATAAGGAAGCAGAAATGCATAAAAAAATGCAGAGATAAATAAGTGTAAGGAAATAATTAGGGGGAAAATGTAAATACGGTATATAGAAATATACAGAAATACAGTCAGTGTACAGAGGCACTGTCCAAACACTTATGTACCTGACTGTATATAAGTACATTTAAAAACGAATAAATAAATACAATGGAAAATTAAAGGGGAAGGTAGGGAAATAGGGGACATAATACAAAAGTAAATACAGAAGCAGATTAAAACAAATATTAATTTATGTCACGTTATAAATTAATCAATCCCTACATTTATTTTTAATATGTTCGGTGCATTTCTTGGCATATATATATTAAGTCATTTTTAAATTTATGTTTTAATTTATGATTTTGGGAGCTTTGGTCCTCCATACAGGCTCACATGTCTGACATCTGACGTGGAAACGTTTGGATCTCTACCAGAACAAAGATCTGCTGGTTTGAACCAAGTTTGGCTGCACAGCATGAGCTTGCAATGGACCATTGTTAACATTGTAACAGAAAAGACACACTGAGAGGACAATTTAGAGGTAACTCCCAGTATTAGGAGAAACATCTGCCATGTAGGTTATGCTGCATATTATTTTTGAGGGTGTTTTAATTTAGTCTCTTTAGCTGTACTATACATTACTATATATACTATATCCAGCACGATGCAAGGACAGAAACCCCATACTTGTTCTCATTGGAAGTACACGTTTACTCACAGGCCGCCTTCTACAGCTGCTACATATCCAGTCTGCAGTCATAAATTACTTTTACTGCTGCTCATGTTGTATGTCTCCATGTACGTCTCCTCTGTTGCTGTGGCTAGTACAGAAATATAGACCCATTTGACTCAGGTTGAATATTGAAAGTAGTTTATTCCACTGTTATCTCCTCACCCTCCTAATAAAGGACAACATTTTCAACTTTAAAAGCAGGTTGAGCCCTTTGATTTTTTAAATGTGTTCTCCCCTCCTCTTCTTCCTTTTTGCTTTCATCTTGTATGCATGGCCTTCATTTTTTTTTTTATCAGTTTCCGCCCAGCCTTTCCTCCACGTCTTCATCTCATCTTCACTTTTATTCTCATCTCATCCTCCTCCTGCCTCTCCTCCCTCTTTTGTCTCCTCTTCCTGGAGAGCCAGGCCTGGACATCAAAGAGACTCTGAAGTGGAGGGCTTGAGGTTCCTCTGTTGGAAAGCTCACTGAGCCTGAGTCTGAGCCACACCACAGACTGGACACAGTTTAGTGGAAACACCCCAGTGTGTGCCACTTCTTTGGACTCTGTGTCTGGCCTTGATCTCTGACTCATTATTCTAACTCTGACTCCCCTCTTTTAGTTATTCCTCTCTTCTCTACCTCAGTTGCTGTGTTGGCATTTGGCTTCAAGTTGCTCCGCTCCACTTTAAGTCACGTGGTCAGACTGAAGGCGGAAGATGCTGCGTTCAGGTGCTCCTGGTGAGCTCCTGCTTCTGACTACTGGCTCTCGTTTATTCTAGCTGCCTGCTTTGGATTGAGACAAAAAATGAACAATAGATATGTTACTTAGTTTATTAGGCACGATACTAATGATGGTCTCTATTCGTTTCAATTGAATTTCTGCTACTGTATGCAGGTGATGTGATAAGGACTCTCTTGTAAAGACATCCATGATCACAGTGTTGGTTGATTATAGGTGAACAATTCTTGTCACCTTTATGGCAAGTTATTTTAACATTTAAATCCTACACTGGATCTGTATTGCAGATATCCGTAAGTCAGTTCTTCCTAGTCAAAAAGAACATTTCATATATCCACAACTTCATTCTTCCGAGGACAAATTACGTCACCTGCCAGTTAAAGGTATCTTTAATTAATTTGGCATTATGACTACATGGAGAATTAACTGAAGATATCTGAAACTGGAATTGCACCTCGTCATAATTAAGTTGCAGCTATCTGCATATCTGTCATGAGAAACCCCATACACATGAATGGTAAAAGTGACGTCATTTGTCCTAGGAAGAATGGCATTGTGGATATCTGAATTGAAGAACTGACTTACGGATATCTGCAATACATATCCAGTCTAGCTTTTAAATGTTAAAACGACTTGCCATACACTTTTCTTACTTTTTTTGTGGAATGAAACCTGAAACCTAAAACTGACGACAACCCGCATGACTTATTTCCTGAGCCTAAAAAAAATGAATCAAACGATATTTCCTACAGAACTTGAAGGCAGCAACTCGTACAGATGGGCTCAGCGCCAGGTAACGGACAGATCGGGAGGACTGGGACGTGATGTGTCTTCTGTCCCTCACACCGTCATGAATGCAGCAGTCTGGACGTCTGTCTCTGAAAAGTTCAGGAATCATTTGAGCTGTGCGGAGCTGATGCATCGTGGAGGAGACGCGCAGATGTTTTCAGTTTGACCTCCTCCGTCTCGTCTGGTAAGTTTGAGTTGCGTTAATGAGAGGATGTTTCATGCGTGTTATGTTTATAAAAGCAGGCAGGCTTGTTGTTGACAAGTAAAACACGTCGAACTAGGCGAAAAACAAAACTTTCTGCGCAAATTACGCGCGAGGTTTTCAGCGGTGTCGGTCACGCTTGTTTGGAGAGAGTACTGAGATTAGGCAGTCATATACAACAGGGGTTTGTCTATGTCAGCATTATTTAGGGATGTCTGCCTCTATGGACGCTGGGACACGGTGTTCTTTGAAACAGTTGGTACCTCATCATGTCCACTTACATAAGACACAGACCCTCCCACTCCTGAGCGCAGTTGTGATGGGAAATTCTCAATTTTACCAGCAAGCAGCATCTTTTGTTACTTAAAATTCATTGCATTGTTGGCCCTACTTTGAGGTGATGTGAGGCGGGCCCTAACTGTGTTCAAAACAAACCATTCAATCAAATGTAGCCAGTTTTTTGACAAAGATGCCAAACCATTCAGTGACCGCCAACTTACCAAAACTGTGCCACTTAGGAGCAAGTATTGCAAGCATTGGCTGTGAACACTGGTCATATTTCAAGAAGAATCTGCTGAATGGACTTCTGCTACAATGGAAGATTTTTATGGCATTAGACAGGATGAGAGAGGGTTTCACAATCACAGCTTTGATCTCCAGCACACTTTAACCTGCTTAGTGAAGAATGGACGATAATAATAATGATAAAATATTTATTCAGCACTTTTCTAACCAAGGTTACAAAGTATTTCACAAAACCGGAAAAGAAAACAACAGAGATAAAGAGACAGCAGATAAAACGATGAAGATAAAAAACACCCAGATTAAAAAACATCGGTAAAGTAACAATATCCGCTTTACAACAGGGAGCATCAATGTTTATTGAATTTTGTTTAATTGCAATTCACTTTCGAATCACTTCACTTTCCCTGTTGTGTACTGTTTTGTTGTCCCACTTTGATCCCTGGTTGTTGGTTTTGTCCAGGCCCCCACCCATTTGTGCCTGAGGAGAGGGGGAGGATGGAGACAGACATCCACTGATATGAGTGATACGTACAGGACCAAAGCACTCAAATGCATTATTTTAGCCCTGTAGTGAACAGGTGAGAGAACAACACAACATGCCTGATCACTAACAAATGAAAGAATGTCGGGGATGTATTTCTACAAACTGTAAGGTTGCAGGTGAGAGGAGAGAGGAGGCGGGAACATCACCTAATCATCACCTATCATCAAATTCTGCAGAGTATCCATCTCAACTTCTGTCTGAAAAGCTGCATGAACTGCAGCCCCTTTCCAATGCATTCCCGTTCAATGCTTAACTGACGTCCGTGTCTTCAGAAGATGCTGAGGAAGATTGTGACCATGAGGAGGGCCCTCCATGTGAAGGGAGATGTGATGTGCACGATGCTGCTACTGGTGCTGTTCTGTCTGCTGCTCTATGCCCGCCAGGTAAGGCTGGAACCAATCACAGCACAGGGAGGAGTAGATCAAGTCTTCAACTTGGCAATACAATCTTGTCCTTTACGAAAAGTACTTTAAAATCACTTGTCCACTTCCCATGCCACATTCAATCCCACCCATGTTTCCAGGTCGTGCTCTCTGCTGGCTGGGACACACTTACGTGGAAGCTGGATAACCATGGCTCCACCAGCTCCAGCAGGACCCTGCTGGGCACCAGAGGGGCCAAAGAAGGCCGGGAGTCTCCAGGGGTATGACCTGATCTGATGCAAATATGAATGTGTGTGCATGTTAACATGTAGGTATCGCAATCAAAGGTCTCTTTTGTCTCACATTATTCCTCCTAATTAGCAGCTCCTGTCCAGCCCTTCAGTGCCACAGCTGCCTCCCTGCAAGCCCCAGTCCAAGTCCAAACCCCCTCAGCCCAAGTCCAAAATTCAGGTCAAATCCAAGGGGAAATCCAAGCTGCGACGGAAAAATGTTGGGCCGACTAAGACCGCTGGCAAACCCCTGCCCACGTTGCCACCCTTTGACTTTGAGGGCTATCTGAGAGAAAAGGACAACAGAGACTTTAAGCTGCTCATAGACCAGCCAGAGAAATGTCACCTAGGAGGAGCAGAGGAAGAAGAAGGAGGAGGAAGAGGAAGTAAAGGGTCTGCTACTGCTGCTCCCTACATGCTCATTGCAGTGAAATCTGTCGCTGCAGATTTTGATAAACGTCAGGTAATGTTATGTTATGTATATGTTAATTATAAAAAAAAATGATGTGTCACTTTTGTAATATTTGTTATGAATCAGTACAGAAAAAAGAGAGAGAGAGAGAGAGAGAGAGAATTGATTGAATTGAATTGAGATGATAATAGTAATAACTATGTAATAATAGTAGTAGTGGGAGTCCAGCAGGACCACAGCAGTAGATCCAACCATGATCCATGGGAAATACAGCATCTAGAAGCAATAGAGCCACATTTTTCCCACAGGGGTCAGTGGAGACCAAAACCAGAGCTATAAGGAGAATGAATGTTGGACTTACAATTGTTAGGTGTACATAAACACATGACCAAATGAATGCTAATGCTGCACCCATTGACATAAATAACGATGGACGAGGCATCTCCACTTCCTCCCTCTGTACAAAAATGAAGCCAAAATATCCCGGATACGAGCGCCACCATCTTGTGCTGGTGACGTCATTTGGAGTCAGAGTCTGCGCAGTAGTGATTGGGCGGTGGAGTTGTGTTGTCGAGTTCCCGCTCATACACCCGCCCGACTCAGTCACGAGTGGGGCTCAACTGTCAATCATGGCTTTTCACCCCCTTTTTATAGCATCAAATAACTAATTAAAACCAAACTGAACAGAAAAATTAACACTTGAACAGACATCAGCGTGATAAGAACTACCTAAAATGACAGAAACCATTTTTGGGAAAAATTTATTTGATGTGTACTTTGAATTTTTAGTTTGATCCATTGAGGGGGAGGGGTGTATGACCTATACCGCAGCCTGCCACCAGGGAGCGATTGAAATGTTTTGGCTTCAGTGTCCATCTTTATACAACAGTCAATGGTTGCTCAGTGTCTGTGTAAATAAGTAATTGTTGCTATTTTTCTTCCCTCAAGTGGGCAAAAAAAATATGTTACAGATTTAACATAACATTTTATTCACTCAGTCAGTTTATGGCTCAACAAGATAATCTCTTTCTGTCTGTACTATTTGTAGGTGGTACGTCGGACCTGGGGTAAAGAGGGACTTTTCCTAAATGGTTTGTCCATTCGTACTGTTTTCCTGCTGGGGGTTCCCAGGAATCGGACTGCTCTGCCTCTGTGGGATCGCCTCTTGACCTACGAGAGTCAAACCTTTCGGGATATCCTGCTTTGGGACTTTGATGACACTTTCTTCAACCTGACACTGAAGGAAACACATTTTCTGCAATGGGTTAACAGCAGCTGTCCCCATGTCAAGTCAGTGTTTATAAAACTAAAATTCTAGATCTGATTCTTTCCTGATGCGACTCATATGTGATGTGTTTTCTCATCCTTGTACAGGTTCATCTTCAAGGGCGATGCCGATGTGTATGTCAACGTGGAGAATATACTAGAGATGCTGCAAGGCCAAAAGCCAGACGAGGATCTGTTTGTCGGTGATATTATTATCAATGCTAAACCCATTCGCCGGCGCAGTTCCAAGTACTATGTGCCAGAGTTTATTTATGGAGTGGGTTTGTACCCGAATTATGCTGGAGGAGGGGGGTTTGTCATGTCAGGACATACGGCTCTGAGACTTAGCTCTGCCTGTCAACAGGTACTTTAAAGTTGGACATTTTTAGTATTTTCTGTGTTTAGAATTCTTTAAACTACAATCTTTTTTCACTTCCAGGTGGAGTTGTTCCCCATTGATGATGTCTTTCTGGGAATGTGCCTCCAGCTGATTGGCGTCAAACCGTCCCGCCACCAGGGCTTTCGAACCTTCGGAATCCCCCGACCGTCTGCAGCGCCACACCTTCAGACGTTCGACCCCTGTTTCTACAGGGAGCTCATGGTTGTTCACAGCCTCAGTGTTCCTCAGATCTGGCTCATGTGGAACCTTCTGCACGACCCCAAACTGAGCTGCCACAACAGGACCAGCCCGACATCCTGGCCCTTTAAGTGGAAGGGCAGAATGGGAGGAACGGAGGGGGAAGAGATGGACTACGGTGGGAAGCAGGTGTTTGTCACACATTAATGACTCTCTGCAGGGCCCAGAGGGATCTGAAAGAGCTCCAGCAAATACAAAATGGTTATAAAGCAGGAACTGTGTGGCCAACTAGAAAGGCTTGTGATGTGTTCAAAAGCACAGTTGAGTCATAAGAGACTTTATCCAAGCTGGTAGATTTCATCTTTTGGGGAAATGAATTGGCAAAGGCCTAATGTGCTTCAGATTTTTCAGTAAGGAAGCATAAAGAGAATTTCGGCTTTTGCCATCCGAGCCCATCTGTGTGTTCTTACAGTGTTCGTGAACAACCGCACAGCAATACCTTGATTTGCAAAGAAGATTGTGTGAAGACTTTTGAATGTGTAGTCCTCAGAATGTATTGTGTTTAATTGTTTACACAGAGACAAGATGAGATCCACAAGGACGACAAAACAAGTTGTGGTTAGCTGGTTTAACCTCATGTATGTGCGAGACCACAGCATTGATAATATTCTGACTTTCATTGGACTGTGTGGACTGAGTGAGTGGAAAGGCAGTTTTTGTGTTGTAAATCACTAGCGGGGATGTACCAAGTGGATGGTCGCATCATCTGTTCCCTGGAGGAACAACAAATGAAGCTTAAATGGAAACCAGCTGCACAGTGGGAGCCAGCTGGGACCATAGCACACACACACACACACACACACACACACACCGTCGTGTTTCCATCACTTTTGAGGACATTACATAGACTTACATTCATTTCCTGGAGACATAACCTATACTGCTTGCCTAAAGCACTCTAAAAATGAATGATTTACGTTATGGGGATCATTTTGTCGCCATAAGGAAGGGGAGTCCTCACAACAAGATTTAGGTCCCCACAATGTGAGCAATACACACACACACACACACACAACTCTTGCTGAAACATGAAAACGTTATTACGATAATTTGAATGATTTGATTAGTTTTGTGTAATTGCATGTTTTTCTTTAAAACCTTTTATAACTTTACCCTCATCTGTTTTCAAAACACTCTGTTAAAAAAGTTGCATTGTAGATTTGTGCGGGTAAACACTCATTCAATAACATTCCAACAGCAAAGCGTGTTCTCAGATCTAGGCAGATGTAACAGATTAAATGTGTGCGTCTTTTTATGTGACTGTTAAACAAGTTCCTGCGTTTCTGGTGCTTTTTATTTTGCTGTTCCAGCTACATGGCTGAAGCTACCCAGGATGATTTGTAATAATTGTGGTGATGGCCTGAATTTGTATTTTGCGGCATATTTAGGTGAAAATGTTAACTTGTCCAATACTTCTTAATACCTCAAGGTTCCCATGGGTCCTTAAAATTGTTTAAGTTGGTCAATTTGAGGGAAAAATTAAGGCCTTGAAAGTTTTTGAATAGACATTGGTCATAGAAAGCGCTTTAATGTGTATGTTTTGTGCAAAAATAGAACTCAAAGTTCTTTTGATATATTTTAACTTAGCATAAGTAAATAGGCTACGCTCTGCTGTCTGCATATCATTTTTTCATGTGCCACCTGCCTCAAGAAAGTGACAGTTAAGTTCTTGCATGCGTGATTGATGTTGAATGATGTAAAGTAGGTTACGGTGATAAAGGTAACATTAGGCGAACCTTCAGCTATGCCTGGAAAATGTAAATTCCAGGACTTGTAGCTCAACAAAGACATTTGCAAAGACTGGCTCGTCTGTAATGCAGCACAACTGAGAAGTGTTCACATATTCAAGCCTCTCTCTCTTGTGAGCTAGAAAGCCTGATAGTTCTCAAACTATCTCAGACTATGCCATGTTGGACCCTTGAATTTGACAGGATTTGGCTGGGAAAGTCCTTGAAAAGTCCTTGAATTTGATGTTTAAGGTGTGGGAACCTTGACACTTGTAAAACTAATATTCCCATCAGCCTCAGCTGTACTGTTTAGTGCTAATTAGCAAATGTTAGCATGCTAAACTGAGATGGTGATCATGGTAAACATTATACTTCATAGTTGGATCACAACAGATCATAATTTGTCAAGGCACTTTAATTTATATAGCACCAAGTTATGACAGAAGTTATCTCAAGGCGCTTTTCATAAAGTCTAGACCATACCATACAAACCTAGAGCAGAAACAGCCAACCACCTGCCTCGACCGGCTGGGCTTGAAGAGGAGGAGGAGGGAAAGAAGGAGAACATACAGCAGCACAATGCAAGTGAATAATAATTGTAACAGCAGGTGCTGAGCAGGAACAGATGAGCAGCAGGTGGCTTACAAACACAGATCAAGACTGTACGGCTACAGAGGCACGTATACCTGCAGATAGCGGCAGGAGGGGAGAGACGAGAAAGCACAAAACTACAGGACAGACAGGTGTAAATATAGACAGTGGGGTGGGGGGCCCATGGAGACAGATGGCAAACCATCTCCCATGTTTTTTTTTCTTGGTAAAATCGATTCTTTAGGTACCAGACACATTAAGGCTCAATCCCAATTCACATCCCTTGGCCCTACCCCTACTTTTGGAGGGTAAAGGCCCTTCAGAATGGAGGTACAAGGGTTAGGGCTTGAAATCTTTACCAAGGAAATGGCTGCTGTCCCATTTCCTTCTTACATATCAGTAGCTGATGATGGCACATGTGTAACGCACATCGGCAATTTCAGCACAGTCCTGTCTGTTAGATAATTAGAATTAGATATTCAAACAGATTTTAAACATTTTGCATGATGATTTATGAATATATGGACTTTTTCCCCACAGCAGGAGCCATGTTTCATTTTACTGCTTCTGTTTACAAAGTATAATGCATTTTTCTTTTATCACTCTGTTTGGAGTCTGCATCTGAAAACACTCCGTCTGGAGGGCTAGATGACCACTACCCCTCGATCCACAAAAAAAATGGGACACCCTAACCCCATGTACTGAATGTGCTTTTTGATGACAGGTCAGTAGGTCTTCAGGGCATCTACGTACAAGAAACAGAACGCTTCCTTCCACCAGTCATTAATTTTTCACAGAAGAAATGTCGTTATGGTTGTGGAAGGACAAATACGTACATCTCATAGCTAAGACACTGAACTTACCGAACAACGCCACATTATTCCAAAGTCTTTATTGGCATGTGTCAGTGTGCGTGTCCCATTGCTGATACATGTGCAAATAAATAAGAGCCAAGTGATGTCGTGTTTTGCCTTTTTTTTTTCTTCAGATATGTATTAGGACATACTGTATATACAAATATGGAACAATACGTGTCGGCTATGTTTTTTCAATTACCACATTGAAATCTTTAAAATGGCACCTATTCCTCCTCCCTCATTAAAAAATTCCAGAATATATGAATGTGCAAATATTTTTCATGTCAAAAGTTGAACTGCTGGACACAAGATATCTCCTGCTACACTGTAAAGTACATTCTCAGTGTATGTGATCACAAAAGTTTCCACATCACACTTGTGTATGCTGAATATTGGACCAGATGAATGTGAAAACAGCCTTATAGTGTCAGACTCAACACATGCATCATTCTACACAGTGAAGCTCAAACATTCAACTGAAGGAACAAGAAGAAAAACAGTTTTCACAGAAAGAGGACTTTAAGGAGAAATCAATATAATAGTTTTGTGTCATATGAGGTGAACAAGCCAAAGGTCATCTAAAAAACAAAACATTGAATTGCTTTGTATAACCTAGGAGACAATACACAGAGAAGGATTCCTGCCTCATCAGTATAAAACACTTTCTTTGTGACTAATAAAAATAGAATTCTGCGAGGCTTCAATACAAAACAGATGTTGAAGATGTTGAAGCCCAAAGTCAAGAGTCAAATCTGCAATATAGTTTCTAGGTTTTGTAGATTAAGCACAAAAGACCACCAAATTCTTTTACATCCACATTTTTTATTGTTTTTTTTTCATATCCTGGTTGCACACACAGAAAATGAACTTTGATGTCAATGAACAGTGAGCGCTTGATTTAATAAAATCCAAATGTTGCATGGGAGTTGTTAAGAGATCGCACAGTAGCAGCTCGTCTCAACAACCCTCATCAAACACAGTCAAAAGTCATTCGCTGGAGCAAAGCTGTCAGTCAACATAATCCTTGTCGTTGCACTACATGGTATTGTTATTGCCTTTCATCAGTGGACATGCTCAATAAATCTACTGGTTTCTTCATAGACAGTTATAGTATTCAAAATATAAAATGCCACATTCCAATGAATTTCACAAGTTTTAATTAAGTAGAACTGCCCCGTTTCCAGAGACTTTAAATGTCCACAAAAATATTGGGAGAATAAACGAGATGAGCAACAGAACATATGATACCAAGAACAGACGATACAAAGTCAATATGGGATTATCAGTACACTGAACTGAAGCTGTCACTTATAAATTACAACCACCTGTTTATGACAATCATTCATTCCTGCATTCAGTGAAATAAAAAAAAAACAACAGGTGGAATTGAAAAGCCACACTGACCTCTGGATTTAAGTTTTTTTTAGAAAAACAATGATGTGATATGTCCACCTGAGTTTGGGTGAGATTAACTACCCAGCACCCTACAGCTCCCCTGTCTGTCTCGCATTATCACAGCACTGACCGTCTGTGGCGCTGGGCTGGGTTTACCAAAACCGGGTTAATGTGTAGAATGTTTCATCTTCTTATGCCAACATCTAGTGTGTGTGTGTGTGTGTGTGTGTGTGTGTGTGTGTGTGTGTGTGTGTGTGTGTGTGTGTGTGTGTGTGTGT
>JBBPCS010000016.1:32673-45094 GCA_037974645.1 Hollardia meadi
ATAGGGATTCAGTAAGGTACTAACAGAGTGTCACAAGTTGCTGCAGTTGGTGCTAAGGCTTAAATAAGAGGGCTGTTTGGCCTTGGCGGACGTATGCGCTCTACTGAGTGCCATTTTCTAGTTGTCTGTGTTTCCACCGCAGCCTAAAGAACTATGAAGATTAGGCAAATTGCTGTTGTATAATAAAAGCAACAGCTGTTTTACTCATTTTTGCATGTGACTATTCAACAGCACAAGCAACAGAAAATTAGGTTTGAGCTGCAGATTTTTAAAAAAGGTGGCTGAAACCAAATGCTGTAACTACTCAAATAATCACCTGCAAGCCCCACCCCCAAAGTTCCCATACTTTTGGAAAGTATGACCTCCTGATGAGCTTTTTTGGGGTAAAATAATGGTCCTGGAACTTAATTTAGACCGGTGTCCCTGCAGTGGAGTTCCTTCAAAGGTTCATAGTCCCTGGGGAATTGCATTGGAGCCACAGCATAAGAGAAGATTACATTACATTCATTTGGCAGATGTTTTTCTCCAGAGAGACTTTGGCACATACATATTAGTAGGGAGCAAGTTGGGGTTCAGTGCCTTCCTAAAGGACGCTACAACATGTAGACAGGAGGAGCTCAGGTATGGACCTACCAACAATCAGTAATCGATCACCAGACCTGTGGCATACAGGTGATGATGTAGCTGTTCATACATGACACATCTTTCTCCTCCTAAATGACTCTGTTCTCATTTTATCCAGGACCTGCTTGGTTCCTAACTTCTGTGTGACGAAATTGTGGATTGCCAAGTAGGACACATGCATCACTGAGGACACAAGAATCTATATGAAATGAAAAACTGGTGACTTGATTTTCCTGCAGAGGCCTTGCAGAAGCCAGCAAGCTGAACCCGACAGAAATGTGGGATGAGTTGGACAAGATGTTGATCAGAAACTCCAGGCCTCAGTGAACCTAAAAAAATTACTCTGTGTGTATGTGTGTGTGTGTGTGCGTGTGTGCGTAGTAACTCACCAGTTCTTTGAGCTCTCTCTGTCGGTCGCAGAGCTGTTCGTACATGCGGAGGCCCACCTGAGTGCTCTCCAGTGTGGAGATGATCTGCAGCTGGGTGTCTTTGTTCTCAATGATGTTGTACTCCAGCATCAGACACAGGATCTGGACACACATGTTAACACACAATCTAAAAGGGCACTCCACTGATTTTATATTTGACAATCAATTTGCTCATTATGAGGAGGACTGCTCAGCCTGTGGTCTTTTGTGACTCTGGAGAGGCTTTGTCAAATCTGACAAAATAGCTTTGATGATGTCATCCGGGTTATCTCAGCTAGAGCTTGAAGACTAAAAAATTATAAGAGGAAGCCAGTGTGACAAACTAGAGATCTAACAAAAAATGCTATTGGTTGCTTGCATTATGGGAAATGTGGGACTCAGCATTTTTGGAGCTTGACCCACACTAAGGACAAGTTTTTTGGCATCTGCTGCTTTGATGACCATTAAAAAAACAAATCTGTCTCCCTTTACGATACTAAATCTCCAGAATATACTTTTAAAACCAATATCGCAACTGCAAGAATTAATTAATGCTTAATTAATTAAACGTGGACATACCTCCACCATGGTCTGGTTTCCACGGAGGGCCAGCAGCATGCAGGGACCCAGCTTGTTTTCAGCCAGAGAGAGCAGGAACTTCTTGGTCTTATAGCAGGAGCCCATCAAGATATGAACCTGGAGGACATGAAGAGGAGGGGATGGTCAGATGTTATCAGCCAACGTTAATTAGCGTACATTATTAGTGCAGGATGAATGCTCTCACCATACTGGCAAAGAGCTCTCCGTCGTCATCACAGGCCACACCTCCTGGACTGTAGAGCTGAAACCAGCCATCTTTACCTGAACGCACACTGAGTAGACATGAATGGACCTGGAAAACATACACACACACGGATGATTTTTCTGTTGGTCAATCTTATGAAAAATCTCCCCAGAAGTACTTTTCTTTAAAGGAACAGTTCACCCAAAAATGTATATTCAGTCATTTTCTCCTCACACCCATGCAGATGTATATTTTGTGTGAAGTTAAGAATACTGCAACGCTGTTTGGTGTTGTGAAGCTCCAGAAATGTTTTGTGGACTCGACTTTCCATCTGCATGGGGGTGAGTAGATAATGATTGAATTTTCATTTATGACTCTACATCTGCTACAAGGTTGAAACAGTGGTAACCATGCACAAACACACACTCACCTCCTGCCTCGGATCCTCCGCAAACCTCTGAATAACATACTTCAGTTCCCTGTTTAGTCGGAGAAACATCGAAACACAAATGTCAGATTGTTTTCAAACTGGAACCTGAAGAATAGTTGCTGATGTCGGAGTTACTTACTTTGTGAATTTGGCATGTGCAAGGGCCCTGGAGAGAGGGGACACAAAGAGAGATGTGAGATAATGCAGCCCAAAATACTAAGAGCTGAGAAATGTAACAAAGCAAACATGTTTCCGTCAGGAAACATTCATTTAATGCATGCTTTTCTAGCAACATAGCTCAGATTTAAAGTATTATTGGAGGTCAGTTTAACATGTTTTTGTTGGAGTTCCCCTTTGTGCTACCTCTCACAGTGGTGTTAAGCTGATGACACAGTAGCATAATGTTACTTTATACTGGTGGATACAGTCAACATGTTTAGGTAAGTTTCAGAGGGAGTGCACAGCTCATTATGGCATTTTCAGCATGTGTGCACATAATACGAGCATGTGAACTACTCAGGATGTTTGTTACTTTAGACGACATCTTAATTATCCCTGTGGGGAATGATTACACATGTTTCAGTAGCAGTTGTAAGATGTTTGCTGCTGTGATACTGGATATAGATCAGGATAGTTACATTCTAAACTGATGACACATCACAAAATCACCACATTATGAACAATCCTGTAAAATTTAGTCAGTTTAATCCAAGTTTATGACGCTTACACGGTTTGAAGCATTTATGACATCATGTCTTTTAAGGTTGTACTAATACAGCAACAGTGAAGTTCCACATGTGTAGTTTCTTATATTACAAGTTAACATGCTTCTCAACCTGCCATTTTTGGTATCTCTGGAAACTTTACAATTTTAGAGGAGCTTTAAAATACATTTTTTTAGGAGTTTAAAAAAACTTCATCCACACAAGCTGAAGCACAAGGTGAAGAAGGTTAAAGGTTTAGTTCCATCTAAAGGTTTATGCTGTGTGTGATCTGTTACAGGAGCAAGGAAAGAGAAATGCACATACAGCTCCCTGACAGACCAAATTCATGATGGCTTTTTAAAAAATATACATTCAACAGTATATGATGAGAAGAAATAGTTTGACAACAGTTTGACACAAAAGTGTATTTGATGTGTACTTTGAATAGTAATTTGGCCCATGTCCCATCTGCTAACATGGAGGGGAAGGGGGTTTGTGACCTATGCTGTAGCCCACCACCAGGGGGTGTTTGAGATGTTTTGGCTTCACTTTTAGGGAGCTCTCATGTCTTCCATCTTCATATACAGTCTATGGCAGCCACTCAAATTAGCTTAGCATAAAGAAGACTGGAGACAGTAGGAAACAGCTAGCCTGGCTCTTTAAAAGGTCACTAACACACTATAACTCGTTTGTTTAATCCAGGAAAAAAAAATTGGTGTAAAAGGAGAATTTGCCCTTTTTACTGTGGTTATGTGCCGGAGTATTTCTTGGCTAGAAGTAGTAACTTTCTGGTGTCTCAGATTCATATTCAGACAACTTTATTGATCCCAAAGAAGGGCAATTCGTTTGCACCACACCCAGTCCTTACATACAACTCCAGCCATAAAATAATCTAAAATGTATAAATAGTTAAATGTTAAAGACAACATATTGACCAATGAATGTTGTTCTAAGAAAAAAAATAGTAAGAACATTTTGTTATAATTTGTATAAATAATTGAGTTTTAAATAATTTAACAGTAATTTAAAATGACTACTGTTGTGTCTTTAAACTTCTCCTGTCCAAGAAATAGTTTATACACTTCAGTTTTTACAATTAAGCAAGTTCTAACATGTTATACAGCTTTAGAGGTGAATCATTTTATTACCTTAAGCTAGCTGTTTCCCGTGTTTCCAGTCTTCATGCTAAGTTAAGCTAACTGACTGGCTCCAACTACACTTACCGTACAAACATGAGTGTGGTATCAATCTCCTCATCTAATTTTTTTGCAAGAAAGCAAATAAGCATATTTCCCAAAATGTTAAAGTAGACCCATTGTTGTTGAAGCAATACCTATGTATATTCAGTACACTTTACAGATGTACAGAATGTGTATGCAAGGCAGTTTTTTTCTGCATCTCAGCATGTCTATGTCAGTGTGTATGTGTGTCTTCGAATTTGTGTGTGCGCTGATGTGACTCATTATATCCTCAGCTACAGGGTGCTGGGGAGTATTGTTGCCTTTCCTGATGACGCCTGCAGACATTGACCTAGCAACAGTGGCGCAGGTGAGCAACAGGTGCGTCCTGGTGTTAGGGAAACAACAAGTCATTCAACATTTAACGCAAATGACGCTCTAGATCAGCCAGCCAATTACAAATAAGGCTCAGGGCTGCTTATAGCCAATTAAAGTGGGCTCCCTGGAGAGAGAAAAGCTGCCCTTCCAGTTGCAGACTCCCAGGAGCCGTGGTGAGATACCTCATCTACGTCAGCATCCAGGCCCCAACGGGACCTTTTAAGAAACATGTATACATCCCCAGTGACAGTGATGTGAGAAAGTGGAAGAAGGAAGGACTGAGATAGGAGGGCAGGCGGTGCGAGGGGTGGCGTGTAGCACTGGGTCGATGTTGATGGTTACAGTGTGATTATGGTGTTTTTGGATATTTCTCTGAAACAGCATTTAGACCGCCATGAGACACCAACACTTTTCACTGAAACACAGCACACTAGCAAAACTACTACTTTTACTGTTTCAATGACTACCATTACACCTTCCTCTAAGTGCAGAGTCAGTGACATACTTCATAATTCCCTTTATCAAGTGAAAAAAATCCTGTGAAATCTAACTGTGATTCACTTTTTCTTTTTTTCGATGTACACGTGTAACTACAGAGACTGTCTGTTGGGTTCTGCCAAAACACGGTTGACCCATGCTGTGCGCCTCAACACATGCTTTGTCGACACAGATGGAGGAGTGGAGCTGCTGCTTTCACTATGCAGGCTGTGTGGACACTGTGTAACTCTGAAACTATTACATGTTCACAGAAAAAATGAAAAGGGCAACTGATGCCTCCATACAGATCAAGGCTATAGGTATGATTTCAGAAACAAGGCTGAAACAATGTCAGGTCAAGTCAAAGGTTTAGGAGAGAAACTAGAATTACCGCGTTGCAGTTGTACACCTACGCATACAAATGAAGTTGCAGTTTCCATCCATGTCTGTCCAGACTCATATAATATATGTAATGACTGATAGAGAGCTTGGTCACATGGTGCAATAACAATCACCTGAAGCTCAATATCAACAAACTCAATGAGCTTGTGGTGGACTACAATGCTTCAAATATGGAAGCTCTAAATTCTGAAACATGGATTCTTCACACACATGTTCAACACGGCAGCACAGAAGATCTATACAATCAGCACATTTTGTGTGAAATTTTGTCATAATTAGCGTATGAATTCTTGGGTTATGACTAAAAATTTGTTTAATAGGTCACAGTGACCTTGACCTTTGAACTCTAACCACGAAAATCTAATAACTTCATCCTTGAGTTCAAGTGAATGTTTGTGCCAAATTTGAAGAATTTCCGTCAAGGTGTTCGTGAGATATCACGTTCAGAAGAATGGGACGGACAGACAACCTGAAAACATAACGCCTCCATAAGTATAATTAGTAAAATAAATGTTTATTTGTTTGTTTTAATTTCTGGGTGTACATGTACAGAACTGTATCTTGCTCTATTTCTATGTGCAGTGTAGTGTATGTGTAGCATGAAGGGTACAAACTTTAAATCCATTGTGTAACAAGGACAGATAAGCTGTCAGCAGGATTACAGAAAAACTACAGGTCCAATTTACATGATACTTGATAAAAGGATGTAGTATGGGCCAAGGAAGAAAAATACAAATTATTTTTCACTTTCCTTAATATTGCGAGAAAGGGAATTTGGCCTTGGCAGAATAAATGCCATTCATCTTAATGGTCCAGTGTTTATGATTTAGGGAGATTTATGGACAGAAATCAAATACAATATTCATAAAGATTATCATCTCATTAGTGTGTAACCACCTGAAACTAAGAATGGTTGTGTTTTACCTCAGAATTACCTTAGCTTAATTACCTTAGAATGAGCTTTTTATATCTACAGAGGGAGCAGATTCTCTTCCATGAAGTCTACCATGTTGCACCACCATGTTTCTACAGTAGCCCAGAATGGACAATCCAAACACTGGCTCCAGAGAGGGCCTTTTGCATTTCGCCATGGTTAGATGAGGAGGGTGAGATGAGGGGTGTTCAGTTGGCTGCAATTTGCAACCACACCGCTAGATGTCACTAAATCCTACACAGTAGACCTTTAAAATCCAGTAGAGGGTAGTAAAGTTAATTTGTGAAAAAACAAAGCCAATTGTAGAAATACGATGACTCCATATCACAATCCACATTCACAGGTACCAGTAATCCTCTGGGGGTAGCCTACACATGTAGCTGCTGAAGCTTCATACAGAAAGCAGTCGTTACAGAGCACTCTGGGACTTGGTTTCATGGGAGAACTAGTACGATGGCAATTTGTGCTTGCAGATTTACATAATCATAGAAGGACATGACTATTGGCCATCACGAAGGTCTACGCTCTCTGATTGCCTTCATAGTTTTATTTAATTTTGGTCATTTAATGTTGCTTGTACGAGAGTTTACTAGATAAATGAATAAAATGCAAATGCAATTTGAGTGTGAGCTGAGAAAAGTACGTGTGAACACTCACTCTTTAGGGAAGGGGATGGGCTGCAGCAGACTGGCCAGGGCAGGTCTCCAGTCATCGTAGTCCGACCTGAGAGAGACAGTCGATAGAAGAAAAGGAAAAGAAAACGGAAATGAAGAGAGTCAGCATAACAATGTTAGGAGGCAGGTGAAGCCTGGATAAATGAAGCTGAAGAACAAAAAGACAGACGAGTAGTTGAAACATGAGCAGAACTGAGATGACGCAGACTTACGGTATAGATTTAACAGAAAATTGAGCAGGGTCACATTACTGTGAGTTAAGTAACACCGGCTTTGTTAAAAAGGCTACACATGCACAGATACTATGGCTTTTCAGGCCATCCTGTTTGGTTACCTACCTGCAGCCCAACAGAAGGACACACATAACTGCTGCTCCACTTTCACACTGTGTAACTAAGCTCTCACATTCAACCCAATTACACTGATCAGTTCTTCAGGCTCACATAATGTCTCCTTTACAAACTAGGGCAGGTCTTCACATCTCATTTCAACGATATGAAATTGGCTTGGAGTTTATGTAAGTTTGAAGTATCTTTATCAAGACACAGATGTTTGTTAAAAGGCTTTACGAAAGCCTGCTTTTCAATTCGAAGATTTTTCAGTATGTCTGTTCACGTCACATTTATGTGTGTTTGCCTTACATGTAAATGACTACAGCATATTTTTGTAAATATGTCTCACTATTCATCTTAATACAGGGGCCTGGGTGAACTGGCAGAGGTGAGGTCTGTTTCCTGCATCATTTGATGATTCATGTACCGTAACTGGCCATGTGGGTAGATGAAATTAGGGTAGACCAATTATTGGCCTGGATGATTATCCGTATTTTTCAATTATTGCCATCTGTATTTTTGCCCATAAAATTAATTAATTAAAAAATATAGAAATTTCTAAATAGAAATATAGATAACTGCTTTGGTGATCAGTTTGACATGTTTCAGAATGTGAACTGATGACAGATCTAATAGTGGTGGTAGACTGATGGCTTTGGATGGAAAATGCATCACACTCTTACGCTTTTAATTTTGAAACAGGTGTTCAGAGTGTCTATGTGTGATTGATGCAAATGTAACCATCATTCCCACGATCCACTGCAGCTGAAAAATAAAGCTAAACTCCTGTAGTCTATAAATGTGTGGCATGTAGTAACACATTTTGGGAATGGGAGTACAACAACAAATTTACTTCTAACAAGTTTTATTCTTGTTTCCAGCAAATTGATATCTAGAACTACATGGAAAGTGCTGGGCTCTGGTTTCATCTCTGTATAGTACCTGGAGTTAAATCTGATACTGATCTATTTGACTCAGGAAGAAACAAGTGTATTCAAAATGTTGGACTGTCGCAATAATAGTTGGTGACAGACTTCTGTGTAAACTCACAGCATCTTGAGGATGAGAGCGAAGCAGCCCAGCACTCGGTCGGCCTGCGCTGGCAGCTGAATGGACAGAGTGTTGACGGCCGGGCTGACCAGCAGACAGTCGATGAGGTTCGGTTCGCTGTCGCCCCCCGATGGGCCACCCTTCCGCCTGGTGTTGGCCGAGTTGTTGTTCCGCTCCAGCTCCACCAGGATCTCGCTGGAGTTGATGACGGAGGGAGGAGGGGAGAGGGGCAGGGAGGGCGTTGGGGAGGAGATGGGAATGGACGGGGCGGTGTTTGAGGGGGCTGGGGGAGGCAGCTGAGGAGGACTGGGGTTGGTGGAGAGGGGTAGAAGGGTGGCAGGAAGGGGTGTGGGTGGCTCAGGGCGCAGCAGGCGGAGCGGCATCGGGGGTTTGCGGTCATTCTGCTGCTGGCAGCCGTTTCTGATCTCCTTTAGGCTGGGGGAGTTGTCCCGACTGCAGGGAGGGGGGTAGAAGGAAAGGTGATGTGGATATTAAGTGTCAACATACAGCAGTAATGTCATAAAAGTATAAGCGAGAAGCCTAAAAATAATAAAGTGTAATAACAGAAGGGAAAGAAAAGTCAGGAGAGATGGCTACCAGAGAGATGGTTCCTTTGTGTGCGTGAGTTTTGGAAAAATCAGCTAAGAATGTTCCTTAGTCCTCTGAGGAGAAGGAAGCTAAGGAGATGACGCTAATTAGTTAAGTTAGCTTATGTCACACATGTGCAGTCAACAAAATGTCCCTGTGGAACACGCTAGAAAGAGACAAGAGAAACTGTGAATCACTGCAATGACGCCAATTAGAAAGAAAACATTACCCATGAAAAACAATGAACTACATTTAATAATTAAGCCAATCCCCTAATAATATTTGGAAAATGGATACATGGAAGGCTAAGGCCTGTTCCGGTTTCCTTGAGTATTGAAATGAGTATCGGTAACAGCTCTGAAAAACCATATTGGTTGGTCTGAAGTAGAAATCAGGAGATGGATGCAGATTTGACAAAATTAAACTCAATATGCAGTAATTATTTCTGTTACTTCTTTATTGTGAGCAAAAGAGCCTAGAAGACATGTCAAAGGTTAAAAAGCTTTGTTCAGTGGGTGAACCTCAGACTGGTGAGCTGACACTGTACTGGAGTTGTTTTTGTGCCTTAAACTGTATGCATCACAAAAGCATTGGGTGGAAAATGTTCAGTTTCTCAAGAGCATTAAGTGCAGAATTATCCATTTGCATGTAGTGATCGGGTCAGAGCCCTGGGTAGTCTTTAATAAGATGGTGGATAGTTTTGCACAGAAACTGTTGAGAAAAAAACACTGGTTTCAAAGTTAAGACAGCTCACACTGTGTGTGTCTTTATGGCTTTTTAATTAATAGTGCAGAAATTTGGTAGCCAACCTATGATAAATATTTTGGTGATCAGTTTGCATATTTCAGCATGTGACCTGGTGACAGGCCTAACCTTTTAAAAAACATGTTGGGACATTACAAATGAGTTCAGGCTACAAATGGAATAAATGGATCTGCTTTGCTGGTAACATCTGCAAATTACTGTTTGTGCTGTTTCCTTCACATTAGTTGTACAAGATGTGGAAAAATGATCAATCATGTGTTTGTCTGATTAATTTTAAAAAATGGACAGAGGTAAACAAAAGAACAAGCCTTAACAGCTAAATAAACAGGTAATATGTGGAATAGTGAACCAAGAGTAACAAAGCTTCCTTGTCACACCAGGAAATGACATAACATGTTTTTTAAGACTGCATTAGACAAGCAGAGCAGCAAAGCATCCAATGTCTTTGAGACATTTTAAACCGATTTTAAATTTTATTCTGGGACAAACTTTTTAAATAAAGACTCAATTAATTGGGCACATCTAGATCTTAATAATTAGCAATTCAGGAATGTTTATTTTTTTCTAGATTATTATTAGATACAGCTAGCTAAAACTATTGTGCTCTGTGTGACAGCCATTGAATCAACACCTTTCAAGGATTGAAAGGATAGGATTTATTGTGGTTGTATTAGATGTGTTACTTTTAGGTAGTGTACCTAATAAGCTCTCTTTGTAACAGAAAAGCTATCTCTGATGTAAAGACAGCATAAAACAGCTTTTAGTCATGTTTCACATTTTAGTATTTTGTCAGGAGTATGCACACATTGTCATTAAGTGATGGAGAGTTTGCACTCAGGTAGCCATTTTGTGTACAAACAATATGGCAGTATGACGCCCCAGGGTAGCTGTAGCTTGTCTGGCCTTCCATGCTGCTGACCTTCAGGCCCTGACGTACATGTGTGTGTGTGTGTGTATGTGTGTGTGTGTGTGTGTGTGTGTGTGTAGAGGACTAACCTGTTAATGAACTCCTCATAACAGGAATAAATGGCTGCGAGACACACTGCCACCAGGTTTGGCAGCACCCGTGGGTGAGGGCACTGCCCTGTTGGCCCGTGCATGCTGCAACACAAACAGGTGCAGGTTAGATACCACGGTCCCGGCTATCCAATGAAGGTTCAGCATCTGTCACAGCATAGGATCAGCTCTGTACACCTCATGTTGCACATTTTAATGGGGAGTCCACATGTTCAGAGGCTTTTCAGCCCTGAGAACAACACAGTTTGGCAATGAAATGTATCAATTGTATTTAAATATATACAACAGAATACCAGCATCCATTAACAACGGATGCAAGTTTCTTACCTGTGGACAAACTTCTTGACGACTTCCATCCCAGCATTCAGCTCATTGAGTGCCAGGATGTACTCCTGAGTGAAGAGACGCAGTCGAGGGCACTTTCCAAAATCCTGCCAAAGAGAGTTACAAATATAGAAACCACATCAAAGTGTGAAAGAGAAAAGACAGAACTTGAGGATCAAATCCAAAAATGTAGAGGTTTTCTGATCTCTATTTGGTTTAGTTAGTGGATGGAAGCATTGTATATGTGATAACAATGACTTTTAATAGACGCTGTGAAAAATATAAAACAGAATGTGATCATTTCCTAATCCTTTCTGACATATACTCATCTGAAACCAGTACAAAGACAATATATTGAATGTTTGACCTCAACTACTTCATTGATTTTTGTAATTTCTGCTTATTGTGAATTTGGTGGCAGCAAGACATTTCAAACAAGTTGGGACAGGGGCAACAAAAGACTGAGAAAGTTGTGGAATGCTCCAAAAACACCAACATTCCACAGGTAAACAGGTTCATTGGTAACAGGTGATAGTATCATGATTGAAAGGCTCAGTCGTTCACAAGCAACGATGGGGAGAGGTTCACCACTTTACATAGTACCCCTTCTTTTTTGGAATCAGGGTTGTGGAGATATGACAGGAAATGAGAGAGATGTTGCAATTCATGGTGGAGCCTTAACCCGTCAACCACTAGGGCACTCCTAAAAATTATTTATAACTTCTGATTTAAAAAGTCAAAACTTTTGCCAAAGTTGACATAAGGGTGGGGGTAAAAGGCCCACTACTCACTTTTGTCAAACTGGCCCTGTCTGATTAACATATTGACATCCAGTTCATATTTTGAATTTTTTTTTTAATTATTCAAATCAATCTATCAGACGTACTGGATGCATTTCTTCTTCTATTAGATTGAAAAAGATATAGCATTTCTGACGTAAATGAGCAAAACCATGAAATTGCATGCAATTAACAGGCATCTATCGGAACCAGAACTAAATGGGAACAGAGCCGTTCTCACCATGTTATGTTTGAGGATTCTCTGGACCACAGGGGTGAACACTTCAATCACAACCATCGACCGCGGCCGCTCCCGACAGTGCTGTGACACACAGGAATGACCATCAACAGGAAGAACCTTTAAATGCCTAAAAGTTTTTGACTTTAAGTGTTGTTCCAGTTTGAGACGGGTTCCAACTACAACACATGACCTTACCTTACAGAAGAACTCACACAGGTCAGGTGGTGGGTGGTTGTTTTCCAAAAGAGGAGCAATGGCCTACACACACACACACACACACACACACACACACACACACACACACACACACACACACACACACACACACACACA
>JBBPCS010000018.1:10734-21182 GCA_037974645.1 Hollardia meadi
AGGGAAATGTCCGGCCCCCGGGCCCTTAGCTTTCTGAAAATGTGGCCCCCTGAACAATATAGTTGAATAGCCCTGATATATACTGTCTGTGCATGACTTACCTTTTCCACGAGGAATGTTGCTGCTGACAAACGCTTGACAATGAATGTACTCCACATCATTGTAGAAATACCTGGGAGGAAGATTCAGTCAGCAAGTCCAATAGCACACTAATAAATGTCCCTTCAGATAGTGCTGGTTTACAAAGTGGAATAACTACTGGTGATGTACTACTTTCACTCCGAGGACATATCTGAGCTGAAGAAAAGTACACTTATTTACTCAATTATAGATACAAACATATTATTATATTAGGCATATCATATTAAAATATTTGCAAGCATGTACAAAAGGCCACTGAGCCCCTCACCTTGTTGGATATGCGGACTGGAGACCAGCTTCAAATGTTCCACAGCCAAGCATAAGTACCGACCCTCCTAGGAAGAGAAGCCAGACCTGAGTCCAGATTGTGGAAAGTGGCTTGTTGCAACAAGTAGATACAATATATACACCAAATGAACAGAAAACAGAGAGTAGCACTAAATAACAGATGAGCAACAACAGAATCCAGCCTAGAGATAAACAAACAAAACTGTTTATAATAAACACAATAATGTGTGAATGTGCACCTCAGGGTCTTTGTTCCACTGTACTACATATTCCCAGCAGCAATGGGCGAAGAGCAAGTCAGGGGAGAGGGAGTGTGGAAACCGCTGGCACACTGCCACCAACAGCTCTGGAAGACACAGTGTCGAATCAGAATTAAGGGTACAAAGAGGTTCCATGAAGTAGTGTGTACTGCAGCAGTCATGACATTACAGGTTGACCAACAGTGGATTTTCAAAGGCTGATGTTATGATATATTCAGTAGTCAAAAATCTTCGACTTTATTAGAAACTGGATGGAACTGTTGAACTGAACATCCAACTCAAATGAAATAAATATGGAACTGATCAAACTAACAGGATCAACAGGGAGTGCAGGGCAGGCTGTGAGTCCATGTATGCATCAGAGTTGTGGAATGACGCAAGACAACATGCAGCTTCCAAAACAGCAGCGGTGTAAAAATGTCGATTTTAAAGCGATGCCAACAAAAGAATCCACCAGCATTAATGTGACTGCTACGCATGATGTCCCTCGCAGAAACAAGATTCCAAATGGAAGCTGTTTTTAATCACTTGCAGCCCCGACTGGCCGGTGAGGAGGAGTCAGGAGTCAGCAAAACGGAGCAGTCAAATATTGTAACCACAAGAGGTCCTTGAGCATGCAGTCAGAAATGTGCAACATATCAGGCTGATAGTATGTGAGATTAGCTGTGAACAGATACACACACAGACACATGTGACCCAAACCCAACATTGTGATCACTTCTGTTCAGACTTCACTCTTGAAGTCATGCTAACCTGCTGTCCTGTCCGTGACCTCTTGGCTCTTCTCCTCCCGCTCCCTTCGTTCCTCTCCCGCCCTCTCGTCCAACTTGTCTTCTTGGTCGTCTTTCTTTCTGAGAATTTCCTTCAGTCTCTCAGGGGCCAAACCATGCCTGAACACCCACTTGGAGACACTGTCTGCAATGCCGCCTGCACAGATAGACATGAAGAGAATACGACAAGAATATAAGAGAATCTGTCTTATGTATGTAGTCACAAACAGAATGTGGATACTGAAAGAAACAACAAAAAAAAGACAAAAACTGAATAAAGAAACACAGGAAGGAAGTGAAAGCTTATTTATAGCTTAAGAAAATCAAAAAATGTCTTCGTTTTTTCACAGCCTACCTGTGCCTCCCTCCAGCAGTGTTTTGATGGAGCACTGTGCTGCTGCGCCCCCTGCTGCTCCCTGAGGTGGAGGCACCAACAGCAGAGTCTGCAGCACCAACACATCCTCGAGCTGGTGAACACACACCACCCACTGCTCCAGCTCTAGCGACACCGCCTCCCACTCCGACTGCAACTGTCACACAGGAAAACAGATTCGGCTGAGCCAGGGAGTGAGCTTTCAGTGTTGGACATCATGCCTGGTAGAGGAAGTTATATTGTGAAGTATTCTCCTATTCATGTGGCAAATGTCTGTAACTACTGTACAGTACGTCTTTGAAACACACAATTTGGTTTGCTGCTAAGTACTTTGGATATGGACTACAGCCAGACATACTGCTATTAGTTTCATGAGCCCAAAACGGCCGGTTTCAGTCGACATGGCGACAAGTCCTGGTGTAGAATCATCAGTATCGATTGTGAAATTGCAGCAAGCGTAGTCCCAAGTGGTCCGCTTGAACTCTATCAGTTGGTGAAGACGGTGGGGGCGTACCAGCTCTATGCTTAACACATAAAATAACATCTCTCGTTGCAAAGTCAACCCCTCGTCTAAACAATTCTTCCACCATTTCATTTCTCACGGCGCTGGCTGATGAGTGCACTCATGTGTGTATATGCGTGTGTGTGTGTGTGTGCATGACACTTCTTCTACCTTGCTGTCGGCCCGACTTGCGATGCTAGCCTTGGCAGCACGCTGAGTGACGAAGGCAGCCAGCAGAGCAGCGGCAGCGTTGTGGGACTGGATGCACGTGCAGCGAACCTGCTGCCACCAGGGGGAGACAGACTGGGGGTCCCACAACTCCTCGACTGCACCTAAAGGGAGGAAAAATAAGAAGTGAGAAGTCTCCTCTCATCCTTCTTTTTCCATTAACTTCCAATTGGTAAACAGACACTAAAGCCGTCAGCACACACTGGACACACACACACACACTTACCTTTCATGTTGCTGAGGGCGATGAGCAGTGTGTGCAAGTTTCTTACAGTTTCTTCTGGTTTCTGTAGCATCTCCTTCTCTCTCTGCAACCAAACACTCAGCAGCAGAGACTGAACGACAGAGGAATTTTTAAAAAAAGAAAGAAGAAATATTCATTTACAATGGTGGCACGATTAAAATGAAAACTGTAATACAGGTGCTTAGTTAAATATGAAATAAAAACAACATTAAATTTGTCTATAATTTATGACAACTTATCAGCCGTGTCATTTCCTTTTCCCGTCTAGACATTTTCATGTTTTAACCACATTTTTTACCTCCATTAGCAAAACTCATCTTTCCATCAATCGGTTTTTTGCTCCATCTTACCAGTAGCTGCTGTGGACTGATGCCAGCCTGCTGCAGTGTGTCACAGACTTTATGGAGAGGGCTTTTTCCACACAGACAACCCCAGAACATAAAGTTCCCTGCAAAGGACACACATAAGCTAAGCACACATTCTGGATTTGTATGGTGTGCTCCTTCCATGTCTGATGTCGTTGGGATTTCCGTATATTTGCATTTATTTTCTCCTCCTCGGCCCTCCTTGTGGCTTGTGTCAACCCTACCTGTGCTAATTTCAGACAGACCATTTGTTACAACAATACATACAGCAGAGTTACTCAGTTAAAATTTCAATTGGGCCAGATTTTAAAACCAGGAAATGGGCCAAAAATTTTCAGCAGCCTATTCAAAACGTGTTTTGCTAATGACAAATTTTAAACAAATGCAAATCAATGTAGTAAAAAATAACAATGTTCACATATAGGGACTTTTATGAAACATATACACTATACAGGCACTATTTAAACGACCTGAAGCGCACGGTCTGAAGTCCAGGGTGCAAGTGCATTTAGGGCGTGTCCATCTTCATTTTGCTAGTTAAACAGCGCATAATCTGGGCGCAAAGTAGAGCGCAAGGTGCAAAGAGGTCGTATTTAGTTTCCCATTCCCTTTAATTTTAATTTTCCTTTTAATTTATGTATGGCCCCCTTGGAGGTTCCTTTTGGGTCAGCTGTGGCCAACAGGCTGCCCATTGAATTGTCCTGACATACAGCCTACGTATACCACGTGTGCCTGGAGCAGAACGTTTGACATCTGCACCTGAAGAGCTGGCACTGCCCCACAACAGGTATCAATTCATTTGATGTGCCTTACTGAGATTAACAAAATGCTACACCAACATCACTCATTTTTGATTGTGTCATGCAATCTTTCAGGGTAACTAAAGGTGAAGGCATATAATGTGCATACACATGTTGCTGTACCTAGCTGATTCCAGTCAGCCTCAGACGCACAGATCACCCTCAACTCCCCGTCCTCGGTGCACTCCATCTGGGAGAGAAAGGCTTGGGCAGGCAGGGGTGAGTCAGGTGAGTCCTGGGCAAAGGAAACACTGGGTCTCGAGGTGAGCTGGGTGTAGCGTTGCAAGGTGGGGCCCACACGGGACAATTCATCCTCTATGCCTTCCAGAGAGTCCTGCTGGGTCAGAGAACAGAGTGTTTATGGAGGAATAAGGTGACAACCAAGCAACAGCACTGACTTGATTGGTAGCTTTACCATAAACCTTAAGTCAGCCTGTGTTATATAATATAGTATTACAATTGGAAAAATCTTATGGGAGTACTATTAACCAATTACACAACTCATTGGCTATCATCTGATCACGATTGAGTTTCTGGAGGTAATGGCGCATGTTTTGGGGCTTCCAGTGTAACCAGCAGATATCCAGATAACAGATATGCAGACCAAAACTTTGTCCTCTTTGTGCCAGTCTTTGTCTACAGTGTGATTAGTAACTTGAGAATTGAGGAGTGAAGACCCAACATCTATGACCGGAATTGTAGCTGCATATGAATGCAGATAAATGTAAAAAGAAAGCTCATAAAAAACTAAAATTGTCAGACGATTGCCCATGGGTCTGAGATCGCATTTCAATCAAAGCGTTCTGCCTCTTTTGCACTCTACATGGACTGTTTATCTGCATGCCACCAAAGGTCAATACTATTCAGAGAGTATGGTCCAGACATCCTCTAAATGTAAAGTGTCATGAGATAACTTTTGTTGTGCATTGGCACTATATAAATAAAACAGACTTGAATTAACTCGACTACAAACCAACTACGAACGGAAACCAAAACTCTCCCAAAGCAAAATCATGTCCCTTGTTTCTGCATTCATATGCAGATATCTGATTATAGAGAACCATTAACAAGCTTTCTATATGTGTATGCGTGTGTCCTCTCACATTTTCAGGGCAGGCCTCCATGTCTGCAGCAGAGTGCAGGTGCTGGATGTCAGTGTAAAGCTGAAGCAGTTTCAGCTGTGAAGAGCAGAACTGCAGTAATGCTGTATCAACTTCCTCTGGGTCTGCATTGCAGAAATACAGAGAGAAAAAACCATTGATGTATGTACATTTTACATTGTACAGTCTATTACATTTCAGGAATTAACCAGAGCAAATCATTTGGAAACCAGTGAACAGAGAACTTTACCTTGTCTCTTCAGACTGTCATATAAGGCGCATGTGATGTTAGTAAGACATGAGACAGGAGCGTTCTTGTTTGATAGCAGAGACTCCAAAGCCTAAAAGGAAGTGCCAAGACTCCAGTTACAAATGTAACTGTTACCATTGAAGAAAAGAAATATATTCATCTATTTGTGCTGTATCTTTGGTTATACCTGCTTCTTAATGGCAGGGTGTTTGATATCCAGCAGCACACTTTTGGCTTCACTCTCCAAAATATCTGAAAAGAAAAAGATGATTAAAAACTAGAAAAAGAAAAACACAGATTCATACCTTTCTAATCTCATACACTTATATCTACATCTGCTTTCGGCTCTCTCTCATGCATCTCTTACCAGGCTCCACCTCTCTGCTCCTTAGTAGAGTAGTCAGTCTCTTTAACAGGTGCATATCTTTGGCTCTCTCACTCTTCTTGTCACTGAAATGAAGATGACACAGAAAGATGGGGTATGGATAGATTGCTGGCATTAAAAAAAGGCCTCCTGGTGAACACGGTAAAACACTAGACTGGGACCGAACAAAGCCTCCAACACTGATGGAGGACAGTTTGACGATACTGTGTGGAGGTGATTTACAGCAGCTAAGACGAGGACTAACTGTGGGGATGACAAAGACAACAGGCAGGGACAGGAGAGAGGTGAAGCGAGAGGAACGTCGGTCATCACCACCATGGGAAAGCAGCGTGTAGAGCTGGAATATTTTCACATTTTACTCTGTGAATTATGTATAACAAGGCGATTAAGCTCGTCTTAGTTCAGTAAAAGAGAGAAACCTAAATTCAGAAGGTGTACGGTTGTATTTGTCTGTCTAGTAAGGAAAACTGGTGTGAGTATTTCCTTTCTTGACATTTTTGCTGTATTTTCTTTACTTACTAGACTAAACACTAAGAGAGCTTGTGAAACTTAGCAAAACTACGGGGGCCTATCGGACTATCGCCTCTAGAGGTACAAAGTGGTATTACGAGAGAGGACAGACTCGGGCTACCTAGTTAGCATGCTAACTTTAGTAGATATTACTGCAACACAATACATAGAGGTCTTTGACATAACATCAACACTGTTGTTTCTTCACATTCTGTGGATAATGTTCATGTTTTAAACTACAATTCTGACCATATCTTAGATACTATATTTTTAAATTATGTAAAAAACAAGTAATGTGTCTAAATCTGAGGTATACATTAAAAATATTCCTATATACAGGAACCAATAGCTAAATAATTGATGAGCAAAATTAGAGTCTCCAAATAAAAAGTATCCCTGCCCCACATCTAGAAGCAAAAACACCCACAAATGGACTAATTGTGAGGTTATTGTACGGTTTAAACAAGCGAGATCTAACATGCTAATTGTTGAGCTGAAAAGGTGCTGGACTATTCTTTTAAAAAAATTCAAGCCAATCCACAGAATGTTTGAGATTAATGTATGTGTGTGTTTCTTCTGTCTGAGTACCAACCTGAGGGCCAGGTGGAAGGGGATGTTCACTGTCCTCAATGCTCCTGTGATGGGATCCAGCAGACACACCTGCTGGGTGTGGAACTGCCAGCCCTGACTGGTCACACTGTTCACCCCCATCAGACGGTAGCCAGCATACAGCAACCTGGAAGTGCACGCACCGGACAATACTTTACAATATTGTGCGCTATTCCCCAGTTTGCCTAACCTGTGGCAGAGTGTACAGTATATGCTTCTGTGGTATTGTAGACAGGAAGATGCACAGGTGCTGCTTTGCTTGAGAATAAATAGCTCCCAGAACAAGCTAATATCTTCATTTTGAAAGTGCGTTGTTCATACCTGCAGTGTTTGCCCACAGTGAAGGCTCCGACTCGAGGCCCCTGCTGCATCGCCCACACCTCCAGGATTCCCCTGCGGGGGGCGTAGATAACCAGGAACAGAGCATGGCGTCTGGGGAGGGAGGCAGAGGGGGAGAACCCACGATCACCTCGCTCCTCTGGAACCTGCAGCCAACCCAGCTGAGCATCTCTGTAACCTGCAGTTAAATTAATGAATGCTTGTATTTACATTACAGAGACACACTAAGCAACTTTTATGCTGAATGCCTGACTTGGATTCAACTGGTATTAAAGAAAGAACTGAGGCCATGTTGTCTCTCTACTTTCTCCTCACCTTTCCACATGCGAATGCAAATGCCCCTGGCCAAGTCCAGCAGTGTGACCCGACCAAAATCATCTGTCACTCCAGCCAGCGTGTTGCAGGGGGACAGACAGATGGACTCGCCGTGGCGACGAGAGTCTGGGAGACCAAATCTAGACGACACAGGTCAGATGTAAGAGACAGGATGACGAAAGGACATCAACAAGCTTCATAATGCCACAGGGGATTGTTCCATTTGTGTTGAGATGTCATGACTGGTACCTGATCCCCAACGGCGTTGCAGGCTCCACCTTGGGCTTCTGTTTCTGAACAGCCTCCTCTTCATTCTTGCTCTTATTCCAACCTAACCATCCACTGAGAGGAAAAACAGAAAGTCAAGAGTGATTAAGAACAGAGAGACAAATAAGATGATGAGTCCATGTAAAGAGAGGATGAAGGTGGACAAGAGTATAAGAAAAGGTGATAAAGGAGAGGAGACAACTGACAGAGGGAGGATGACAGCAAACTAACCTCCTGTTTAAACTGGCATTGATAAATCAGAGTATTGACTGAGCTGCTTTGTGCTTTAACAGCAGCGGGGAATTATCAACAGTGCAGCATTCAGTCTGTGTGTGTCTGACAGGAATTTAATGCATACACACAGAAACACTGGACAGAAGGGTTAGGACAACTTATTGATATGGGAAAATATACTTCCTCTTGTGACATGTTGTCGATACACTGGCTCCTAACAGGCTATAAGTAATTTAATTAAAAAATGCATGTGCTCTAAATGGATTCACCTGTTAATTTGACTTGCCACGATTCTTTATTCTTTTCTATTCTGTATTGCAGTTTGTCGCAAGTTTGAGAGTAAAGTAATCAAGGTTAAACAAGACAATCAACTCTAACCTTTGTTGTTATTTGATAAATGGCAATAAATTGTAATAACAATTTGCATAGGGGCAAGTAAAAACTGACTTTTGGGGGAGTAGATTTCTGACCCACACCGGGCAAATGAAAAAAAAAAAAATCATTCAACCATTCACATTGAACTCTGTATTTATGTAACATTTTGTTTGGTGAAATGATTCTTAATTAAAGCTGATAATCTTGCTTATACACACATGAAAGCTTGGTTTTACACAAACACACACATTACCTGGCAGCACTGAAGAGGGCTGAGGTGAGTTTACTGGCCACAGCCAGAGCCACGTGAGAGAGCAGAGGCTGGGAGCTTCCCTAAAGACAAACAGAGAGACAAGACAAACGGCTCAATGTACTCTCAAAATGCATTTACTGGCACTGTTGGTAAATAACTCAATATCTCTCTCACACTCACCTCTACAGCATAGTAAAAGCCTGTGTATGGCCCACCTCCCACAGTGACATACTGGTTCATGGCGGGGGGGCTGCCCTTGAGTGAAGCATTAAACCCCCCCAGGACAGATGCATTCTTCATCTGGTCAAACACACACAGCGTCATAACGCCTGACAGCAGGAGAGATGCAGAGACGTGGGAAGACAATGACAGGGCATTAGTGCAGTGAATCCCCTCTAATCACTTCAACTCTGTGACGTAGTACAAAATCAAAAGGCGGGTAATCACTCTTAAAAAACATCGTCTTACCTACGCTGCTGTGGTCCACAATGGTGTCCATGTCCTGCAGACCCCACTTCTTATAGGCCAGAGGAGGAGGCTGGATCACATCACTCCCTGCTGCTGCCGCTGGGTGCAACAACACGGTTGATGAACCATTTTATTAGCCAACAAGTGAAGAACACATCTCTAGTTAACACACTGAAGACTATATATGTATATATAGATTTTATACATTAACACTGTAATGTTTATCACTAGAATCCCATGACTGTCATTCTATAATATAAACACAAAAGCACATGCACATACTATAAATGCTCCCAGCAACACACAGTTACACACATGCTCACACAAGCAACGGTACCTCTTGCGACCTGGTTCCTGCAGGCACGCAGAGACTGAAAGAGGCTGAAGCCGTCGATGGTGACCAGAGCAGCGGGGTACAGGATACTTAACTCTTCATGCTGTGAGGAGTCAAATCCATAATTATGCATTTTGGGGATACGGTTGAAAGCTCAGGAAAGGCTAGTAAGTTTAGAATATTTGATGATAAGAATGAATTGATCTTCATGCTGAATCAAGCAGGTAAAGGACTTGTTTAACGTTGTGGGAAATTGATTTATACTAAAGTTACATTAGATCGATATGAAGCTACAACCAGTAGACAGTTACCATGGCTTAAAGAGGGGAAACAGCTATTCTGGCTCATACCAATAAAAGTGCAAAAACAACATGTTATGAAGCCTAACCCCTAACCCAGAGAACTGACTTCTGGGAGTCTGCTACCAGCGCAGACTGTGCTTTGGTCATCTGCTGCTGGCTTTAGCTCCTGTCCTTAACATGCAGATACTGTATGAGTGGTAGTATTGATCGTCTTCTTATTGAACTCTTGGCAAGACAGCAAAAAATCTAATTGTCCAAAATGTGAAACTATTCCCTTAAATGTGAACATATTTGCCGTACACAGTTGTGATAGGAGTGCTCGCTGTGTGCATCACCTGCTCAGTTATTCCAGGGTGACGAGGGATCTCATACGTGCGACACTTGAGCCTCAGTACAGGGTCCTCATGCAGCAGCTGGGCCAGGAGCAGAACCCCATTCTGATGAGAAACAATCGGTGATACATTTAATACTGACTATTTATAGACCGTACTGAACGGCATCTTTTTTCTGCTGATGATCTGACAAAATGGACTGTTGCAGCAAAAGGAGGGAGAAAATTGTACTTCAGATACAGAACGTACCTCTGTGTAGAAGCGGACATAACCAGAACTGAAACCCACTACTATACATGTCCAGTCAGGCCGGCCTGTGGAGCTCCTACACACACACACACACACACACACACACACACACACACACACACACACACACACACACACACCACACACACACACAC
>JBBPCS010000018.1:21282-33072 GCA_037974645.1 Hollardia meadi
CCACAAACAATCCAGCCAGATTTTTGAAATATCAAAAATTGAGCCCACAGTGCATCAAAATGTTTGACTGTAAACAGATCCTGCAAATTCTCAATGAATAAATCTCCAATGTTCATGAAAAATAATTGAAATATTTTGTTATCATGGTAGATGAAGTATAGTCAATTTCTGAATTTTGTCTCAAAAAATGAATTATTGACAATATTTTGAATTCTACCTGCACGTATGGAGCAATCAATCTTTGTCATCTCTTTGTTGTATAGATGAAATACACAAATTCTCACAATTTTGTCTCGATTACTGAATTTTAAAATGAATGAAAGTTTAAAATGTTCCTTTCCATGCAGCCCTGCTGACTGTCTCAGTCACAGTGTGAAGCCAGCTGGTTTCTCACTCTGCAGGTAGCTCAGTGACATCAGTCCTCTGTGTCTAAGATTGTGAGTTCAAAACCTGGGTGATGCAGTATGAACATCTTGTACTTAATCATGCATTGTGCTGGGGACCCCCTGTCCTGCATGTTTTGATCAGCTCATCATCAAGCCTGATAACGAGCCAGTTATTTGAATCAAGTGTGTTGAAGCTGGGCAGCCAGGGCGTCCCCAGGACTGAGAAACACTGGATTAGAGACACATGATTTCAAAGAACTTTGTCACTTAATAAGTTTTAAATTATTATGGTCTGGGCTCTTGTGCTGACAGGCCACCATGTATTTGTCATGTGTGAAGCCAGCTCATAATTCCTGCCAGCTCAAAGCACCTCTCTTGTGAAGCTCAACATGATCATAATGTGTTGTTGGTGGCAAAGATTGTGAATTCAAGACCCACATGATGCAGAATGAAAATCATGCGTTGTGCTGCGTGAATTAGAGACATGACTTCAGGGTTTGGTGATCATTTTGGTCGAGGCAATTCTGCTGAATCCTCCTGTAAAACTCATTTGTCTTTATCCTCTTCCTCCTCAAAATGCATGTATCTTCCAATATTGTGTCATCTTCCCTAATCGCTTGTCCTTGGATATATTTTTCAGCATTTTCATTCCCTCTCATGTTATTCTAGTTTGACTCTTACCCTTCGTCAGTGCTGAGGGATCCACTCCAAGACACAGCCAGGGTCATCTCCTCTCTGCCACCATCATCTGAACGCCACTTCGCTGTAAGAAATCAATAAACATCGACATCAATATACTGTATAACTCCTCTGTGTACTTAGTGAGTGATGAGTCTGTGTGTGTGTGTGTGTGTGTGTGTTTGAATATCTGACCTGAGAGAAAGACAGCCTTCTGTTCACGGGCCACGACTAGCAGATCGGAGCAAGGAGACAGGGACACTATGCAGTCCTGCAGCCAGAGTCCACTGTGCCCTGTGGTCTCCCCCTCCACCTGCAGGGCCAAGAGGAAAGTTAGTCCGTCAAACTGCTTCAATCTGATTTGAGTGACATCTGTACAAAACACCTCAGGTCACTTTCAAATACTCGAGTTGTTTCCAGATTTGCTCTTTTTGTAGCTTTCAAGCTAGCCAACAGTACTCAAACCAGTCACTTTAGCAGGAAGTAAAAGTCTCATTAGATATGCTGCTACATTCCAAAAATTCCATTAGTTGCTGTTCGATGTCAGTTCATTACCTGAGATTGGAATATGGAACAATGGAATATTATTGATTTATACTGTATGTTTGCTGGCAACTGAAGCAGAAATGCCAGAAAAATGACAACATAAGACTCAACAGTTAAATACAAAAGGACAGACCGTTGTGGCAGAAGTGGCTTCCTCTCCTTTGTTGTCACCACTATCCCATGCTGACTCCCAGTCAGAGGTGTCCCAGGACAGCTCATTTTCTGTTTAGGGGAAAAGGAAAAGAGGAAAATTCATTTATTTGTAACTTGTGTATTTTAATTTGTGACACCATGCTGACAGAGCAGCTTGTACAGAGGTTAGAACTTTGGGCGATCTCCCTTTGCTCAAGGCCTGCTTTCTTAAAGATCGCATCATTACATTGAGTCAATACTTGGGAAAAGTCTGTAATATGACCAGGCAGCTACTGACATGTTATTCACATTTCTGATAGCTCACACACAGCAAACGTAACAGTGAACTTCAGTTCCAATAAAAGACCAAAGTGACTATTTTAACGGTTAGGGGGGTGTAAAAACATCTTAATGTCATTTTACTAAACCATAAAAAACAAAACGAGAGGCCACAAGGGGATGGACAGACAAAGAGGAAATAGGGTTGTCACGATACCAGAATTATAAACTTACGAGACAATATTAGTATAAAAAAAATACTCAATACCACAGCAAAAAAAAAAAAAAAATGTCCTGAGCACAAAAAAGTTTAGATTTTTCTTATCTTTTTTTTTTTTTTTTTTTTTTAAATTAACCTGTACACAGTGCTGGTACAGAAAAGTCGTGGAACACATACATACTGTAAAATATTTGTAATATTATATTATAGTTGGGTTGAGTTCTGATTGTAGATCTTTTTTATTGCTTAGGCACTTTTCCACACTGTAAAACCCTCCAGAGAAATAATAAGGAATAAAAAGGAACAAGTAGCACAATTCAGGATAAGAATCCCGTTACCAGACATTTACAATGCAGCGTGCCTTGGCAGTGTGTGATGGTAGTGGTGTCACTGGTTCTCTAAAAGAAATGCATCAAAACAAAATGAAGACAACTGAGTGCAACACATAAAAGTACCCATCCTGTGTGTACATGTGCATGCTGCATTTCTGTTGAGCATTCTGCAGTGGAGTGATCAGGTGCCTCATGTGGGATGACTCATAGCACACATAGGGCAGGCATCCTCCCCTGTCACTGCCCTGCAGGTATTGCAGAGCACGGATGAAGCACTAGCCACCATTCACTTTGCAAAGTCTTATCATCAAATTACCTGTCTTTACTACAAGAGTCAGGCCATTAGAAAGAGTTGTCATTCGTGGAATTCATATATGAGATGCGTTTTCTGTACATCTCAGAAAGGAATGAGATCGTTTTGTACTGCACTTAAGGAACTAAGTGCAGGATACAACGAAAGAAAACTGCTGTGCAATAAGAGGGAGGTTAATTTATGTTGGCAAAGATGGTTTAATTTTTTTGCAACTGCAACCTGTAAACATAAAGTATAACGTTAGTTCCCAAAAAAAACAAACCTCCATTGGATTCTTGCAACCATTAGCTATCTTGCTATAACTTTATTTAGCTATTTGTATAGTAGCTTAGTTAGCAATTGCTTAGTTTAATTTGATGCTGTGACTAGCTAATTCCAAAGGTAGCTAACAGGATTGGTTTAAGTCCATGGTACCTGTTTGATTATTTTCCTCCACTGGCTCGGTTTTCTGGCTCTGGAACAAGTAGTCTCTGACCGTTTTGAGCTCTTGGAGCCGGCAAAACTCCAATAAGCTACAGGACATCGCTCTGGCGTCCCGTCAGGACTCAACTAGATATGGGATCAGGCAGTTAGCCTGCTTGCTAACAGTCCAGCTGTGGACGATCAACGTAGCTTAGCAGTTTGAGTTTTCAAGTCCTGCTGTCGTGTTGACTGTATGACAGCCTGTTAGCAAAGACACTATTTCTTCCTTGTCTTCAATTGTCTCCTAAAGAAATATTAATATGAATCTAGCACTCTTGTTTTTCCAAACATTCGCAGTTCCCACCCAAATCCTAATGTGTTGATGACACACCGTTAGCATAATAACACTGGTGTGCTTCCGGGTAAGAACGGAGTCGAAAATTTCAAAAATAAAAGCTCAGTAAAATGAGTAAGATGTATTTGTTTTCAAATGAAAGTCAAATCATATGGCAGAATAATCAAGACATTTTATAGTCCGTATATAAACTCAAAAATGTAAACCTACAATCTTAATTACTGGTGTATGATAAAGTGTATAGGTATAGATATTTTCACCAGGGGGCGGTAGAGACACATTTTTAGGTGGCTTGCTCGCTCATGTTTTTTTCCCCCCCGTGCTCAACTTAAGTTTTCTGTACTCCTACCACAATGTTATGGTGTATTTTTCCATTGTGGTTCAAAAAAATACAATAGACTTGTGTGCGTTGCCAGGTCAAACTCCAAACTCAATCATTAAAAAAAAGTTGCACAATGAAGATTTGTGGGAAAATCAGATCAAACTTTTCATTCTTTGTGATTATTTCTTTATTTTACACATTTCTATGTATTGCTACTGTATAGGGCAACTGTACTTAGGGTATACTGCATTGATGACATCAATTTTATTTGAACTTAGGGACTGATTTCATGCACTTACACAGTTATGCCGCATGGGCCAGCACTGCTCATAAAGAGGGTTGTGCCTACAAATTAAAGTTAGATACATTAAAAGATACATTTATGGATACCAATTTGTGACATTTCCACTGAGTTTGCTTATTGTTGTATTTTAAGTCTTGTGGTTGTTTGTATTTTGGTCTCTTGAAACAATTAATTTAATGTTCTCAGTGTATGATTTATTAATATAAAGTTTTAAAAAAAAATCATGGCCTGACCTGGAAAACCTGGAAATTGCCACTGATGTTTTACATACATTTTCTCCTTATGATATTATGGGTACTGGAAATATCTGAATGTAATACCAAGTTTTGCCAGTTATCCCCAGCAATAACAAAATATACACCACTATACAACAAAACAAAACAAGAAATACAAGGAACATTTCCACTGTTTACTGTTCCATAATCTATGAAGAAAATATTCAACATAAATGTTCCTAAAGCCAAAACATTCCGTTCTTTCCAAGTAGTTTGTGACTCTTGGACTCCCTTGATCCCACATAGAGTTTCATATTGATGAAGTCTTGTGGAATCAGAGGTCAAGGATATTCATTTATTTCCTGTGTATACTATATATATGGCCAACATGGCCAGCTGTTAGTGGCGTTGTTCAACACTGCTCAGTGACTTTCCTTTGCATCCTTTTCATTGCATACTTAAAAAAGCAATGGGCATTTTGCCAGTGTACTTCCCGCATCTTCACTACCAATCCCACCTAACATAGAAAACAGGACACAGAAATTCAGGAAATAATTGGGTGTCAGAGAGGTCCTTGGGGCCGTCTTAGTCACATTTCCCCATTCTGTGCCATTGCTTGCAGAGCTATTGTTGTGTCAGCTGTTTCACAGTCCACAGAAACAACTCTCCATCTGGTTCCCCCTCTTCCTTTGTTGACAAGGAAGTGAGCTGGCATCGCTCTGTCCCAGGCTGGACGTGTTGCTGATAAAATAACTGAGCGATGTGCATTTTATACGGTACCATTAAGATTCACATGATGAAATTAGAATGAATCAAATTAAGAAGATATTTATTTTTTTATTGGCATGAAAGATTTTCAATTCAATTCAATTAAGTTTTATTTATACTTTACAATCAGTACAGAAGGCGACATCCTCTTTCTGACTCTCAATTCCAGTGAGGAAAAACTACCCCAAAAAAACCCTTTAACAGGGAAAAAAATGTACGAAACTTCAGGAAGACCCACAGAGGAGGGACCCCAAGATGGATAGACATGCAATAGATGTCATGTGTACCAGACAGACCATCAAAATCACAGAATATACAGATTATGTGGATCCAGGAGGACGACTGAGCAGTTTGATGTGTCGCCAAGTGGCACCTGTACCATACGACCTCTCCTCACCATGGTAACCTGGAAGAGGACAGGCCATACAGAGAAGATTAGCAGAGAATCAGAATGTATACAAATGTTAATGACAGAGTCTATTGTAAAACATAAGCGAGCAATGATCCATGGTGGGGCCCTGGGGGTACTTATCCAGATCCAACATCTGCATGGCTGCGCCATTCAATATATTTCAGCAGCTCATCGCACCAAGGTTATTTTTTCTGCTCTGCTTATTACATCTAGTGGAAATAAACATTTTTGATACATCTTAATTCTTTGGAGCAGCAATTCTCAACCAGTGGGCCAGCTCCCACTGGTGGGTCTCAGAGCATCTTCTAGTGGGCTGCGGAGGCAGTGGTACTGCCAAATGGTTATATTATTATTGTAATACGAAGATAGTTATTTTTATATCTAAATGTGTTCAAGAATCCACATAAATAAAGCATAATTCAAATGCATAATTTTAATGAAAGTTACATTTGAAAATCACCAGATAAATGTGCACTACTAGTGAATGCCTGCCACAGCTAGCTAACGTCTGCCACTACTAGCTAACATCTGCCACAGCTAGCACAAAATGGTTTTTGAAACTAAAAAGTGATGTGGGAGACAACCCTGTGCCAGTAAAAGCTCCAAAATGTGTGATGAACAAATACGACCGTGACTAATTTGGATTCATAATGGCAGGCAGTGATGCTGAGCTGAAAGCACAGTGAGTTGAATGTGGTGAAATCCTGTAATTTTTTTGTCTGTTTTTTGGTCATGTCATGATTTTTTGTTGTCATTTATTTTGGAAGGTGGTCCTCAGAAATTTTTTAACACTCAGAAGTGGGCCTTAAGTTACAAAAGGTTGAGAACCCCTGCTTTAGAGGATAGTGGATAGTTAGCAGTATGCTGGGAAGGGTATATCAAGGCTCAACCTTTGGTAACTTAACGCCCACTTCTGTTGTTAAAACAAAAAAACATAGCATGACAAAAAATGGACAGAAAAAAAATTGTGACAGGATTTCACCACATTCAACACACTGTGCTTTCGGCTCAGCACCAAGTCTGCCATTATGAATCAAATTCATTCTAAAAATTAAAAGTATATAAAACAGCGAAATAGCAAAGCTTCTTTCTGAAACATGTAGTATTACAAAAGAAATAGAATAGAATCATAAAATGGTTACCAAATAATAAAATAGTTACTTATTTCTACAGTATAATAAAATAAAATAATTATTCAAGATAAAAATAAATAGATAAAATAGAACGACTGGCGCAGGTTTGTCTGGCAGAACACATTTGTCTGGCGATATTCAACCACAACTGGTCATACAAATTATGCATTTAATTTTCATTTCATTTCATTTCATTTGTTCTTATTTATGTGAATTGTTGAGCAGATTTATATATAAAAATAACATCCATTGTAAATCACCAGAAAGTGGCCACGACCCACTGGTTTAGAATAGCTGCTTTATACAGTATGTCCAAAACTAGCCTACATACCAGAAAATTAAATCAAGGCCTAAGGAGATTTTTAACGGAACTCCACATTGTGATTCTTTAAAACTGAGAAGCTTGCTTGAGAAAAGTACACTACCTTTTGCACTTTTTTTTACACATTTTTTTTACTTGTGCAATCAGAATATCTAGATGTGAACATTTGGAACCCAGTTCTATGTAACCGTATGGACAACTTTAAGACAGTTAAGATAGTTATAGATCCAAAGGTCAAACAGTCATGTGGTAACTCTTTTATGACAAGCAAGTGACATCCAAGATTTAATATCAGAGAGGCAAGTTGTTAGGTTTGCAAGGCTGCTAGGACTTCAAGGGCATGTATAGTTGAGTGTCATCAGCATAAAAATGTAAGAGCAAAAGGGTACACACACACACACACACTGTATGTATATATATATATATATATATATATGGAGAGAGACAGAGAGAGAGCAGAAGGGGGCCAAGAACGGAGCCTTGAGGGACACCACAGCCCAGCTTGGCTGTCAAGGAAGTAGAAGAGTTAGAAGGATGCACATGTCTCCTGATCTCATATCCTCATCTAATCTCGCTCTAAAAAAATCCCCTAACCATACAAAATCATTGCTGACGTTGTGGTAAAATGTGTGACATTTAAGTGTTGTGAAGCTGAAGACACAAGACTCTTCGATCCTCCTTCACCAACGGGTATTGCAAAATGAGCATGAGGGAATTCACAATCACATTTAAATACTGATGCTCTCTTTTTGAGCTAACCAATAGACAACATTGTCTCTGAATCATCCCTTTGACTGCCATCACAGAGAGTGTCTGACACTAGTCAAAGCCCAAATGCCAAATTTCAATGTATAAAATCAGTAAAATACTCCAAAAACAAGTGGAATATTTTGCTGATCTCAGCTTTTGAAATCTTTTGTCATGATTAAAGGCCCTGAAAACCTATTTTCTCAATCAGCTTCTAGTTATGAGTTATGAATGCAAATTTAGCTGCCAAAGATTTGGTCTGTGTTCTTCTCACCGTTTTGAGGTGGGCAAGGTTCTGTTGGAACAGGTGATGTCACATAATCCCATAACCCAATCAGGCATTTAACAATATTCAAATGAGAATCTGATAACAGTTGGTGGGTTGTTTGTTTCTGTTGCCAGGCCGCTGTCAATCAAACCTGATCAAACTACTCACACAATCCTGATGAAGCAGAGTTTTGCGTGTTATACTCCAAGGTTAAAGGTCAAAACTTTAACTTTGATTGCTGCTTATTTAGTTGTGAATATTTCAACCTGCAATAACTGATTTTTCAACATGATCTCATGGGATGGCGTATGAACAGCAAGGACAAGCTTTTTGCATGTCATGTATCGCCTTCTGCATTTTATGAGTTTTAGATGTACTTAGTCTTAGTCACAGACTGATGGTTGCACTTTGGTTAAGTTTAGGTATAAAAACTTTATGGTTAGGTTTAGGAAAAAAAGATCATGGTTTGGGTTAAAATAAGTTTATACATCGATAATATACTGTATATTTTGACAAAAAACATAATTACTGCCACGCCGTTGTATTCCTCCACTCACCAGTGAAGTTGCAGTTTACATCCATGTATGTCCAGACTCATATAATGTAGAGAGCTTGCTCACAAAGTGCAATCACCTGAAACTCAATATCAATAAAATCAAAGAGTTTGTGGTGAACTACAATGCTTCAGATATGGATGTTGCTACAAAGAAACTGCAAAAGAGAATAGGTCACAGTGACTTTGACCTTTGACCCCTGACCAGCAAAATCTAATCAGTTGACCCTTAAGTCTAAGTGAATGTGCCAAATTTTAAGAATTTCCTTCAAGGTGTTTGTAAAATATCACATTTACAAGAATGGGATGGACAGACAACCCGAAAACATATGCCTCCATGGCTATCACTGGCGTGGAAGCATAAAAAAAACTTTCAGCGGCTTACAATTGTGGCTTTTTTAAAATATGTGGATTTTTTGCCCAAATGTAATCACTTTAGTTTTCTAGATTATTTTAATATAGATATATTGGAATTGTTGCTTAGAGGCTGAGGCGACAACCATACATGGCAATGCAGCCACTTTGAGTCCAGCTGAGGATCCTTGTTGCATGCCTTTCCCTTGTTTCCTGTCACATCCTGTCCATCTACTGTCTGTCAGTAATAAAGGCACAAAAATGCCCAAATTATACTTAAAACTGTTAATTTTCAGATAATTAAACAAGAATGGCTCCAGTATCCATAGTAATTTACTTTATCTGTACATACTGGATCCCAATGAGGACATAAAAGAGGGTATATTTTAGTTGTGCCTGGAATCCCACAGTAACCAGAGACATTCTGGTTTCCACCAGGCTCAGCACATTTTCACAGTGAGCCCTCTCTTTAGTTTGGTTCACTAACCATCATCAGTTGTGTTCATAACATTGGGCCAAAGCTTCCCTAACACCACCCACTCTTGTGAACCCTGGTGGCGGAAATGTCATTAGATATATATGTTTCCACTGCAGATTCTTACATTTTGAATCAGCGTTTCACATGCCATCAGACTGAGAGGCAGCAGCATCAAATACAGTAACTATACAGAAAGTTATTAAAAAAACACTGTGTAGCTGCTCAATTTCATCTTTATCTAAATGTGTCTAAAATGTTAATGTTGACATGTCTCTGAGGTGAATTTTTCTCTTATGGTGGTGCTGAATCCATTGGGGCATCGGTGTTCATTTTCAGCCTGTGCCAACCACAACTGACTGTTATGTATGCTAATCTGATGTCTTTTTTGGAAGATCAGAATCAACACCCTGGCTCCATTGCCTGCACACATTCACTCACATACCAATCATTAACTGATACTCTAAAATAAACTGTTCAGGTAACTTTCAAACAAGATAATGTGCAGGTAAACTGTTTCCTTTTTCAGCGTCATTATTATGGCTAGGTTGTGTATCAGCTATCTGCAGCTTTTCCCAGTGTCTTGTCTGTAAGTATGACCTTGAAGTATGTGTGCATAATGAGCAGTTGTCACTGTAAGTACACCATGCAAATTTTACGCATGAACTTGTTGACACTGAATGAAGACTGCAATTTTAAAGAGAATATCCACAGGGAAGGGCAGGTGTCTACAGGTAGATTACATCACTGGGCTGTTGGATATTGTTTTTACTTTTTGCATTTTGAGGTAAATGGTCATTCTGTGGTTTGTTAGCCAATCCAATGGTTTTTAAGGCCATGCTCAAGAAAGGCATGCATTTAGCTTTATAAAGCAAGTAAATATGATCTGTTCCAACATTAGTATAGTTTTATGGCTACTTACATATAAATAAAACAAAACAAAAAAACAACAACAGCTGACTTTTTTAACTGTGTTAAAGGGCTACCTCGGCACTTCCCCCCAAAAAAAGGTGGAGCCACAAGAGAAATTCTCAAAAAAGATGCAACAGAGGCCAAAATATGCTGTCTTTTAGCCCCTAATATGGGTCAAACTCTTAAAAACACTTGATCCTACATTTTACTATACACAACTCAGGAGAATCTTTCATTAGACCCTTGCTGCTTTCTAAATGACAACATGCCATGGTGCTTTATGCTAAGTGCTAACATCAGCATGCTAGCATGTGCACAATGACAATGCTAACAAGCAGATGTTAGCAGGTACAATTTTGACTAAGATCACTGTCTTCGTTAATTAACACTTAACACAAATTCATTCTATTTCTATCATTCTATTACTCTCTATGTCATTGAGCAAGTATTCAATCATAAACCAAAGTATCGGACAAACTGAAATGTCGACCTGAAGACAGTAAAGTCAGAGGATCACCAAAGTCAGTGGGATTCATCCTCTGGGAACCATGATTGTCTGCCAGATCCAGCTCCAATCACATCATAAAGTTTGCGGATGACACGACAGTCGTGGGTCTTATCACAAAAGACAATCTCACGCACTACAGAGAGGAGGTTGAGCAGCTGGCTGTATGGTGCAGAGACAACAACCTCTCCTTAAATGTGGACAGGACTAAGGAGATTGTTGTGGACTTCAGGAAAGCTGGCAGTGCGCATCACCCACTGCTCATCAACGGCACAGCTGTGGAGAGAGTCAGCAGCACAAAGTTCCTGGGGGTTCATATCACTGAGGATCTGAACTGGTCCACCAACACCATGGCTGACCCCTCCCACCCCTCTCACCACCTCTTTGCACGTCTGCCATCTGGGAGGAGGCTGCAGAGCATTCATGCAAAGACAATCAGACTGAGCAGTAGCTTCTTCCCCCAAACCATCAGAACTCGGAACACCCTCCGGGTGCTGCCCCCTCTCGTCTCTGTCTCCTCCTCAGACAGGAGGGCACACCTCTACCTCAGTTACTGTTGCACTAACTAGTTTTTTATGTGTTTTTATGTGCCTTTTTAATACATGTCTACATATTCCTATGTCTGATCTGGGGCACAGTATTTCGCCTCCATGTATGCTAACGCGTATTTGGAAGTGACAATATATTGATTCTGATTCTGATTCTGCACATGGCAAACCATCTAATATATGTTGAAATGTTTCTGTCTGGACCAAAGTGTTGGACGGACCAACCAACCAGGGATGTAAATAAAGACAGTGCAGGCAGTGCAGTGGCACTTAGGCCAATGGTGTGTGTGTGTGTGTGGGGGGGGGGGG
>JBBPCS010000018.1:33082-63829 GCA_037974645.1 Hollardia meadi
CCCCCCCCCCCCCCCCCCCCCCCCCCCCCACCACGCCCTCCAACATTAGGTTGCAATGCAGCGATTCAGTTGAGATCAGCATCAATGCTGCCCTGAGTAGTGTCAACAACCATGCAGTAGGTAGGATAGCAAGCTAGCTATAATGCTTGTCTTAAATAATCATAACGGTATTTAAGTTATTTTGTTTGATATACATTTCAAGACAAGTTATACTGTATGTACAGTACATTATCATAGGCCTACTAGGCTGCAAGTTAGGTAAATTATGGTCTCTATCAGGTGAAGAGCCAGCCTGTAAATTATTATGGTAAGCTGGCCTAGAAGGTAGGTTATTCCTTGCAGTGTGTTTCATAAATAGTAATTAGCACGCACTTGGGCCGATCTCAACTAACGTATGCCTCTGCAACCAACTAACAGTGCCATCCCTATTGCAAATTTAATTCTCAAGTCCAAACTGAGATAACCCTGATGACATCATCATGATTCGCATTTCAAGGCTCCCTCCAGAAATGGCATAACACAACTGCTCAGCAGTATTCATGTTCTCTACGTCCACACGGGTCCACGTTAATTTTACAATCTGCCCAAGGGTCCACATGGACCCCTGTGCAGACTTTTGCGAGCAGCCCAAAATTTGTGAGTGCATCCACTGCTGGAAAAGTAACTGGACTTGTTTTGTGCACACATGTATTGTATTCCTCATCCCTGGTCCTATTCTTGTCAAGTTGTAACACTGTTCTCTTTTGTTTTGACTTTTAACCATTTTAGTATTTACCATCTGTGTATGTCCAAGACCCCAGCTTTCATACTGTAGGTCACTGGACAAGGTCATCAAAGTGCCCCTCTAGTATAATGTTGCAATGATCACAAAAAGACTCAAGTTTTATTAAACATTTATTTACATGAAATATACAGTTTTGCTTGGAATTCATATACAAACTTTACACACATGAATAATTTAATCATAAAAAAGTCAACTAAAAACAAATATACTGGAGTTTTACACAATGGAGCAACATTAAGAGCAAAACTTGGGACAATTGGTTGAACCAGACGAACCTGTTCTTAGTTAATCTAGAGACATGCTTGAAATCCAGAGAAGTACCACGGTTGCATGACAATGCTACACTAATGCATCAAGGAAAACCAGTGAAAATGAGAGAGAGAGAACAATGTTACACAGACAAAAGTGGTGGCCCTGTAAGGAAATAAATTCCAAGGGGAGAGGAAACCATAAGAGCACCCAGGGTGAAAAGATTCCCCCTTTTCAGTGAATACTTGTAATTCAATAGATGTTACATTGTACTGTATAACCCTCAATTTTACAGTTTTGAGGCATTTTCACATAATAGCAGATTTCTGACAACCAATGTGTGTTCACATTAAACAATTGGGAAATACTTTAGTCATTGAGAGCACCAAAACTGCTGACTTAATGTCTCATGACTAAAATATACGTCAAGAGCATTGATCTGTTACACGTTAACCTTGGCTGCTGGCGGCACAGAAGTCATTCATGCCAAGGCGAGCCCCCAAAGGCAAACATGAGCGGCAAGGCCATGTCCTGAGCAGAACTGTGTTTGTGACTACTGCTGGGCTTCCAGCCAATGTTTACGGCAAAACACAATGAAATGAAAGGGTGCTAAAGAGACAAAATGTGAGAATATTGTTGCTGTGAAAGTTTTGTTCCCATTATGCACTGCCATGGTAGGAGGGCCCAGAAGCCACAGATCGACGCTTGACATGCTGTCAGCAGCCAAACAAACACAATTGAGTGTTAGTTCCCTGAAACAGTGCGAGTGTATTCTGAGAGGCGTCTACTGTATGTCACAATGGGAGTATCATTCCCAAGCCGATTTCTTACAGCATTCAAACAAGCTTGGAACAGATGTGTTAAAAAATGGGACACAAATCTTAGTTTAGAAGGCAATATCCATCTCTGGCAATATATATCCCAGATCCCAGATGTTGGCTTTCTATCACTGATGACCTCTAGCGCAGGGACAATTCTCTTGCTTACAGTCAAAATAAACAGCAGTCTCAGACAGAACAAGTCATCAAGGACTTCAAAAAAGAAACACCAAAAGAAAAAAGGGGGGAGAACTGACCCTTAATTTCCTTCATTTTCTTTAAGGACAAATGTCTGTCTCAGGTTTTAAATAGACAATCTGCTCTGAAATGGACTATGAACTTTCCTCATTTGGTGGAATTGTGCAATGGGAGAACCCCTGTAGCCAGTAATTAAAAGCTACCATGTCCTTCATTTTAATAAATATTATCAAAACACCAATATGGTGTATATGAATAGAAGAAACTATGGGAAATAAAACATTTCCACTTATAATTTATTATCAACCAACAAGTTGAACATATGAACAAAAGGACTTGTGGAAAAAAAAGTATTTGGATTGGGCATTACAATAAATGTGTGGCATAAAGCTTTTCAAACGGTATCAAAAGACATAAATAGAGCAGATGTTAAATACTCATGAGGTTGCATGTCATGCTCTGTAGTCCATACCAAGATGTTGGACAGTTGTTTGAGAGTTAATAGGAAGCTTAACTCTAGAAATATTCAAAGTGATGTGGATTTTCATTTCTCAGCAAAGAACAGAACATTCATTTAAAATTTGATCCCGCCTTTGCAGTCGTTCATTATCAGACCCCCATAAGTGCAAAGGGACTTCCAATATTCTTTCAAAAAAATTCATATTAGAATACTTCAATATCAACCAGCTGACAACAGAAGATCAAGAGTCTGTATTTTCTTCCTTTGCATATTCCTCTACAAGTTTCTCATAGGAGTGGCTGTGTTCTGAACCATCACTTGTGAACACAGACCCTTCAGATTCAGAATTCTGTTCCTCTTTGGAGTTTGTTTCAATGTTTTCATCACATGTAGTGATGGACAGTTTTGCTTTAGAATCATCATCGTCATCCTCCTCCTCCTCCTCTAAGTTATTGCTGAGAAAGTTCTCCTCGTCTATAAAAGTAATGTTTGCATTTTGGAATGTTAGGGGATGGTACTCTTTTTTAGAGTCCCATGTCCTTCGACCACCTGCTACACAATCTCCCACTCCTCCATTCTCTAGGTCCACATCCTTGTCAAGCTGGTTCTCATACATTTGGCCCTGGTCAAGATCTAGGTCACCCTCTACATGGTCCTCTGTTAGCAGCGAACCATTATCTGAGCCCAGGAGGTAGTTCTTGGACTTGGAAAAAGCAACAGTGACGCGGTCACTGAAACTATAGCGTCTCTTTTGACGGGGTGAACGGTCCAGACTGAGGATAGTATTGAACATGGGAGCGTCATTGCAACTCTTGGAACGACCAGTGTCTTTGGATTTATTGATGGTGTTGACACTGCTGCCGTTTCTTCTACCATCTTTTTTGGGGCCAATCTGCTTAATCAAGTCATTGTAGCCTTCTTGCTTCTTGGACAGGAAGCTGAAGATGTTGACGTCATTGGGAGTGGGTGGCAAACGAAGAGCAGCCTTGTGAGACTCTTTGTAGTGCCGGAGCTCATCAAGCGATAGCTTGCGCAGCTTGCGACGCTTCTTCAGTGCCTTGTGGGCCTCAATCACCATCCTCACTTTCCAGTTGAAGAACAAAGAAAGCCAGGCCAACCCCAGATAAATCCACACTTCCACAAAGTAACGGTACAGAGTTGGGTATTCTTTATTTGGTTCCACACCTACAACGACAAACAAAACAGTAATTTGAATCCAAAGTTTTAACATGGTTTAATTTGACTGGTTTGATCAAAAGAATCATTAAAGAGTGGAGTATTTATTTTTCAGCTTACCTGCTACCATGTCCCCAAAACCAATTGTGGTCAAGGTGACAAATGAGAAGTACAAGCCTTCAATATATGTCCAACCCTCTTGGGACATAAATACAAAAGGTGGAAGTACTAAGTGGACCAGCACACCCCAGAGGAGAAAAATAGCTGTGCAAGTAAACTGAGCCTTTCTCTGGAAAAGGAAAAAAAAAGAAAGAAAAGAGCATTACTCCAGGTGAAGGTTTTGTGATACTACAGAGAAATTCAAGTACTTTTCCAAAAAAAGCCCATGTGTACTCACCAGTGAAAATCCTTTCTTGGTTAGATACTGGCCGAGGTGCTTGGCTCTGCCACCGAAGAACTTTCCAAGTTCACTGATCCAGGTAAGACATAAAGGCACACCAAACAGCCCATAGAAGATGCAAAATACACGGCCTGCTGATGTTTTAGGGGCAATGTTCCCATAACCTTTATAATTTGAAAGTATAAACAAAGTGGTTAGGGTTAGGTTGTTTCAACTATCAGCAACTGTTTATGTCTCTTTTGTATGGCTTTACAGGAGGAGAAGGAAATTACAAAAATCATGCCACCAATACATTTTTTTTAACTGCAATCAAATTGTCCCAATGGTACAAAGTTTTAAAAGTCTGCCTGACGGCTCAGTGCAAGATTTTTCCCCACAACTGTGATATTATTCAGTCGCCTTTAACAACAACTAAATGGCTCCCATCAGAACGAGAACTGTCACTGCTGAACGTCCAAAAGTACTTACCGATAGTAGTGATAACAGTGGCTGCAAAGATAACAGCATTTGGCCAGTTCCAGTTGTTGAAGGTCTTGCTTCCAGTTATGGTGACTCCTTGGCCTGCAGCATCAGACACCACCTGAGCATAAAGAAGGTTGAAGACCACATCTGAGTACAAGCTTAAAATTCAGATTCACTTAAAGAGAAATTAATATATGCTAATGGATGCTATCAATTGGCAGTAAAGAGCCCAATCTGGCTAAGATAAAGGTAGACAGGAAGTTTTGTCGCGTGTAAGCTCCATTTATTCTACCACATCCTTCCTGTGATACGTTGATGGTATCTCCAGTGGTACAGACGAGCTGAAACGACACTCAGGCACCCTGGTGAATTGCCGTTAACCTGGGGGCTTTTGAGTTCCAGCCACTGCTTACATTGGTCGGGAAACAGGAAGGCAAGTGCCACATCCATAAACAGCCATTTCATAATCTCATGATTATGCATGGATTAGAAAAAAGCATCAGGTGGTTCTTCACTGGTTGCCCGTGCTTATGTTTGCTTTCCTTTTTCCAAGATCCAAAATTGCACAGAATATGTACAATCTAAGAAATTCTTCAGGAAAAAAGGTCATATATATTGTGCTTAATCCATAGCCAACATTTATTTTCAGCCACCTAGAGCATGGGATACATCAACTCACTCTCGCAAGGAAGTTTTAGTGTTGACATCCCAACAAGACAGAAAATGCTTAATCAATCATTTCAAAACATATGAGGCTTGAACAGCCACAACAGAATCCAAGTCCCCCCCCCTCCCCTCTTGGGGACTTACAAACACACACTTGTGTGGTGGGACAATGAACAGGGGAATTGTGCAGGGGTTGGCAAAACTCACATAAGCCCTTCAGTGCTGGAAGATGCTTGATTTTAATAATAACATGTCTGTGACAGTTGTGCTCTGTAATTACCAGCACAAGGGGAGGACATTCTTTTGTCTGCAGAAACAACACAGTTCCTCTGTTGGGCTTTAACATGGCAGTTGTGATGGCAGAGTTTGTTTTCAAACCATGACAAGAAATTAAAGAGGAAAAACCTCACTTCAGTGTACAACTGCTGCATATGCACTGTCACATTACACAGCCCATATGCATGGGGTAACTTTGTTATTGTCCATGTTTAGGTGATAATTTTATTTGGCTTTTAGCTGATTGCAGTAAACTTTGATACCCCCATTCCAGTTGACATGATGAACCAGCTAAAGGTACGTAGATATAATAGTCTAACTGCAAGAATATAGAATAAAACAATGAAAGAATGTTTGGCTCCATTTACCCTGCAACTGTGCAGAATTGGCTGCATATAATATACAAAGGTAAGACATATCTATCTCAATTGTGATCTGTGCAATGTATTTTTAACATTAATATTGTGTAACAACAAAGACAGAATCCACAGCAGTGTGTATCAAACTAAAAGCAAGTTACTTTGGAAACTTGAAAAGAACATATGTTCACTTCTCAAATCTGCTCACAGTAAAAGGGTTAGGGGCTTCGCATGTACTAGGTCTCCAGCACTGGAGAGTGATGAGGAGTTTACAATAAGACAGCTACACACATTTTAGAAAATGAAAGTAGATGTATAGTGAAGTAATGTGGGATCATGGGAGTTATTGTCTTCATTGTTAAACAACCACCATTGCTAATGAAAATCTATCTGATATGACTCGGGCAGAAATGTTCACAGATAAGGTAGTTTTATTCTCGATATGTTTAGTCACTTTCTCCGACTCCCTTCCTCACTCTCCGACTCTCTTGAAACCTATAGCGACAGGCGACTAAATGCGCAGTTGCCTTAAATAAAATTACGGATTTCTCTGAGTTTGACCATTGTTGGAAACATTTGGGATCATGTAAGTACACAACTCAACAACATGTATAACAAAAGGTGTAGTCGTTTTTGGACATTTTCATGTGGAAATGTTACATATTATATCTTTAATGTTCATATGTCAGACCGCTTTGCAAATCCACCTCAACAATCATTGATTCATTCATTCCACTGTTGTGGCCAATATGAAATTTTACCACTAGTTATGACTGTCACAATTGGGGGTGTTTGAGGTGTGTTTGATATGTGGAAAAAGTGAAAAGTTTTTAAAAAATGAGGGTGATTTCCACGTTCACATTCTGTCAGATAAAGTGCTGAAGTTTGAGACATACAAAATGCTGATTCACAGGAATACGAGGGCAGAGTACAACCTAATCATGGGAGTGAGTCTTGCCATCAATGTATGTCAAGTAAATAGAGGGTAGGGGTATAACCTTTAAAACTTAGGCAGACTTTATAACTTAATGAACGTCAATAAATCTTTAAATATCCTGTATTGCTACCATTTAATTGTTTTGCCTTTCACCTACCCAGGCTAGGAGATTCACAAAGCACCAAGGCAACGGGAAAAAAATGCTCCTACATGACTGAACAGGCTTTGCAATGCACAAGGTCCTTGAGAGGTTAAAGGGTCAGCCACTGGTCAAGTCATGAGTGCTCCAGGTCACAAAGAACAGGGAAAAAGTAAAAACACTGGAGGAGAAAGATAAAAAGACACTTTGTGTCATACGGAGCCCAAACCAGTTCAGGAGGAAGTTGTCAAACTGGCTTCTCTGCAAGTCTAATCACTGGACAAATGTATATCAGACCAATTTATGAATAAGGAAAGTTCATTAGACCACGCTCTGTAGAAGATGCTTCTGTGAAACAGTTTTCTTCTGTAAATGTCAAGGTTAGTCCTCGGAAATAAAGAGAGAAGAGAAAATATCTTAAAACGTTGTGTTAAACGAAATGAAACCACAGACAAAAAGACTGACTTATGGGTATACTGAAAACAAAACTATTCAATCTCTCCACTTTTAATTTATACACACATAATAATGGGATGGCACAACCTGTGAACCTGTGAAAAAAAGCTCGACATAAAATACATCATACCAAAAATCACAATGTGGTGCCAAACCATAGCACATGACATCACACGAATCCCATGACCACAACAGAGCCTGTGCCATACACAAGTAAAGGATTCCCTTACTTTTTAGGGCTGAAATAAATAGCAGCAATCTGCCACCGTCACAGTCTGATAACCAAGGAACAGTAAAAGCCACAATGACAAACAAGTGTTATCAGGACAGCTGGCAGCCCAGCATACCACTGCAGCTCCCAGGTATTTTCCACCTCCAGCACATGAGCACAACATCACAACAGAGGGACTGACTGACTTACAAACAATGAAGTCTCTCAAGCTCTTCCATGTCAGTATGTATCGATTTCTGACACGAGGTGGACGGGGCGCAAATAATGCTGACGTTTCACTGTTTGCACCAATCAAAGGATGTACCACAGAATGTGGGAGAGAAAAAAAAAACTCTGCAAGAGATGGGTGATGTGAAAGACACTGACGATGATGTAAGTAGAGACAACGTACACTATGTCTATTTCACAGCTTGTTCTGCATTTTGTAAAGACATGAAGGGGCGAGCTGTAAAAAAAATCCCAGGCAGTGAAAGGATTCTTACATCTGTTGAGCAGAACATATTACACCATTATTTGTGAGAGGCGGTTTTAAACTAGGCTGTTAATACTGCATGAGATTTAAGACTTCATTAACATCTCATATGGCATTTTTATTTATTCTCCAATGTCTTTGTTGAGGAGGTAAACATTTAATGAAATTACACTCAATTGAAGCTTGGTCTGGGCTTATTGCTGGATGGTTGCAACTGGTATGCTGAATTAAATGGTGACATTCTTACTTGCAGCCATCTGGGTCTGAAGTAAATCTAATCAGTCGTACGAGGCAACAGAGATGTTTCTGTCTGGCTATCTACGCAAACTCATGACACTGAAATACATCACTACCTTCAGCGTGATTTAGTTTAACTTGACACAATTTCAAAAGGGGAAGAAAGACTTGACTGTCAAGCCAGCAGCTCCTAGACAGCACGCTAGGCACATGACAAAGTTAGCTTTCCCCCAAAACAGAGTGCTACTTCATTTACTTGAGTAGTTTCATTCTCACCAGGGGCTACAGTACGTTTCCCTTTTTTTTACTCGTGACAGTGTGTGTTGAGCAGTGTTCGCAAGCTTCTTATTTGGCCACACAAACGTGATCTTGAAACATGTGCAACAGGCAAAAAAAAAAAAAAGACAAAAAGTGAAATCAGAAGCTCCACTGCAAACTTGGACTTCAGTGGGAATATTTTCCTACCACCATATATGCACTTCTCAGTGACACATAATACTGTATGTACCTAAAGTATGAGGCATCCCTACAATCCATGCCTTATCCCAGGTCCCATGACATGTAATTGTGTGTATGAGTTTAACCTTTTACAGTATAGATTAATACAGGAAACTGCTCACATTTCATATTTCCATTCTAATATGAAATTAATTCTGATTTATATTAGAGCTTGCAACAGTTAGTTGATCGAGAGAAAATTAATTGGCAACTATTCTGGTAATCATTTAAGTCATTTTCCCTGGTTCCAGCTTGCCAATGTCAGGATTTGCTGTTCTTCTTTTATATAACAGTCCAATGAATATGTTTGGGTTTGGATATTAAATCAAAACAAACAAATCAAGGCATCACCATGGGCTTTAAGAAATTGCGAATGGCATTTTGTTTTTTACCATTTATTTTACATTTCATGGACGGCAGATTAATCCATAAAGAGTCAGTTGCAGGGATCCCCCTGCTCTTATCTATAGCTTAATAGTTGCAACTATTCTTTCAAAAGAATAGAAAAAAGTTTGTTTGTTTTTTCTAAATGAGTGTAAATAAATTTAAAAAGTTTTGGGGCTGTAGTGTTGCAAGCACCAAAGACGGAAACTGAGGAAATTATGGGACAGTAGCTAGTAGCTAGTAGCTCAACACTCTAGCTGTGAAAACGCACTCTACTTTAATGACTGAGATACACATAAACATGTTCAAGTATAGTTCAGAGATGTGCTATGGTGCAAACGATGTGATACATTCTCCTCCTGCCTCCGTCCACAGTGCCTCTGGGCAACGCTGAAACACGCTACCAGCATGCTACCAACAACCCGGACGCTCTCAGCGGCAGTAGAGATAAAGTGCAGCCACCCCCCTCACTGAACTTTTATAACAGCTTCTCGGGAGCCAGCATTGATGGACCATAAAATCCAACCTGTAAACTGTGACCACTTCAAGTATCCTAGAGTTAATAGCAAACTCCTTGTTAATAAAACAGAGAAGACTAACTTTTACAAGAGTGTCGCCTTCTCTTCTTCAGCCTGCTTGTAATTGTTAACAAGCTGAGCAAAGTTTCCACAATGGAAACCTAATAGAAGCTCTGCTAATTCCAATACAAGCAATGCTGATAAAGGCAACTCAAGGGTGATACACTGCATGTTCATCGGTTTAGTATACGGAAAGCCTTTGTGCAGGTGTCTGGGCAAACACCAACAGAGAAAAAACACCAATAGAATACTCACTAAGATGAGAACAGGAAGCACAGCTAACTGTGGAAAGAGTTAAGAAGTCAAACATGTGTATATTATCTTTCTGAGAGTGCCTTGGAACCCCACAGATGATATTATGTGGTCTTTGTCCCCCAGAGAGCATGCAGGAGCAGAAAATGTTTCAGTTTCAGTTGAGCCACCTCGAAGAGTTCAAGCAAAAATCACAGCTCTTTCAAACTGTCTCAACTGACTACATTGAGAAGCAGACTTGGCCATTACAGGGATCTGGCCGTTATAGAGATGCCACAAAATGGGGGAAGGTTCTCAGGCATATCCCTTTCAGCGCACCCCCCCCCCCCCCACCCAAAAACAAAAAAAAAACACAAAAAGAAAAAGCAGAGGGAAGCAGAAGGGGGGGGGGGGGGGGGGGGGGGGGATGAGGTGGGCGGGTGATAAATCTAACCTAATACTGATGTGGGCCCAAAAAAGGGGGCACAGGTTCAGACAAGTTTCTGATCAGACTTGCAAGTGCAAAAAGCAACAAGAGAGATGATGTTTTGCACCACTGCGATTACATAAATCAAGTCTTCGTTCCTGTAAAGATCATATCTGCTTGACATACTCAAACGGGTCAGACCAGCGGATAGACTCAAGGCCATAATGCCTCCACATTTCAAAGAAGTAAACAAACAAACAAACATGTCAGGGGGCAAACACCTGTGAGATCATCGGCGTATCGACTTGCTGCGTTCATTCAGTGCGGATGGTAAAAATCACAGAGGTCAGTGGCACCAATTTTACTGCAAATTAAGGAATCGTTATCTGGACAAGAATCTGGCAATGGAACACCATGTACTGCAGCTTTTAGAGGAATGAGGTTACACATTGACCATATTCACCGCTCCAGACAGTCAATCCCTTTTACAACTGAATTTTAACTAAGCTAGATAACACAATAATATATTATAATAATTATCATCATTAGGCATGGACACGAGGACCACACCAAAGATAATACCAAAAGATATCAACAAGTGAACTCTGCAGTTTAATGATAAGCACCTATATGACATGATATCTTCAGGCCTTCCAGCTCATAAACTAAGTGTGGGAGTGTGTTGACCCACAAAGATGAGCTTGGACTGACAACATCTCATTCCTTCACTCATTCAGAAGTTTTCTTAGTGTTTGGTGAAAGCTTACATACCAGCTGAGGCTCATTTAGCCCCCATGTGTCACATCTTTGGAGCCAGAGAAAACTGCAGCGACACAACGAGGCTTATTTAAACACTTATTAGATGATCCAATCATCCTCACGTGGACTGAAATAAGCGTGCAGCAGCTATCGCGTTTTACCAAAGTAAACAGGAAAAAATGTTACGTTTAAGAACGTGTCCATACCTCTAATATTCTGTCCAAATCGTGTTCCTTCAGACAGGGATAGTCCTCAAGTATCTTATCCTTCTGGTGACTATACTGCTTTGCAGCCAGCTTCCAATTGGGTTCCTCCAGGACTTGAAAAATTGCTGCCCCAATGGACAGGTAAAAAATAATGGCAGAAGTCAACAAGGGGCCTTTATCTACCATACTTGTGCACAATGACTCAACTTGGAGAGCGCGGGACAGGGGGAAAAAAAAGAAAGAGAAAGGAGGGGGTGGATAACAACAATACCCGAAGTTATGCGGGACTCATTCTCAGCTACTCTTTTGGTTTACAAAATGTCTCTTCTTCCGCTCGAGGGCTCTGAAAAATGAGTGAAACGTGCCGCTGCTGACAGCATTGGGCTCGAGACATAGCCTAACAAGATCAAAGTAGTCATAAAGAGGGCCGGAGCGCGCGTGGGACGGCAGCCGCAGAAACACTCTCACCACGTGCGCAGCTGGAGAAATACTGCCTGCTGAAGTAGTGAACTCTGAGCAAGGGAGTGGAAGAAGATCCGCCCCGCTGGAGAGAGAGAGAGAGAGGGGAGGGGAGGGGGGGGGCACTTCACTCTGTAGTCTCTTCCTTTATCTGTTTTTGACTACAGGTGTCGGCCTACAGCTGTCTAAACACTATGGCTTCCAATAATAGGTCAGACGCAAAAGTTCAAAAACTGTCTCAACAAAACATTGTGTTCAAAATTTCAATAACTTTTTTTGTAAAACTAAAATCTACAACAACTTCATTTAATTTTTTCCACTTTTCTTTCAACGCACTTTAAAACAAAAGTGAAACAAACTAGTTTAAAACAAACTACTCTACAAGTAGCTAATACAATATTGTTTAGTCTTAAAATCAATACTTTCAGTGATAGGGATGTACTTCAACTTACTTAGACTTCATTCAAGAAAAGTCAAGTCATCTACTTGAAGACAAGTAGAATACGTTCAAGACAAAATCACATAAAAGTAACCTTAAAATTCGTTTTTTGTATTGTCTGTGACCTCTTTAAAAGGACAGTTTGCCCCAAAAGCGAAAATTCATGAATTATGTAGGCAACTCTATGGTGGCCGAGAGAGCTAAACACACTGCAACTTAAGAAAGTAGCACATGCACATAGACAAAACACTAGCAAATCAATCATTAATTGATGTCATCAATTTGACAACAAAATATTTGATAAGGTTTAGGCATGAGGAGTGATTATTGGTTACGTTTAGGACAATATCAAAGGAAACCAATCAGAGGCAGAGCAGATTCCTTCGTCATCATAGGAAAAAAAGATTGCAATGCATGAAGTAGTCACTTTGATCAATAAACACAATGTCAGTCCAAAACATAAACATGAACAGTTGATACACAAACCACAAACAGTAGCAACAAGTGTAGCCAACCTGTGTTCAACACCATAGTGTCCCCTGGAAACATTCCTGTAGTTATTTTCTGTATTTGCAGTACGGTTCTCTAATGTGTCTATTTACATGTGTTTACTTAAGCTGCAGTGCACTGAGCTCTCTCGGCCACCGCACTACTCACCCCCAAGCCAATGGAAAGATGGGTGAAGTTTGGTCCACCACAGACAGTAAAAGACTACATATGCTATACAGCTATATCATAGAGAACCTATAAAACCTTTTTAGGGTGTTTGATGTGATAGTATTTATCAGTATGCAACAATCTTGCAAAGAACAAGTGGAGTTAAAAGACATTTTTGATATTGTTATTATCATATTGTTATCTTTTTTTTTATTGCTCCAATGTTTGCTCAAGTGATGTGTCATGATTTCTTTGTCGATGCTGTGAGGAGCAAAGATCAAACAAAGGGACAAATGTATTGATTTGTGTTCAAGTAGAGCCTCAGATCCTCAGGCTGAGATCACATGGTTTATTATCATACTGCTCAGTCATGGTGACATGGTGCCGGTCAGTCCAGAGTTGGACACTGCATGTAATTTGCAATAGTTTGCATTAGAAAGTGTGAGAAAAGGAAAAATCACATTGATTTACATTACTGTTGTCATGAGACCTTGGTGTACTTGTGGTCCATAGTGTAAGCTGGCAGATCATGATCACCTGTTAGAGTGCTCAGATTAACTCTCTGTTTTAATGAGTAACCTAAGTTTTGCGATTAAAGCAATCAGTTATTGTCACGGCTCTCTATTGTTTCCTGTTGTGTCAGTAGGTGCTTCTCAAAGTCAAGCAAGGATCCTCAAATGACTGAATCTGAAGGATTCTACTTCATCGAATACTGCCGAAGGACTATGCCCAGGATCCTCCGAATTCTACAAAGGAGTCATTTGCACAAAGAATTTTTAAGGATGCCGCTTGGGTATCCTCGGCCTGCCTGAAGTACCCACAATCCTATGTGCACGACACTTAGCGGGTCTTTTAAAAATTTGTGAACCTTTTCAATGATGAATGACACAGGCTGGAAAATGATCACATTAAACTTGAAATAGAAGAATTACTGCAGTTGAACTCAGGGCATGTGGGGTATATGGCTATATTTAAACTTTTGGAAAAGACTGGACTGAGCAGAAGAATATCAGCTAGTATAGGTATAAGACTGTTCCCATCCACACTCCAGTTCAGAAGGTGGTGGCAATACACCTAAAAGCTGTTTGCCAACCGCCATAAGACATCAGAGGAAGAAGAAGAATGATGCAACGACGCACATTCGCTAGCTTGTTCCACTGTGTTTTCTCAGAATGCTAGGAAGGAGTCTTGCCAGGCCTCTGGAGGACCTGACTTCCAAGGACCCGTCCTACCAAGGCAGGATCTTTGATGTTGAGAAGCATCCTCTGTTATTCCCTTACAACCCGTCCTCATCCCAGCTCGTCACATACCGACTTTTTGTCATGGGCCCTTCGCGTCTTATCATAACACGCAAGGTACCCTTTGGCGCCACTGGCTGACGCGCTTAGCTTTCCCTGATGCACAACAGGCCCTGTTTGTCTTCGTGTGTAGGTGTGGCATGACTTCCCCTCCTCATAGCACCTGGGCGATCTCCACACCTGCTTGCAATCCTCTCATCACCTGCAGTATAAGAACCCCAGTCTCTCATCCACTCTTCGCCAAATTGTTCCGCCTGCGGCTACTGTGGTATCAACTCTCTGGCAGCTCCACTTGTCTCCATCATTCTCCATCTCGAGTCTCACCCTCTGTTACCCATACTACTACCATAATACTTTTAGTATGCCAGAAAAGGATTTTGTATGTCGCAATGCATAGTATGTCAAATGCAGTATGCCACAAATACCAGGATGTCCAAGTGCATGTGGTCCCATTTTGCAGTATGCAAAGTAGCTTACTTTTCTGGATAGTCTGACCCACAATGCTCTGCACAGCGGTACTACAGTACTACATATTTTTTGTGACTTGTGAGTATAAGTAATTACAAGCCCATGTTTCATCGTTTTCATAGAGCCTAGCGTAAGCTGTGCCCCTCTTCCCAGTTTGCTGTCAAATGGTTGGCAGCTTAAAGGTTGCACAGGTGCCACCAGTCAGGTAAGTGTCTAGGGTTAGGCGATTGGTTAAATATGTATATAAGCTGGCAATTTGGACCATTTTGTCAATGTTCTGAACATTTAGTGAGCAATCAATAACATTATCAATCAGAATTTAGTATAACTCACCCTCAGTCATTCAGACCCATTTATAGTAGTTTTTCAGGTTTCAAGAGCTTTTTTGTTGTTGCTGTGAATCTGCTTTACTTGCCTTAGTGTATGAAGTTCATTTCAAGCTTAGCTGGGGCTCCAATTATCTGCTGTTATTAAACTTGTGACTAAATTAAATTAAAGGAATAGTTTGAGATTTTGGAAAGTTCACTCCTTTTTTCCATTTTGTTATTTTGTTTTTGCAATGCTGGCTCCAGCTACATATTTACCACACCAATCTTATCATCTCACCCTTGGCAATAAAGCAAATAAGCATATTTCCCCAAAGTTTAATTAAATGTATGACATGCTTGGAAGACATGGAGGAAAGATGGCACTGTTCCATGGCAACATGGTGTTGCTTGCTCGGTGTCAACAGGTATTACAGGAATTACAAATTCCTGGGTAAACAGTCTTCTCTTCTTTAACTTGGGACACTACAGCAGTGCTGACAAAGCAAACAGCAAAGGCTTTTGTTTTTAAGACAGCTGAAACAGATCATGGGAAGGCATGATGCACTTCTATCATGCTGGGATCGAGAGCATCCTGACCTTTGGAATAACTGTGTGGGATGGAAACACCTTATCACAAGACGGGAAACATCTGGACAAAATAGTAAGCACAGCTTCAAAAATCATAGGCCAGGAGCTTTCACCCCATGCTGCAATCTATCTACACCATCAGAGTAAAAAAAAAAAGGGTTCACAATATTCACTGAGACTCCTCCCATCCTGCTTTTATAACTTCCTCCATTCTTTTAAAAGACAGAAAAGTATCAGAGCAGCCACTACCTACCCAGAGGCTGTTCAAGCTCTAAACTCTTAAATCAACACAGGTGTTTATACAGTGCTATACACCAGAGCTGGTTTGGTACTCATAGCTCCCTCATGGTTGTTTTAATTATTTATTATTATTACCTCTGCCAAGGAAGTTTTCACCCTGTCTGTTGGTTTGTTTGTTAGCAGGATTACGCAAAAACTACTGGATGGATTTCCCCGAAACTTGGTGGGAGGATGGGGAACAAGGAAGAACCCATTAAATTTGGGTGCGGATCTGGATAAAGGGACGGATCCAGGAATTTTTATCACTTTCGTTAACATTGCGAGGCGTTTTTCCAGATTTTCTTTAATAATTTCTCAGCGAATAATGCATGAATCTTGATGAGAAGATGCAGGCATATGTAGGAGGTGGTTATCTATGAGGGTGTAAAATTTGGTGCAGATTCAAATAAAAATCCGGATTTATTTAGTGTAATTTTGTTTCTCATGAGTGTGATTTTATGCTGTGAATAAATGCTGTTCTTAGTGTAATTTTGTTTTTCTATTTCATCAACCTATTATTCTTCCGCAATGAAAATTATGATTTCACCTGCATTGTTTTGTTGGCTTAGCTATAAGGCTTGATTCGGCTTAATCTAAAGGGACCATGGCGGAGGTATGCGCTCTGCTGAGTGCCATTCTAATTAATAATATTTAAATTACTTAAATGACTGTGTCCTGAGGCAGTGATTCCCAACCAGGAGTACTTGCCCCACGGGGTACTTCTGAAGGGGTACTTTGAAATATTTTTGAGTCGCTAAATTTGAAAAACAAAAGGATTTGATTAAAGAAATACATCCACAAATTGAGGCAACTGTAACAATTAATTTAGTTGTTATAGCAATTAAGAGTGCATGAAAACTATTTAGCATTTACTTCAGTTTAACTGTACTAAAATATTATAATATCCACTATTACAACCACTTTTATGTGTAATATTTAAATAACACTCAGTTTGAAATGAAATGAATGAATGAAATGAATGAATGAAATTGAAATGGTTGATGAAGGGGTACTTGAGTGCATCACACTGGGCTAAGGGGGGACAAGATTACAAAAATGTCCTGTTCATTGTATGCGAGTCGGGTTCTTGTTGTTCTGGTTTTGGTTGCGCTCACCGAACCAAATTCCTTGTAATGACAATAAGTATTGAAATATCTTGAAATCCTTTTCAACACCATTATGTACCATTACATAATTATGTATAATGTTGCGTAAACATTAAAAAAAAAGCTCTGATAGAGATTTGCAAAAGCGTGCACTTTTTAAATCAACTGACTCAGCTGTGTACTGGCGTCTTTGTAGGGACAGAGATCAGAGATGAACAGTGACACAGCTCAGCAAGTTCAACAACACAAACTATTACATAACACTCCTCCACTGGAAAACTTGACCTTCTTACCTGTAGGGGAAATTCACAACATGCCGGTCACAACAAAATGCAACCTGGGAATGAACTTCAAATATTCTCTAACTAAAGTCATTATTTGGGCTAATAATAAATGATTGTACTCTGCTTTTCAAACAGTAGATCAGAAACAACACACACATTCTATAAGCAGTCACTTAATGCTATGGAGGTTTGTTTGCCTTTTGAATTCAGATGTGCATCACTGAAAGGAATACCATGCAGGATTTGTAAGCACACAATTCTAAGTGTAAATGAGAAAGTTGATTGTTGAGTTTTATTCCCAAGAGTTTTGAGTTGGCAAATCACCAACCCAACGCCCGCTCATTGATGCCCAGAAACGTCCTGAAAACAACAAAATAATAAGAGATTAATACTGCAGGCAGTGCTGAACGGGCCCTCACACCTCTGCGCCCATCGGGGCGTGATGCATCTGCATCCTCCTCAACAGATATTGGCTGGTTGATGCGGCCCTTAATTTTCGTGAGTTTTGCACACAGCGTGAAGGGCATGAACGTCACTTCCTGTGTCCACTATGTAGCACTGGAGAACACCCACTAATTACATGTTATGTTCCAGTATACGAAGTGGAGATCACACCATGAAAATTTCATGTAAATGAAATGATGATTGTCATGTAAGGCTTACTTCCTGTTGCCAGTAGGTTGGGCAATGAGTACGACATGTAAATACATGTAGGTGTCTTCAGGGTGGGACCTTTAGTAGAAGAGAAATTTTGGCCAGATTGGATCATGTACACTGAAATTACACCTTCCTGTTTCATGCAGAATAACACATTGCCACAGAAACGCAATTTGACAAAAAGTCACAATCTTATTAATAAAGCATGACAGAGGTGTTATGGTTTTTCCGACCAAATTTGATGTGGATCTGATCAATCTCGTAAGAAAAAGGACATGAAAGTATAAACAGTGATTTCCTGTTGCCAGTAGGTGTCACTCTGACTGTAACTGAAAATTGGCATGTACACTAGATGTGTTCTGGGCGGGACACAACATATAACATGTGAAGTTTTGGACTGATTGGACCATGTACAGTGGAGTTATAACAACTTCCGTTTCCTGGCGAAACATCAAAATTTGCTGCGCTGCCACGGGAAAGCTGGTTTGACGAAAAAGCATCATCAATGTCCTAGAAATTTTCTGACAAAATTTTTGGTTGATCTGGTCAACTAGCTTGGAGGAGTACATTAAAGTATAAAACATGTCATTTCCTGTGGCCAGTAGGTGGCGCTAACTAAATATTGCCACCTAGCTATGTTCAGGCATGGGCCAGATTGGACCATGTACAGTGGCGTTAGAACAACTTTGCGATGCCGTCACAGCTTCTAACTTTTCATCCTGAAGGTGTTAAGATTATCCTGAACAAATCTGAAATCAATTGGATGAAATCTGAAGGGGGAGTAAAATACAAGGCATGCAAACCTCAAAAAAATGGGCAAAAAATTCAAAATTGCCAAGTTACTGTTGGGTTTAGTACACGGGTCCAAAACGCTTTTTATAGATCAAGGTCTGACACATATACCTGCCGAATTTCATGCATCTACAAAATGGTGAACCTCTCCCCAACCTTGCTTGTGAAGGACTGAACCCCTTTCATACTCAATCATGATACTATTGACCACTATGCTCTATGCTTACTGAATCCTGCTGAAGCTATTCAATTTATCCTCTTCCTCACTGTTTTAATTTCTCATCTTTCGCAAAAGCCCTTCTAGGGACGGGTGTTGTAAATTAGCTTTCAGCTACAAACACTGTGGTAAAAGCATTGGACAGCTGTTCTTAGTTTGTCTATGTACACTGTATCTGTCCCTATCAAATAAACCATAAATAAATAAATATTACCTGTTACCAATGAACCTCTTTACCTGTGGAATGTTCCAAACTAAACTAAACTTTTTGAGCATTCCACAACTTTCCCAGTCTTTTGTTGCCCCTGTCCCAACTTGTTTGAAATGTGTTGCTGGCATGAAATTCAGAATAAGCATATATTTACAAAAATCAATGAAGTTGATGAGATACAACATTAAATATATTGTCTTTGTACAGTTTTCATTTGAATTGAATGTGAAAAGGGGATAGGAAATTATCACATTCTATTTTTAACAATGTTTTACAGAGTGTCCCAACTTTTTTGCAATTGGGGTTGTATACACTATATGCACATATTTCCTGAAGCACTGCACAGTCAAAGTGGACCATCCTGCTGAACAGTTTGAAACACACAGTCAAAATGCTGTTTTTAAAAGAAATACTGTATGTTAATAGAGGGTTTAAAGGGAACTGAGGTCTAAATGATGTCACTGAGAATTACGTCACACATTATGCATCAGTTTCAGTGTTTAGTCCTACAAGGTCTGAACAGTTTCAAGCAATTTCATTAGTACTGGTTTTAGCAGTCAGCTTTTGTGTCACATGGTCTAAATGCTGATTCAGGAGCATTTCCATCCCACAATTAAAGATTTTGCATGGGTAAATACTGACACCTGATTCTGCACCAAATAGAGCCTGGAGAGCAGTCAGTTAAATTAGCCTCAGGGCTGATTCCACATTTCCTCTCTAACAAGACCAGGCAGTAATAGCAGAGCCCCAAAGCTGTTTATAGTGTAAACTAAATGTGGTGTTACTTGTGTGTGTGAGCATGTACTGTATACTCACAAGCATGCGAGTGCCTGTCAATTGTGTTCTGATTGCCTTGCACTTATGTCAAACCAATCCTCCATTCACATTATGGTATACAGTATATATACACACATACCGTACATAGCTTGAATATTTCAAATTCAGTTCAGGTGATCTATAGGCTTGTTTCCACATAATTACAACTGAAAAGAGGACACAAACAAAACATTAAAGTTGTGCAGTTTGAAAAAGAGACTGAGGTAAAAGTAAAATAAACTAAATCAAAAGAGCAGAATGGTTGGCTCACATTAAAGGCACAATCCATGATCCTAATGTAATCTGGTGCTGCTTGTTTACATCAGTAATATCCGTATAAACAAAAAGGTAAAAACAAGCCAATATTATTATACAACCAGTTCAACAATTACAGCAGTTTCATTTCAGCAAGCTTTGGTCACAGTCACTGGACACTCTTAGTGTTTTTGCCACTTTTTGATGGACGCCAAATGTTTGCCAATACTCGCTCCTGAAATGAAATCCATCTTCTTTAACTGAGGCAGGGTAGAAATCACACGTCTCCTAAACACACACACCAACAAACACCAAATTAGCTTTAAAGCTCCATGACCATTTTGTGCACTTTTGTTCGGATAATATTTCCATGTACATGTGTTCAGGCCTGGACGATCATCAAACATGTGAAGTTTGGGCCCAATTCGACTATGTACAGTGGAGTTACACACAAATTTTGTGGCGACAAAATTTTCAACATGGAAATTTGATGCCTCACCACGACCACACCCTGTGATGGATTACTTTTGATCCTTACGCTCTTTTAAATATGCTGATTAAGATTCAGGTGGATCGGATTCACAGCCTAGGAGTTGGTCAAAGTATGGGATGTTTGATTTTCGCTCAAATTTCACATTGAATTCAAAATGGCCGACTTCCTGTTCACTGTAGAGGATGGACCCCAGACAACTGTTTGTACATCTGGAGGTGATACATATGCATACCAAATCTCATGCATGTGGGTCAAACGGTTTGGCCATGCAAACTCTTTAAAAGTGAAAATTCTGTAGTGGTGTTATTGAGCCAATTTGCCAGGCCCATGTCCAGAACCCATGTCAGACCTAACTTTCCACAGGGTTCGACATGTTTGACAATTTTCGTGAGGTTTTGAATACCCCAAGCACCTCAAAACTGCAATTGCAAATTCCGCAAATAATAATAATAACTTTCCAAATTCTTTGGATTTCAATAGGGTCTTAAGTACAGGCTGGAGGCAGGGTCTCTGCAGACACTAACACTGCCACACACCTCAAGTAGGTCACAAGTGATGATTGAAATTGATTATTTTCTAAATAGTTTTCTTAGGGAAATCCTGCATTGTATACCATTTTAAGGAGTTAAGTTTGGTGTTTTCACATGTTGCTAAAAAAGTGAAGAGAGAGAATGCACTGATTGTGACGTCAAGATTGCTTTTACATAAATCCAAAGAGACTTATCTTTTCTAAATGCTGTCCCATTGGTCCCTTTGTAAGTAAGTAAGTAAGTAAGTCCCTCTGTAAGTAAGTGAGTAAGTGAGGCCAAACATCCGCAGATGTTCACAGATACCACATAACTGTACTGTGGAGCTGGTGAAGGCCATCATGGTGGTCCGGTGGAAAGCCCTTTGGGATAAAATTGGACTTCCGGAATTTCAGGCAGGCCAGATTAGACAACCGGAAGAGCCACATCAGACAACAAAGTATCTGTAGATGTTTTAACAAATGTGACCAAAAATTAAAAAAGAGGAAATAATCTTTTTAGAGGTCTTAGAAAGTATGCAGTATTGCCCCAGTATTGTCTTCAGTCTCTTCTTGGCACTGTTGCCTTATTTGTCACATGTACATTTTTGGCATTGAAGCCGGTTGGTGCCATCTGTGTATTTCAGTGACTATCATATAGAAAGCACACACACAAACAGTCACACACGATTTACGGCGTTGACACACTGTTCACTGTGTGTAAAAGTCACTGGTTGTTCACACTGAATAGATAAGATGGAAGTAACCAAAAATTCCAGGTAAAAGCCTGACGTAAGAGTTGGTATACGGTGTGGCAGTTATCAAATTAACACCACGAAAACAAGAATCTCTGTTTCACAATACAAGGAATAGATCACGGTGATATTCAGGCAGTAAAATCACAAGTGAAACTAGGGAAACTTGGAGAGCTGAGAAAACATCACATGTACATCTGAATGTTGATGTCGAGGTGGTTTGGTGAGTGGTGAAACTCTTGCACTTCTTGTTCGCATCTGCAGAATATCTGCAGCAGCGAGATGTCGAGTTTGCTTAACATACATTTACCCAGCATTTAAATGGCCACTGACTTTTCATTCAATCACTGCAATGTCTGAGTGTTTATAGAATGTGCTTCCTGTTTGTTAAGTAATACAGTGTGTCATCTCTAAAGGACTAATTTTAGAGTGTCCCGGTTTGTACAGTGATTTGACCATGTGAAAGGAGTGAAGAACTGTTTCCTAGTTCCATTGTTCTAAGTTTGTGTTGTGGCTTTTTTTCCGAGCTCGTCGGTGGGAAGGAAACCTGCACAATCAGCCAGCTAATTTGCCTCTGGTCGGCTTCTTTGAGCCTGCATTTTTTACTGTATGTCTTGCCAAACACACAAAAAAACAGACAGCCCCAAGAAAATCATAGCATTCATACTTTTAGTGGTCCATGCAACAGCTACTACTGTATTTATTTATTTATTATTTTTCACTGGCCTAAAACTCTATATTCCAGCACAAAACTAACAATTCCTATCAAACTGAAACCTACCAGTGTTACCATCTCATAGGCATATTCTAGAACAGGGGTTGTCAACCTTTTTTTTAACTTAAGGCCCATTTCTGATCGTCAAAAGCATTTCTGAGGACCACCTTCCCAAATAAATGACATTTAAACAATTATAACCTGTCCAAGAACATGAAAAGAAAAGAAACAATATTGAGCTCTGATAGAATTTCACCACGTTCAACACACTGTGCTTTCAGCTAACCATTACCACCTGGCATTATGAATCAGTCAAGGTCATATTTCCTCACCACATGCTTTGGAGCTTTTACTGGCAAAGCAGGGTCGTGTCCCACATCACTTTTTCGCTTCAAAAACCATTTTGTGCCACTGCATCCGAGGGAATGTTAGCTAGCTGTCACATACGTTAGCTAATAACGGCAGAACACATCTGGTGATTTTCAAATGGAAATGGTTATTCAAAGTCTGCATTTAAATATTACATTTTTTATTTATGTTAATTCTTGAGCACCTTTAGATATATATATAAAAATAACTGTCTTTGTAAATTAGCAATTATTATTAACAATAATCTAACCATTTTGCACTCCCTCTGCAGCCCACTAGACATTGCTCTGAGGTCCACTGGTTGAGATTAGCTGTCTGAAAAAATGCTAGAGAGCAGGTTGGCATACAGCGAGTACATTACACACAAATGCTGCGCTGATGAGGCTTCTGTGAGTTGTTGCACTGTGGAGGTCTAACTGCAGAACCTGTTAGATCACCATGCAAATTCTTGAAGAGCATACTATGTTAGTGGCCTTCTGCAGAGTTTGTCACAATGAGTCATTTTATTCTGTGGTAATAGTGAAACTGATACTTATTCAATAGTTTGATCCTTGTTCCTGCATAACAAGAAAGCTCTCTGAGCTTTTCGTCTCTGGACTCTTTTGTGTAACCATGCAACATGATCCCTCTGCCATGTACTGAGGGCTTTTTACATGATAATGAGGACAATTCAGGTTCAATTTCAACAAAATGTCAATTGAATCAATGGAAGGTCCTCCTACACCTTTTAAGGTGGTACCACTGAGCAATAAATGACATGCAACTGTAATACGGAATTCATATTCAGTTCTGGTGAAACGTGTGAGACGATCTCTATTTTAGTATCCTTAGACAAAAACCAGCAAACAGCAGGTTCTTCCCACAGGCCATCACTCTGATGAAGTCATACAGTGTCAATAACCCTCTCACACTAAAACATCCTGTTCCATTATACTAGTTTTAATACACTGTTCATCCTGTCACTGTCAATATAAATAGTGCATGTTGTACATTCTGTATGTAGATGCACACAAGCATCTCCATATACAGTATATCTATTCTATATTTTGTTCTTTGCACTATTGGATAGTTTATAACTTAAAAAACACCTATGTTGGTGGTTATGGATGCTTTTTTTTCTAAAAATATACATTTATATGTAGATGGTCTTGTGGAGAGCGCAACACGTTGGAAAGCCATGTGTACTATGTTCATTTTCCCTGCATCATCTCTTCGTAAATAATTATTTTTAGCCCGTCACATGAAGGCCATTTTGTTTCACACAAAAGATTTTCTCTCCAAACAAACGTCAAAAACATCCCATTGAAAATATCAAAAACGCATTTGAGTCTGTATCGGTTAGATTAAGGGCTTGCCAGTATCTGCCTGTGTGCTTGTTCATAAAGGCCCGCGGCTGTGATAAAGATGGTGTGGTAGAGCAGAAACATGGTTGTTATTGTTCTCCTTCAGCCTGATTGTAGTAGAGAGAAAATAAGTGTGCTACGTCGCTTTTAAGTCGTTAAGCATCTTTAAAGACTATCGTTACTCACATTTTTTTAATTGCTGCTTTATTGCAGGCACTTAAATGTAGTTTTGACTGAATTCATTTCTTAATTAATTTATAATTTGATTCATTGAATTATTTAATTTAATGAAAATAGTTCAAGGAACATAGATTACAGGCAACCAACAAAATGATGGAAACAAGGTTTGCTATACTACAAATACAAGTTTGTAACAAATGATTGTCCTTCAAGATATGATGTTAGCATCTTTATTCATGAGAAATATACGGTGGCTGAGAGAGCTCAATGCACTGCAAATAGACAAAACACCAACAAATTAAGAAAACACCTTCATCAATTTGACAACACGTGCGCTGCAAACACTCACAACACAATCAAACAGAGAAATGCGCTGCAAGTAGCACAGATGACAAACGGTACTGATGTTTCTAGGGGACACTAAAAAGTGATGGACACACTTGTTTTACAGCCATTTGTTACATGTCAGTTACTTCTCAGTCACCGTATAAATATGGTCATGTGACTTTCAGTATCTCCAGACACGTGAATTCAACAGTGAAAAGCAACATACTGGCCACATATTTGCGAAGTAATAAAGATACACAGATGCACATGGATAATATGGATAATATCTCATGACTGGTATTTTGGATATTTTTGACTTTTTGTTTGCATTTGAGAGATCTGATGACAAACATCAGTTATTCGTTGTGATCCTCTGCTGATTGTAGCATACAGATGCACATAAAGGTAAGGCTTCAGAAAAAGAAAGAGAGGGAGTGGTGGAATATTGGTATTGCATATACCAGTATGTTGGCCAATATGTAAAAAAAATATTTGCAGAACAGAAAATGTGTTTAAAGTAGTTCAATCAGGAAAGAAGTGAATGAAGTAAAGATGATTGTTTATAACAGCAGATGACATGTGGAAATGAAGTCTTTGGCGCTACAGGGAGATTTTGTGATCGAGATAAAGAAATCCCCCCCATGGTGTCCAGACACTGGTGGTGGCAGCTGATGACTCTGCTGAGACCGCTGATGAAATAACGAAGCTGGTGAATCTGTAAAGACTGGGTGGTGATGGGGAAGTGGAGGGGTGCATAACAGCAGTAAGAATATATTAAAGGACAGAGACAGAGAGACATATATAAAAAAGGGCAGCAGCAAGATGATAGGCTAATGATGAAGGTGTGTCGCTGCGCTATTGAGATGAGACCTGCTGATGACATTGGCTCAGACATTGACAGCAGGATTTTGAGTGAGCATGTGTGAGGAGTGATTGACAGGATGGTGTGAGAAATAAACTTCAGACCAAGCAAAAGAATACTCTTCTTGACTGAATGTTAGCTAGAGCTTCTTTTTAAATCACATTGTCCAGAAAACACTCTGATCCAATTTGTTTACAACACTAGTAGTGATATGGGGTGGGACAACAAAACTAAGTGCATTTGTAGTCATATTGATGTAAAAGCAATGCATTAACCACATAGACCCTTTTAGAAATGTATTATATCTACCTCCAAATCTCGAAAAGTTGAATTGTTCTCTATTAAAATCAGTATTGTACTGGCCTAAGAAAAAAAAGTAAGGCTCTTGTAATACTGTAAATCTGTTTCAATGTCATCAAATTGCGGATTCCGGAAGAGACCATTGATCAAATGTGACTGAACTAGTCTAAAGAACTACACAATGAATGAAATGAATGAAAACATGTAAAGCTTGTGGTTTCTTAAAGGAATAAAGTTTGAACACAACATGATAGAGATGATCAGTAGGGTGTCATAATAATTTGGCATTGTTGTGACATAGGGGTGGGAGTAGAGAATTTGTGAGTGCCCCCTTTCCCCTTGTCCTGTGCACACGGAGTTCTGCTCATTTAGCTTAACATGGGGCCTTGTTTTGCGTTTCCTGGTATCACACTGAAAACAACAGCATAATCAGCATGAGAACCACTGGGCGGTGACACATGAGAGGAGGCAGGGGCTTGAGGCCTATAGATATTAATGATTTCTTTGTCTACCATGAATAAATGCTATTTCAGAGGAGCACTCCCCCCATGTTACACATCAAGACCCAGTATCTAATGGGGAGTAGTAATAAGCCTGTGAACATGTTATCATGTATTTTGTGGCTTTGGGGGGAGCTCTCTAACATCTTTGCCTATAACCGGGTGGAATTAGGTCTAGAGAGAGCTAAACCAGATTTTGGTACACATCAACACTGACAACTCCAAAAAATGTTGCATTAACTAAATGAGTATGTTTTGGGCTCCCCAAAATAGAAGAAATCTAGAATATACACAATATAATTGGGGGAGAGGCTACAGCTAAGTGCATCAGGGGGTATTGTGGTGCAAGCGGCCTGAAAACTCTGATATGTCAGCAAAATTGGACAAAAAGAGAAAAAAAACCCTAAAATGTAAATTAGCAAACCACACTCAAAATGCACACAAGAGAATGCACCAGTGTTTACAGGTGTTATACACCTGATTTAACACAAACAAGTGTAAACAAAAAACAAACAAAGATCCTGAGCAGGAGAGCTGGCAGCCAGTAAATATACAGATGAAAAATAAAGACTAACCCAAAATAAAGACTAACCCAATAAATGCTGATAAATCAGAACGGAATTAACACAAACCTCAATCTGCCACTACATGCAAGTGAAGACAGAGCAAAAGACATTTCAATAGGCAAGTAAAGGAAAACTTAAGTCTAAGCAAATAAGTTTAAACTGCAACTAAAGCAGACTAAAAGGCAGAGCAAACAAAGTTTAATCCGTAAATGACACAAACTAATGACAGAGCAAAACGAAATTCAAACTACAACAGAAGCAAACCAATGGCAGAGCAACAATGAGGATAAACTGAAGCTAAACAAAGCAAGACAAAGCAAGAAAAGGTGTTTTTTTTTTCTTTTCCCCAAGACAATTTTGCCTAGTCCTGCCTTACTGTGCTGTGATTAACAAGTACTACTGTGCTGTGACTGGCTAGTACTCTTTGCTTGTAGCGTGAAAGGGTCTACTCCTAGCTCTTGACCCAGAACCTGCCTCTACGGTTCTGTGTTAACCAAACTATATGATCTTTTCCTAACCCTAGCCAAACTATGATTGAAAACTGAAACTGTTAAAAATGAAAATAAGCCTACTACTGGTAAATGTAAACATAAAGGAATGAAGTCATGATGTTTAAAAAGTAATGTAGAGTGTAAGTTTTGGTTTCACACAGGACAAGGGTTCGGGTCTGCTCTGAGCCTTCTAAAAAGGCAGTTTTTCCTCGCCACTGTCGCCACGTGTTTGCTCATGGGGGAAATGTTGGGTCTCTGTATATTAATAATTAACAACTAATAATAAAGAGTGTGGTCTAGACCTACTCTACATATTAAGTGTCATGAGATAACTTTGTTGTGAATTGGCGCTATTCAAATAAAATTTGATTTGATAGATTGCTATTAATTGAAAAGAGTTACCTCCACTGCCTGTAGCCTCCCTCAACCAGAACACACCAGGAAATCTCTGTACTTACAGCAATCACGAGCCTGGTACCTTGGCCAGTCTGATTGGAAATACACATGCAACGGCATAGAATCCTGACACTCCAGCCTTTACCTTACAGTTTCTTACCAGTTTCCTCAACAATGTGGGCCACATACCTGAACCTGAAAACGAAAGCTCACAGCAGCGGAAGAGTGAAATCGCTAAGGGGTATTTATCTTCTGCACACAGTTGGTGCTTCTCAAAATCAAGGGTACTTCCTTGGTAGGATGGGTCCCTGGAATTCAGGAATCCTTCCGCATTCTGAGGAAACAATGGAACAAGCTATCGAGTGTGCATCATTGAAAAAGTTTGCCATTTTTAAAAGACCTGCTAAGCATCGTGTGCATAGGATCGTGGGTACTTTAGGCGCGGCAAGGATACACACAGTCATCCTTGAAAATTCTCTGTGCAAAGGACTTGGTCCTTTGTAGAATTCGGAGGATCCTGGACATTGGAACAGTCCTTTGACGACACTCAATGACGTAGAATCCTTCAAATTCAGCCGTTTGAGGATCCTTCCTTGACTTTGGGAAGCACCTAATGATTAACCAAGGGTCATAGGCTAAATGACACGGAGGTGCACTGAGGGGGCGTGTACTTTTAACCAGCTGGTTACTCCTGTATTTGTTCACCTTTGTCACTGCTGTCACGCACTTGACACAAAGCAACCAGTGATTTATTTATGCAGACCATTTTAATTACTATGGAAGTTGTGGTTAAAGCAGGAATGTTGCAAAACCAGTGTGCATTTCTAAGTTAGTGAGTGAGTATCTGTTTCTTAACTGATGCTTTTTAGTGCATGAAAATCTTCTCCTCCACTTGATTAAATCCTCACAGCCATCTGAAGGCAACAGGACAGATGTAGCTGCAGCTTCTGAATTGAGAAGTGTCACGCCAGAGCACAGTGCCATTTCAGGAAAATTGGACAAACAAATGGCACTGAAAACATAACCTCCTTGGCGGAGGTAATAACCACACACACCTTACGTGGGTCTGACGTAACTCGGTATTGTACCTTTGGTTGTGCCTTGTGGTTCACAGCCTCCTTTCCAACTGGAATGCATTACGTAGCAAACAGTGCTAAATCACAAGATATGGTGGTAGTGCTTTGGAGAAGCATGGTTTTTACTCAGCAGTAAGCAGTAGGTTGGGAATGGAGGTGGGAAATATTACACAAGTTATAGGATTGTTGGCTGAAAGTAGCATGCCTGCCATGGGCACTACTTTTTTGTTCCATTGTATAGTGCATAAGAATTTTAAAACTTAAATGGTTGATAAATAAAAAATGATTGAGGGTAAACTGATTTCGACATGGGCTATGCGATTTTTGAGTAACATTTGAACTACAAATACAAATCAAAAGCAAGTCAAATACAAAACAAGTTCAGATGGTGTTGTTAAAGGATGAGGTCCAACTAAGATTGGATTAAGGAGTATATCATGTTTAATGTCCCGCGGCTCCAGATTCACAGCCTTACAGTAGATTCTGGTCAGCTGAAGGACAAGTGGTGTGATTACATAACAGAACAAAAAAGGTCAGTGTGTCAGTGTATGAAGTGGCGATAGATTTACCAGAATACCATGCTGGGCTATTTCCTTCAACAATATGCAATGGAAAAATCACATCATTTCACTAATACGCTCTTGTGGAAACGTGGATAATGCGCTGGTCTTTAGTATGCATTTCAAACATCGATATTGGTCGACTAAAAAACGTTCATTTTCACACGGTCTCCTGCAAGAAGCCTCATCAGGTACATTTTTTGCTTAGGTAATGGATTCAGTGCCCAAAGTGTTGAACATTCACTGGGAAGGTTGAAACAGGCAAGCAGAGCTGCTGGGTAAACGGCGCAGGTGTTTTATGTTACCACTCTCTTCTCGTGTACAGGCTTGTCTGAGCAGCAGAGAGAGTATAGGTCAGACAGGAAATGCTGTGGGATGAGCAGAGGCATGCCACACTGGTTGGTAGTACACTGTCTAAGTTGGTGGTGCAGTGGCTACAACAACTGTTCCCAAAACAAATATTAGTCTCTCAAGTTTATGAGAGGGTGCAGTTCCGGAAGAGGCTGGCAAAAATCAAAACACCCTTCTTGTCATGTCAGAGCTCATAGTTTACTTCCATTATCAGGAAACTTTATCACTGTGTTACATCACTAAAATCATACAACATAACCCTGTCTAAAACTGAAATGTATTTTAATTGAAGGATTATATTCTTCTGTATAGATCAAGTTACATATCTGACTTCTTGGACTTATGAAATACTCTCACAACCGCATTGTATAATGCTAAAAATACACCAGTCAGCCACAACATTAAAACCACTGACAGTTAAAGTGAATAACATTGATCATCTCGCTACAGTGCAATATTCTGCTGGTAAACCCTGGATCCTGACATTCATGTGGATGCCACTTGACACAAACCATCCGCCCAAACACCTTTGCAGACCAAGCACACACCCCGCCCCATGGCACCGGCACACCCAGATGACATTGGTCCCCCAGCAGGACAATGTGTGCTGCCACACCACAAAAACTGCTCAGGAACAGCCCGTGGAACGTGACAAAGAGCTTAAAGTCTCGACCTGGCCTCAAAATGCCCCAGATCCAAATCTGATTGAGCTACATGGGA
>JBBPCS010000020.1:18258-29701 GCA_037974645.1 Hollardia meadi
GTGTGAGTGTGTGTGTGTGTGTGTGTGTGTGTGTGTGTGAGAGAGAGAGAGAGAGAGAGAGAGAGAGAGAGAGAGATCAGACCGACGGCACCGGGTGTGTTTGAAACTGAGCCTCAGTCATTCATCTTTTTGTTTTTTTAAAATCTCTGCTCCCTCCATCATCCATCTGCCTGTGTTCATCACCTCTGATCAGACTCTTCTGGGAAGTGATTGATCACGTTTTCTCAGGAGTATGTTCTTTTTTGTTTTGTTTTGTTTCTCTTTAAATCAGGTGTTAATTTATTTTTGTGCAGCAGCACTCCCATCCAGTCCAGACACACATTCCTGCTCTCACACTCCTCCATGTTATTTTATTAGTTTTCTACATTGATCTTCCTGTGTTTACTGCATTGTTCAAATTGCATTGATGAATTTGAATCTTTCTTATATGGAAGCTCATTTCTGCCAGGAAAAAAAATCATGAGAAGGGAGGAATAAGGAATGAGTCAGGATTATGAGTATTAATCATATTTTATAATCTTGAGTCAAAAGTCTTACCCTTGACTTTTTTTTTCCATTAAGAGTAACTTGTTTTCATTTTTGTTGTTTGTTTTTCTTGGCCAAAATGGGCTTCTGTAGTTTCTCAGGGGCCTCACTTATGAAAAACCCGTTAATATGAATTCTGAATTTCATGTCAGGGTCATTTTTAAAAACAAGAGTTCGGGCTTTTGATGTGTCACATAAAAGCAAGAAATAAATGTGTTTTTTGTCAGATTCTGGTTGTAAAGAGAAACGGACGTTTTTCATAAACGACGCCCTGATGTTTCTCATGTTTCTGTTTCATGTTGTGTCTGCAGTCACCTCAGTACACTCAGTTGTGAATGTTTATTCTTCATGTGTGTGAACTGGCTGTCTATCATGTGAGGCAGTGGCACTGGGGTGGGGATGGGGGGGTCAGAAATATTATTGACATCATATTTTATATTGTATTTACAGATGTACCCGACAAATCAAACAGCCAAACAAATGATGGACTACAGTTAGAGGGATGAAAATAGTCCTTTTTGTCAGGGTAGACTTCAGTAAATGTGTCTCTTGAAATGGCTAGCATGTAGCCGCGCAATATCATGTTAGCTTCATAGTTCCACCTTAGCTAGCTGGTCAGTTTCAGGTGTTCTGTCGTAGTTGCATTACCTCTGTTCCACTGTGCTCAGAAAAACTAAAGAACAAAAGATGGAAAGCTCTAAATTTTCAATTAGGTCGAGTGTACAAGCAGGAAAACTACTATTATCACTGACTAAGCTAACATTAGCTAGGAATCTCATTAAGATAAGGTTTGGGTGGTTCAAAGTAATGTGTTGGCTCATCGGCAATGTGAAGTTACATGCGAACGCTAGCTAGCTAACTTGTGTTAGCTTGCTACAAAAGTAGTGGAGGTTGGGAAATGTTAACCACTTTATGCAAATCAGTCAGAAAGATCTGATTAGTGCTAAAGAACAAGTAAAGAATATTAAATTACGAAGCAGAAAAGAGCAAAGTTATGGAAACGAGTTAAGCTAATATTAGCTTCTAAGCTTGCTAATTAACCGATCACTCATAAAGAGTTATTCAAATGAATGAATGTATTCCTGTATTAGTAAGCTTAGGTAACAAGATAACACTGGCTTGTTTCATGCTACATGCTACAACATTGGATTCATAGCTGCATATTAGCTTGCTGGTTTTATTGTTCAACTCTGCAATGAACAAAGTAAACCCGAAAAACAAATAAGTAAACAAATTTAAATTCCACTTCGAAAATGATTGGGAAAACTTTTATGTAACGTAAGTTAATTTTCCAAACCTCAGACCAGCATTGCTAGCTCGATGGCTCATGAGCAAGCTTCAATAACAATTTGACATTAGTTAGCCAACTGGTGTTAGTTTGCTACAGAACAAGTAATGGAGGTTGGAGCTTATTGCCCACTGATCCACAAGAGGTTATCAAATCTGTTTTGGCAGCGCTCGTATCTGGAATATTTTAGCTTAATTTTTGTTCAGTAGAAGGAAATGGAGACGCGTCGGCCATCTTTATTGAGGTCAGTGGGTCAAACGGTGCAGTGCAGTTGAGGTAATACATCGTTCGCTGTCTGGTTCCTGTTTGCTGCTGGAGGTTTTGGACCCGCTGAAGTCCAGGAACTAAAAAGTATTAATAGTTAGGCCTAAATCTTACATTGCCATGAGGTCATGCTGCTCGCCAGCCAATCGCCTTGTTGTGCCATAAACACACCACATCATGTTTGACTGTGTTCAACGTCTGAATGGGTCAGTTTTTATATTTTATTTTTTGTATTGTTGTGATTAAGGTTTATTTTGATTTTTTAACTAATGTGGGGATCGATGCCTCGCATGTTCTGTTAATGATGCATATCGCAGCTTCGAACTTCACCTAGCAACGGGTGAGGAGATCAAACCTGATTGGACGATAATCTCTGACTCCTGAAAGCTCTTATCCAATCAGACACCCAGACATATCTCACCTTCTCTCCGGACTCTATCTTAATAATAAAAACTCTCATGTCTTTATCGATGTTTTAAAGATGCACTGGATCATCATCATCATCACCTTCATCCTCGCTTTTTGCCAAATTTTGTTGTGAAAAGGGGCATTTTATCCCGATTTTTCTTTCTTTGCTTTTTGTTCTTTTTTATACTTTGTCCATGACTCTTCCGCTGTGTTGATGGGGATAAAAAAAATGAGGAAGAAGTTGGAACAAAAAGTGAAAAGTGACACAAAAGACCAACTCAAGGCAGCTACGTATGAGTGACTACTGTAAAATGACTAACTAATAAAGAAGCAATGGTTCTGTTTTTACTTCCTGTGTTTCCATTTGTTCAGGCAGAAAGATGAGCGGGAGCTGGAAGTATTTCTGTCTTAGTTATTTTAAGATTTTACACACAAAACACACATACTTATAAAATACACTTTGTTGGAGCTTAAACAGCAGCGGTGCAAGAAGTAAATTAAAATTAAACTATTGATACTTCTTATTTTGAGGTACCTGTACTTCTATTTTCTGCTACTTTATGCTTCCACTGCACTACATTTTGGAGGCAAATGGTGCACTTTTTACTCCACTACATGTGTTTGATAACTTTGGTTACGTTGCAGATTTCATGCTACATCAGAGCGAAAGTAGCAGATCTTTGGTTTGGGTGAATACTGGGTTCTGATTGGCTTGCAGGGTGTCCATTATTTCTTGATAATGGACACCAGTCAAAGTGTGTTCATGCAGCGTTTGAAATGAACGCGCTGGATGCGGAACACACTGGAAATCAATGACGTGATCAAAAATCTGAATATCAACAGTGAGCGTAGTCCTGCAGTGCCTCATCCTCACCACAGGAGGGCGACTGTAACAAGCTGCAAGCAGCCTGCACTGCCCCTCTGAACTTCCTGATACTTTGTAGGCTATGGCATCAGAGTTTATCTAATCCCATATCTGAATTATGCTAGCATAACGTTAGCTTTCTGGCTCGTCCTATTTATTGGAGTAGTGAACAGCGTTTTCATTGCATAGGATCCTTATGGGATGGAATGATTGACAGGTAGTAGTCAAACCCTCAGGTTTTGGAGTTATGGCTGGTGGAAAACTTTAAATTTTGATTGCAAAACACATTAAAAACATAAACATGGTGCCATTTTTTTTCTTTCATACTGACCATGGTATAAACGGGATTATGCCCTTTGAGGTGTCTGTTATCAGGAATTAATGGACGACATGGAGGTCATTAATTCCTGACTTATCAGCAATCGGATCCAAATTGTACACATATTTACATGCATACATGTAAATATGTGTATAATTTACTTTTACTTGTTATTCTGATACTTTATGACTTACTCAAGTACTATTCGTAAAGGCGACTTACTTTTCCCAAAGTAATATTTCAGCACAATATCTTTACTTTTACTCAAGTTTTGGATACTTTTTGCAACACTGAAAAATACTACATTACAAGTGTTTTGCTTTAAGAATATGAAATATTATTACTGATGTATTCAGAGCGTTGATTTTACACACAGATCATGATTTATTTATAAAATATGATGTAATATTAGCTTCACAGGTGGTCTCGGGTATGTGGTTTACATGAGGTCATCATGTGGTAACATGAACAATAAAGTTTTAACTTGTTCCACGACAAAACCAACAGAAAAAAGAAGATAACTTTCATAATTTAACACTTTGAAATGAGACGATTACTCATTTTGTGGGTAATACTCAATATCTGCTTTTACCTCGGTGGAAGTTTTGTTACAGAACTTTTTCTTATAACAGAATATTTAAAATGTGGTATTACTACTTTTACTTGAGTATTCCTTAAGGATTTGAATACTTCTTGCACTACCCACCGCCCTGCAGAGAATATAGAGGATGGATGGATGGAAGAAGTGATCTCTGCTCTAAAATAAAAACATCACTTCATTATAGAAAATTAATCAAACGACTGAACTTTTGTAAAGTTAGACTAGACCTAATGATAATAAGTTATTTCTCTAGAACAATTCATGCATAAACTGCAACACAATGTGTTTAACATGACGGCAAAGAATGGTGAACTTTTAACAATATAACAAATAAGAATAAATAAAATAAACTGGGAAAATTATTCTTATAGGAGAAGATGAGATAAAACAATTAAGTAAAAAAATGTTTTAGGACAAAAAAAGATTTCTTTAGATTTAGTTAAAGTGTTAATATACTGTATTTAGAATTAATAACTACTGTAAAAATGACTTTTTAGATTTTCAGATTTGAGCAGTTTTAACTCAAAATGTTCATCTGTAATGTCAGACTTGTTGTCTGAAATAATGTTTTAGAACTATTACCGGTTAAATCACAAGTTTTTTCTTTTTCGTGGTATTTTTTCAATTATAAACTACGGAAGAGGATTAGGGACACATGAAAAATTTATTTGAGTTCTGAATTCTGAGAAAAAAGAGTCAGAATTCAAATAAATGTTTCACATGTGTCCCTAATCCTCTTCCGTAATAAACAAACCCTTTGGCAGGAAAAAAAAAAAAATCTGGTTTCAGACGCGCGTGCGTGACAGAGCGCGCGAAAGAGGAGCCCACGGAACGGATGAGAGGAGTGTTCTGCTGCGTTCAGGTGTTCCTCGTAAATTCGAATTTACTGTTCGATGTGAAACTTGGTCTCTTTCAAAATAAGTTCCGATAAGATAAACTTTGTTCATAAAATAATAAGTAATAAAAATAGAGACTATATGCACCTTTCACAATACAGATATGCCCATGAATGATCAAAGCACAGGATAACTGCACATTGTTAACTTTAATGTCAATTTGGATGCAATGACTTAAATTAATGTTCCCATTTGTCCAATTTGTAATATTTCAATGACCCTTTTAGTGACGGCTAATTACTCAATTTTACTGCAAAGCTAAAATACTTTAGATCCAGAACCTGCATAGCCGTTTTTCCTACTAAACAGATGGTCTGAACAGAGGGTTTAAAATTAAACAAAACCATGATGACTTAAATTTGCTGACTTGACCCTCAACGGAGTGTACATTAAGCGTGAAGTGGAGGGTGTAAACCATATATATAGTATTCTCTGTGTCGTTGTCTCTCGCCTCTGCGCTAACTGCATAATTTTAAAATATCCGATAGTCCTTGAATGCAGCACGTCGCCCTGCCGTAAGTGCGTGATATCCTTCCGCGGGAGAGAAGCGCGCGGCCCTTTCCCTCTCGACAACACAGGATGCAAACGGGCGGCGGTGAAGCTACGAGACGTTACTCTGCGCCACAGTCGTTAACATTTCCCGCACCATCCGAGTGAAAAACACCGAGCGAGCACCGGGAAACTTCCGCCTCTTTTACCACCAACTGATCCCGCCCCGTGGCTGGTACCGACTGAGCTCTGTGGAAGAATATAATCCGCTGTGAGCGCTGCGCGGCAACAGAAACTATCGAGCTAGCGACCGAGTGAAGAGAGTAGCCGGTGGACGGAATGGAGCTCATCACTATTCTCGAAAAAACGGTCTCTCCAGGTATTAATCAGCACCACGCACTCCCATACAACATGTCCGTCCTCTGAGGCAGTATTTCAGGGTGGTTGCTGCTGTGTTAGCGCGGCCGCGGTTAGCTCCGGTGAACCGGTGAAAGTTTGAAGTAGGGAGGAGGGAAATGCCTCGCTAGCTGACTGCTAGCTCGCAATGCTAACCCAGCTAACGTCACGGCCTCAATCCTGCAGATAACGCGGGTGACTTAGCACTCTGTCGGGCGTCTTATTACTGCTTTGTAGTGTCATTAATCCGTAAGTCTGCTCGGGCGATCTCTAAATACGTTGTCATATCATAATAACGATGGTGTAGCTCAGTGGAGGCTAATCTGACAGCTGCATGTAGCTGGACAGTAGCGGCGACCCTGCCCATGCCTGATTTAGCCGCTCTGCTAGTTTGTTAGCCGTTAGCTTGCATCATTCAAACTATCGGCCGCTTCTTCTCACGCCTGTCCAGGCTAACGTTACTTTTGAGCCACGAAGAGGAGCAAAAAGTTCCCCCAGTGCTTATATTAATTATCTCCCACAGCTTTACACTTAGTTAATATTCTTTAAACTGGTTTGCTGTTTATCCGGAAAACTTTATTTCTGTCACTCCATACATGTCCGGGTGGCCGGCTAATGTTAGCATATTAACCCAGAGTGTCTTGCCCCACGGTGGCTAACGCATGTTGGAGCCTCGCCGTGTTTGACCGGGTGTACCATCAGTGAAATGAATCTATAATGTTACTAATCAGTGGATAATAACCATAACAGTGTCGTATCTTCTGTTTAGAATAGCTGTTAAACTTGTTTCACAGTCGATTTTAGGGCTCATTCAGAACCTTAGCACTGAAGTCGTGCGTTAGCTTTCCTGCTAACCATGTCTGTCAGCTAATTAGCTGCCGTTACATTGAATAACCCCTCTCCCCCTCCTCTCCCCGCTCTCTCCGCAGACCGAAATGAACTGGAGGCGGCACAGAAGTTTCTGGAGCAGGCGGCGATAGAGAACCTGGTTAGTATGGTGTTTTGACGGCGCTGGTGTTACTGTGCGGTGGGAGAGGCTACTGACCCGCTGCTAACTTACAGCCGAGCAGGCAGCTGCATGGATGGAGCAGAGAGGAGCCCAGGACAGCTGGAGCCCGGCGTCTCCTCTGCTGCTTCCCCCACCCCTCCCCACACACGCACACACACGCGCGCGCGCGCAGGCAGCCTGCTAGCGTTAGCATTTCATGGAGGGAGCTACATCCATCTGTGGTGGGCTGCAGATATCTGGTCAAATACTTTGAGGTTAAATTGACACAAAATGTGTTGAAGATGTTTGAATGTCACAGAATGACGCCTTAAATTTAATGATTTAGTGTTTGTAATGGGGCTGTGTACCAGCCGGAATCTGATTCAATGTGCTGTGACGAGCTGCGATTCCTTTTTTAAAATCTACTTTTATGAAAACTGTCAAAGCAGAAACACCCCACCATATACACAAAATCTGAGTAGATAAAAGTTGCAACAGATTGTCAGTGAAAAAAACGATAAAGGCACTGGTAGCATTTCTTTTAGGTAAATTAATCAAGAGAGTAAAAAAATGACCTTAACTGCAACAAATCTTTGCAGGTAATCCCTTCAATAAAACTAGTTTTTGAGAATCGATACAGTATCCCAAAACATAAAATCACAATATTCAAGTGTGTCTATTTTACCCTAGCACCCCAAGTCTGTAAGATCTGCAGATGTATGTATGAATATGTATAGCAGTCTCTACTGCGTATTTCCTGTTGTATTATGGATTTTATAAAGAAAATAAGTAATAATGTTTTACTTTTGTCAATAGGTTCAATTCACTGGTTGACCGTTAAATTCTCAATAGATTTTCAGAAAATGGTGTCATAATATATGATAGCTCTTAAAGTGTAGCCACAGCATGATGGACAATAAAAGCTAAACACATTAAACAGATCGCACATTGAGAAAAAAAATCTGAAATATTATAAAATGATAAGACAGTCAATATGAAGCTATGGCGATGATTAATATCATACATTTCCCACCTCACAGTGACGGTGTTATCCAATGTCTGTACTTAATACCTTTTTAATTTTTAAGTTCAGCGTGCCGAGATGCCACCAAAATGTTTGAAAGTGTAGCGACACGTCAGAGAGAAATGCTGAAGGATAATCAGGAAAAACTGAGAATACAAGCCTGCCCTGCCTTGTTCCTGAGACGGTCACTGTGAGGGGAAAGAATCGATTCTTAGATGCATCGTGATGCGGACAATTCTCCATCGATGGAGAAATCAAAATTTTTATGCATGGTTTCATCATCGCATCGTAGCCTTGTGAACTGAATGGTGAGGTGCTCCTGTGTGGGAAAGGAAGCAGATACATCAAAGAGCAGCAGCAGGTTGTAGAAGGAAAATGAAGTATCAGATATCTGAATATTTCCTATTTGACAAAGAAGGATGAGAGGGGCGCTGGGTGTCGGTGTTCAGTGTTGTGGGTGTGAAGGGCTCTTGTGACGGAGCTGCAGAGGAGGATGATGACGGTCAGACATGGAGGGAAGTTTCTGTTCTGTTAGTGTTGAGCATGATGGAATGTTTACAGTGATGAGACGGCACTTATACAGTGTAAATCATCACTGTAACACTGTTTAACAAAGTCAGAAGAGAGAAAACAGACAAACATGAATTTGATCACTGATGTTATAAAATCAAGTGTTTCAAACATGTTTAAGCAGAGTGAAATTAGAGTGATATTATAAAAAACATTTTGACAGAAGAAAACAGGGCGTTGTAGCTCCACTTCCTTTGTTAGTTTCTGCTGCTAACAAGGTTCATTATTAGAAGCTCAGCTCAGTTTATGTGAATTATTAAAGTTAAAACCCCGTCTGCTCCTGGTGGTCTTTAGAGTGGACATACTGTTGAACCAAACTCCATTCTGAACGCAGATGTTTTATTGTAGAGCATCAATTTTCACTGTTAAAACTGTAGTTACATCATCACTGAGACTATTTTCTGTTTCACTTTGATCTCCAGACTCAGTCGGCACACATTTAATTTACTCGGTAACATCATGAACTAACCTGTGATGAAGAGTTTGCCACAAACATTAACTGGTCAGGTCCCACAGTTTGCCTTCTCCTCTTAACTGTCCGTCACTCTGAGGAATAAAGAAATGACGTGCAAAATGCGAAGCAGCAGCTTTCAAACCGTGAGTCTTTCCAATTTGGCATGGGAACTTACTTGCGCTTGTTTTCAGCTTAAAGGGGATGTGAACGTGACGTATGCCTGCTCTGCAACGGTTCATACCACTGAGCCGGAAGCAGGGAGCATGAAGAACACCTTCAAAAAGTGTTAATATGTGAATTATTTCAAAACTGCAGTGACCTCTATGAAATATTTTAAATTACATCATTTCTCTACAAATTAATTGGGCGATTTCATGATTTTCAGAATCAATAATCAATAATTACCTGCTTCTCATGGCTGATACTGATAAGCTGTAACAGAACACCAATCTAGATTGATTTGTCTGGCAAAGTGTGTGCCACCAGACGTCATGGTGCCTTCAAATGCACCTCGTAAACCCAGGATTTAATACTCAAATGATGCCCACAGGGGTTGTTAAAATGGGAAAGTTTCAATTTGATTCTTCTTTGTTGAGATGCGTAGAACACAACTGTCATTACGTAGTTTATGTGAGGCTAAAATCAGAACATATCAATAAACTCAACTATATTCTGGGGCCACATGTCCCCGTGTATCTCTGATAATTTTCAAATAGTTTTACTGCAGTATTTTATTAATGTCCAATACCCAATATGCATAAATTTGGGCCAGTAAAAATGTGCGTAGCTGGATTTTTATTTTTTTTTTAAATCTACCAGTCAACCTGGCCGGTGAGTGAGAAAAAGAATTTGGGACTCTGCCAATAAGACCGATAATTTCACATATTTGCATTTTTAAAAAGTTGATAACTTGTAGTTTCTGCACAGCGGCGGGACAGAAAGGCTGAGATGTAGTGAGCAAAGTGGATGATTTTAATATTCCACAGCTTGCGGTGATGGGTGATGCTGTTTGTTTCCAGCACACGGAGAAATCAAACCGCTCAGAATAGGTTATTACTTACATTCACACGTGATGAGCTCAGTCAGCCAGAATTCGGCTCCTCAAACTGCTTTTTCTCTGGAATCTTACCGTATCTTCCTCCTCCTCAGCCCACATTCCTGGTGGAGTTGTCTAAAGTGTTGGCGAATCCCGGGAACACTCAGGTGGCTCGAGTTGCTGCCGGTCTGCAGGTGAAGAACTCCCTGACCTCCAAAGACCCCGACGTCAAGACACAGTACCAGCAGAGATGGCTGGCCATCGATGCCAACGCTCGCCGCGAGATCAAGAACTATGTAAGGACTCTGAACACATCCTCTCCTGGTTGATTACGTTTGTCCCCTCGTGTCCGACCATGTCCTTCTCCTTCCGTCAGGTTTTACAGACTCTGGGCACAGAGACGTACCGGCCCAGCTCGGCATCACAGTGTGTTGCTGGGATCGCCTGCGCAGAGATCCCAGTCAACCAGTGGCCCGAGCTGATCCCACAGCTGGTGGCCAACGTCACCGACCCCTCCAGCACTGAACACATGAAGGAATCCACCCTGGAGGCCATCGGATACATCTGTCAGGACATCGTGAGTGATGCAAACACTGAGAAACAAATTCATGAAGCGTCTGTAAGACTTTCATTTTACTAACAGAACATCGGAGTCAGAATACAAATATCAGAATGGGAAGAATAAATTACAAGAGATGATGTGAAGAGATGTTCAGCACTGTAGGGTGACTCCCTAATATGTAGTCACAAGTCCACTTGTTATGACCCCCCCCCCCCCCCATCATATGTGAGATGAATTATTGTTGAATCAATTGGGTTTTTTAAAATGTTCTTCTGGGTTTAAAGCTGTGATATTTATCCTAAAACTGAAGTGATGACGAGTTGATGATGCTAACCTGGTTGTGGTTCCTTCAGGACCCGGAGCAGCTGCAGGAAAACGCCAACCAGATCCTGACAGCCATCATTCAGGGCATGAGGAAGGAGGAGCCCAGTAACAACGTGAAACTGGCAGCTACCAATGCCCTGCTCAACTCTCTGGAGTTCACCAAAGCCAACTTCGACAAGGAGGTACAGAGACACAATGCCTCCTGTCCTCTGACACAGGACGCCTCCTGTCCTCTGACACAGGGCGCCTCCTGTCCTCTGACACAGGGCGCCTCCTGTCCTCTGACACAGGGCGCCTCCTGTCCTCTGACACAGGACGCCTCCTGTCCTCTGACACAGGGCGCCTCCTGTCCTCAGGCAGACAGACGACGCTTCCTGTCCACAGACAGACAGACAGACGACGCTTCCTGTCCACAGACAGACAGACAGACGACG
>JBBPCS010000020.1:29801-46745 GCA_037974645.1 Hollardia meadi
GCTTCCTGTCCACAGACAGACAGACGACGCTTCCTGTCCACAGACAGACAGACGACGCTTCCTGTCCACAGACAGACAGACGACGCTTCCTGTCCACAGACAGACGGACAGACGACGCTTCCTGTCCTCAGACAGACGGACAGACGACGCTTCCTGTCCTCAGACAGACGGACAGACGACGCTTCCTGTCCTCAGACACAGGACACTAATATTAAAATGCCTAAATGTAGGCTGTGGTCCTGAATGAGAGTCTGTCTTTGTTTTACTGTATTTTTTCACACTGTGTGTTTCAGACCGAGCGACACTTCATCATGCAGGTGGTGTGTGAAGCTACACAGTGTCCCGACACCAGAGTGAGTAACATCAGGGAGCAGCAACAATCGGTTAAATCGTTTCCTGGTGTGTTCAGATCTGTTCTAACCGAGCTGTATTTTCAGGTGCGCGTGGCGGCCTTACAGAACCTGGTGAAGATCATGTCTCTGTATTATCAGTACATGGAGACGTACATGGGCCCTGCTCTGTTTGCGGTAAGACGACACAGATCGACACAGCTGCCTGTTTCAGATGATTATTTCCCTTTTTATTTTCTTGTCCACCAGATTTTGTATTCAGTTCTTTATTCTACTATACAAATAAAACTTTATTAGATTAGTGTGAAACTCTTTAACAAGCAAAAAAAAATAGTGAGACTGAGTTCATCCTGTTGGTCAATTTCACTTTGTTGTTGTTTTATGTTTTTACCTCCTTCGGTCTTGAGCCCTTTTCAGATAGGCCGCGGTCAGACCATGGCACAGCACGCAAATCACGCTCATCTTGGCTGCCAATTGCGAGGCGACCGAAACGGAAGCCAGGAAGTAGTTTGTTGTGATCTGCCAGATTCCCTCCTAAGTTGAATCTGGTTGAACTTCCGCGCAGCGCGCAGGACGGCACGCACGACCATCGCGCTCAGCTCTGTGTGGCTCAGGCCCGCTCTTGCGTCGCCAAAACACATACACAATGAATGGGGAGGGGTTGGCGCACCGTCGCACGCCACGTCCTATCCGAAAAGGGCTTTACTGCTGTGTTTTTCTTTGACATTTGCTCTTTGAGGTCACAGATCCTACAAAATAAAAGATTTTTATCACTTTGATGAAGTTAAGGTGGCGCCTGCATAATAACCAGATGACCAGAGATCAAATTAAAAATGACATTATCACAAATTAAAGGAAATGTTGCATGTATTTAATTTAATGAATTAATTAATTTAATTTAATGCTGATACCTGTTGAACTGTTGGTTTGAAATAATTTTTTGAATTTTGATGCTTGAATCAGAATTTTAATTCATCCATTTTGTCTGTTTGCCCCTCCTTTGTCTATTTCATTGTTTTTTCTGTCTTTTCTAATTTTTTCTCTTCCTCCTTTCAGATCACCATCGAGGCGATGAAGAGTGACATCGACGAGGTGGCCCTACAGGGCATCGAGTTCTGGTCTAACGTCTGTGACGAGGAGATGGACCTGGCCATCGAGGCCTCAGAGGTCTGTGTAGCAGACTTATTACATTCACAACTTTTTGAAAGTTTCAGTTTGATTAAATTTCCCCCTTTGGTCTTTCCCTGTTTGCTCTCGTCCAATGGCAGGCCTCAGAGCAGGGACGCCCACCGGAGCACACCAGTAAATTCTATGCTAAAGGGGCTCTGCAGTACCTGGTCCCCATCCTGACCCAGACCCTCACCAAACAGGTAACACAGCTGGACTGGGAAGCTCTTTATTAATATGATATGTAAAATGAAACATTAAATGAGATTAAGACTCCATCACACTGACCAGCTTTGAACATGAAGTTAGATTTTAGGCTATTATAAGATTATATTTAGATTAAAGAATATTAAGAATAGAATACAAAGCACCACATACAGGATGTCCTACAAGCTAAGAAATTTAGAATTTTTCTGCTGAACTTTGACACATTATCAGCCCCCGTCATATCGACCTTTGACCCTGATTTTTGCAGGATGAGAATGACGATGATGATGACTGGAACCCCTGTAAGGCAGCAGGTGTGTGTTTGATGTTGTTGGCCACCTGCTGTGAGGACGATGTGGTTCCTCACGTTCTGCCCTTCATCAAAGAACACATCAAACACCCCGACTGGCGGTACAGAGATGCCTCCGTCATGGCCTTCGGATCCATCCTGGAAGGACCTGAACTCAACCAGCTCAAACCCCTCGTCATACAGGTCAGCCTCTAAATAACCAGTTCAAACCCCTCGTCATACAGGTCAGCCTCTAAATAACCAGTTCAAACCCCTCGTCATACACGTCAGCCTCTAAATAACCAGTTCAGTTCCAGGTCAGTAAGACTTCTTTCCTCCTGCAGGCGATGCCGACTTTGATCGAGCTAATGAAGGACCCCAGTGTGGTGGTGAGGGATACCACAGCGTGGACGGTGGGGAGGATCTGTGAGCTTCTTCCTGAAGCCGCCATCAACGAGGTCTACCTGGCCCCCCTGCTGCAGTGTCTGATCGAGGGCCTGGGGGCCGAGCCCAGAGTGGCCTCCAACGTCTGCTGGGTGAGCTGTGAAGGCTTATCGGCCATCAATGTCAGACTGAACACAGATCAATAAATCAACCAGGAGCCTCTTTATGATCCTTGAAACTGGACCTGTTGGTTTGATCATTCTTTTAAATCTGTTGGACTGTGACTTACTTTTAGTTTCTGACTGGTAGTTCTCAAGTGCTGAGAGAAACAATAACAGAAGTTAGGATTATATTCATCCCGAAGGACATTTTGTGCCTCTGTTTATTTAGGAAAATACATTATATAGTAAAATAAAAAAGAAGCCTTATACATGTAGAACAAAGGCAGATCAAAATTTAAAAAAAATGAAATTGTTCCTGATCCCCTGGAGAATCAGGCTGTAGTTCCAGAGTTTGGTCTATCAGGGAACTACTTTTGTTGTTGTAGAAATGTCCTGACATGTCTCTGGCTGCTGAAGCAGGATTGGCGAGTTTTCTCTCCTGCGTGTGGAGAAGCTGCTGTTCAGCGTCAACAGAAACACAACCTGAAACCTGGTCTTTGTTTCTCCTGTAGGCCTTCTCCTCTCTGGCTGAAGCAGCGTATGAGGCCACAGATGCCGCAGAGGACCAGGAGGAGCCCAGCACCTACTGCCTGTCCTCGTCCTTCGAGATCATCGTCCAGAAGCTGCTGGAGACCACAGACAGGTAGAGACGGGACGTTAGCTGTTCATGTGGTTTTAGTGCTGAGGTCAGCGACGATGGATTGTAACAAGTAGAAGAGCTTTAATGCCTTTGAATCACAATATGAAGCTTGTTGCTGTGATGGATGTAGTCGAGTACTGATGATGTGTTTGTGTGCAGGCCTGATGGTCACCAGAACAACCTGCGCTCTGCTGCCTACGAGGCTCTGATGGAGATCGTCAAGAACAGTGCTAAGGACTGTTACCCTGCAGTCCAGAAAACCACGCTGGTCATCATGGAGAGACTGCAGCAGGTCCTGCAGATGGAGGTGAGCCTCAGCAAGTCGAGAGTTCATGTGTGAGGTGTGTGTGTGTGTCTGTTTATAGATTCTGTGTGGACAAACACAGATTTGTTCCAACAGTGAAACCGACTCCCCGCTGCATCAGTTCTAACCACATTTATTTCAGTCAAGTTTAGTTAAAATGAATCTACAGTGAATGATTCTGTTGAAGTGCAAAGTTTATTCCTTCCTCACTTTTCCAGCGGAGGCAGTCAGAGGAGACAAATGACTAAAAATGAATCAAATGAGGAGGAAAGAAACCAGTTGGAATAAATGAGACAAAACATCTTTATTTTTTAAGGAACAAAAGAAGCCTCGTACACAGCACGATATATTTATTCAGCAGTTTACATAAAAAATATCAGAGCGAACTACGTCTTCCACATTTAGCTTCATCAGATTCGCTCTGTGCTTGATTGCCAACAGGTGTTTCCTTAAATGTTCAACATTAACAAGTTCACATCATTTTTTATGTAAATGGTTCAATAAAATCCTGATCTGTGCTGGATTATCGATCTTTTTATAATCGTTATTTTTAAACGTTTTACCTCCATTTACTTTTTATTATCTTTATTTCTTTTTACAATATTTATTCTTATCTTTATTTTTAGTCTTTATTTTTTTACTTTTTAATCTTTATTTTTTTTATTTTTTACTTTTTTTATTTTACTTTTTAATCTTAATATTTTACTGTTTTTGTAGATATTGTAAACTGTCCATAATGTGAAGTTTGAATGTCTTTTTTGTTACTTATTTTTTTAGTTTCTTGTGTGGAGGTGTGTGTGTGTCTGATTTTTCCCAGTAACTGGGTTTCTGGTTCGTTTGGACCTCAGGCAGAATAGTTGTTACTGCAGTAATAAATGATGGGATCATAAGTACAACAAAATAATAAACGTGTTTGGTTTCTCCAAATGTAGTGAAAGAAATAAAAATGTGATAGTTCGAGTTTTTAATCAAATTTAAAGTGTAGCAGCACGTTAGAGGCTTTTAATTTGAAAAAAACAAAAAACCATCCAGTTTACATCAGCTGCCTCTTCCTGTATGATGATGTGACTTCCTGTGTGTCGCCAGTCTCACATCCAGAGCACCTCGGACAGAATCCAGTTCAACGACCTGCAGTCGCTGCTGTGTGCCACTCTACAGGTGAGAGAACACACTTTGTTTTGTGTTCGTGCTCTTATTGTGACGCAAGAGTTGTGGCCTGAGAGAAAGTTTCCTGTGTTTCCTTGTAGAACGTCCTGCGTAAAGTGCAGCATCAGGACGCCCTGCAGATCTCCGACGTGGTGATGGCGTCTCTGCTGAGGATGTTTCAGAGCACCGCCGGCTCCGGAGGAGTTCAGGAGGACGCACTGATGGCCGTGTCCACGCTGGTGGAAGGTACACACACACACACACACACTTTGAGAAGAGTGGAGACTTGTGTGTCGGGAGGAGGCTGAACTGTTCAGCTGCTCTGTGTGTTTCAGTGCTCGGCAGCGACTTCCAGAAATACATGGATGCCTTTAAGCCTTTCCTGGGGATCGGACTGAAGAACTATGCTGAGTATCAGGTAGCCTCACCTCCACCTGCTGCCGTCATGTGACCTGATCCTTCCTGATGATGTCCATGTTGTCGCAGGTGTGTGATGATGATGATGATGATGATGATGGTGTGGTTGCAGGTGTGTCTGGCGGCGGTGGGTCTGGTGTGTGACCTGTGCAGAGCTCTCATGTCCAACATCCTGCCTTACTGTGACGAGATCATGCAGCTGCTGCTGGAGAACCTCGGGGTGAGGAAGAAAGAGCTCTCCCCCTCCTCACCCACGTTTCCTTCCTTTCACCTCTCCCTCTCGTCATTGACGAACTTTCTGTTGATTGATTTTTGATTGAATCAAATCTGCTTTTAAATCCTCAAAATACTTCACAATTTTTCCTTTCATATCTATTTTACCCCTCTTTTTCAAATCACTTGCCTTTTCATCACCTACATGTTCATCAGTAAATTTCTGTAACCTCCACCCCTCAGATCAGTTAATTTATTGCCCCCCTCCCCCTTCAGATCTCTGCTGTGTGTTTGGTCTGTGATGATGACTCATGCACCACGCTGACTGTGATGTAAAACTGACCACATTTATCTGAGACCTGCCCACTTTGTTCTGTTTGTTTGCACTTCCTCTTTCATGATTTCCTGTAATGATATTAATATAGCATATATAGTAAATATATGATGTCTACAGGCTCACAGAAACCAAATTTCTCTGTTACCTGGTTTCTAAGGAAATTAGACATTTATTAGTCCAGTTGGTGTAAAATCAGTTCAACTGGTCAGTAATCAGATTTCTGCCCAACTTTGATTTGATGATTTTGTATTTTTAGTTGAAGCGACGTCTTGATGTCATCATCTGGGAAACTTGACGGCCATTTTTCACTATTTGCTGACATTTTAAACAGCAAGTGCTTAATTAATTAATCAAGAAATAATCAATGAATTCATAATTTCAAAAAATGTTGCAGCCTCAGAGTCGATACTTTAGTTACTCCTTCACGTCCTCCATGCTGAAGATGATCTGCGTGTGTGTGTGCAGAACGAGAACGTCCATCGGTCGGTGAAGCCTCAGATCCTCTCGGCGTTCGGTGACATCGCTCTGGCCATCGGAGGAGAGTTTAAGAAATACCTGGACATCGTCCTGGACACCCTGCAGCAGGCCTCACAGGCGCAGGTCGACAAGGTAAACACCAACAGGAAGTCATAAGTGACGATATGAAGAGTACGTCCCATCAGACAGGACGAAGGTCGCACGAGGAGCGGATCTTCTGGCTGCATGTGGCTAGTTAGCAGGAGGTTAGCTCATTAGCTGTGTGCTACAGGGTGCTGCCTCCCTATGTTTTGAGTTGTGCACACAGTGCTGCTATACTACTCCAACCACAAGAAACCAGTTGGTGCAGGTTACACGCTCGTACTTCAGTGTGAAGCCTCGTTTTGATCCACTCTGTTTGTCCTGTTGAAGTTACTGCAATACTCTGTGATTACAAATCAACACTTCCTGTATGAGTTTAAAAGTAAAAGCCCTCAGAAACTCTTCTATTCTTAACAAGGCTTTTATTGTGAAACATTTACAGGAATGTGTTGTGGAAAACTCACTGACTTAAAACTGCCAGTTGTGCTGCTGTTAACATTCTCATTCATGGGTTCCCATTATGTTCTACTGGTGAGCGGCTTGGTCTAGTGACACCCAGTGGTAGATATCGTTATACCGATCCGGTCTGTGGCTCAATATTGAAGTTTTTCCACCGGCCCAGCCCTTACTGAACACACAGAAAGTAAAAACATGTCATCATCTCTGACGTCCAGAAATCCACTTAGAAATCAGGAAAAAAGACAGTTTTACTGTCACATGTCAGACGGGATGAACATGAACAGCTGCTCTGATCCTCAGGTTTGATCGGATACATCACGATTACAATTATTTTTGTCTTTAGACGTTTTTTTTAATTGGCCAGAGAAATGGATATGTTTGTTTAGCCACGTCCAAAAGTAAATCTGCGAGATTTACTGGGGTGATTAAGCACTGTAACCTGTGTGTGTGTTCAGACGGACTACGACATGGTGGACTACCTGAACGAGTTGAGGGAGGGCTGTCTGGAGGCGTACACCGGGATCATCCAGGGCCTGAAGGGGGACCAGGAAAACGTGCACCGTAAGAGAGAACACGCTGATCACATGACCACACACACTGTGTCAGGTGACGTCGGTTCCTCCTCCTGTCGGCAGTGAATCAGGGGGATTTTACGATGTCGCAGATAAATTGGGGTCTTTTTCACCCAGAAAGCTTCAGGCTGCTGCAGCCAATCAGCAAACGGCTTCCTGGTTTTGCGAGACTCTACAAACAAACGGATTTTGTTGTTGGAATTCTGCTGCTTCTAAAACTTCAACATTTGTTTTAATATTTATCTTTCCCCTCCTCTCTCTCCCCCTGCAGCTGATGTGATGTTGGTTCAGCCGCGGGCGGAGTTCATCCTCTCCTTCATCCATCACATAGCTGAGGATGAAGATCACTCTGATGGGGTGGTGGCCAGTGCTGCCGGACTCGTTGGGTAAAGCGGGGGGGGGGGTTGATTGATTGACATGTTGGGCTGTAGCTGAACTCAAAGCTTCAGAGTGTCATCGGCATCTGAAACTTTCTACTTTCTTGTTGAGTTAACGACAGCTCGTTGTGAATTTCTTAATCGGCTGTGTGGAACATGAAGTACAGAGACGCCCGTCCAGCCCATAGATTCATAAAAAGAACTAGATACCAAATCAAAGATGGCGCCTATTCTGTCCAATGAGAACTGCTCGCCTGGCACATACGCCAAAAAGGTTTTCTAGTTTCCTGGTTTACTTCCTGGTTATGTGGCCCAGTTATAGTGTTTCTCCCGCCGGCCCCGCCCACGAGTTCCCGCACCTCCATGGATCAAAACTTCATGATAGAAAGAGTCATAATTGATCTTGTTTACAGTTCGAGGTGTCTGTCAACAGTTTAACAGACGTCTCTTTTATAATGTTGGTCTATGTGAATCATGCAGAGTAAAAATAGAGCTGAGCATAAAGAGATCCACTTTCATGTTTCTGTGTGTTTTTGGTCTATGAAGAGAGATCATGCACCACTCTGACAGTGTGATGTTCAACACAAACCACAATATCTGAGACCAACACAGTCACACAGCAGGAAACATGTTTCAATACATCGTCTGAGCTCTATGAAACTCACATGCCCAGTGTTCAGTATTTTATAGACCATCAAATAATCAGATTCTAAATATTAATAAACACTTTTACATCTTTCAAGTCAATAAAGTTGCTGTTTTCTTGAGTCTCAGTTCTTTCACATTAAAAGCCTCAGTGCTGTTTGTTGTTGACATTTATTTTTGTTTTTGTTTGTGTATGTTCAGTGACCTGTGCACAGCGTTTGGGAAAGACGTGATGAAGCTGGTGGAGGTTCGTCCGGTCATCAACGACCTGCTGACGGAGGGTCGACGCTCTAAAACCACCAAGACCAAGACGCTGGCCACCTGGGCCACCAAGGAGCTCCGCAAGCTCAAGAGCCAGGCCTGGTCAGAGCACGCACGCACGCACGCACGCACACACACGCACACGCTTGTTGGGGACTGGTTCAAGTTGGAAGCGAAGATGGTGAAGATGTTTAATAACTAATAAAGTTGTGTGTTTTTGGTCTGTGAAGAGAGATCATGCACCACTCTGACAGTGTGATGTTCAACACAAACCACAATATCTGAGACCAACACAGTCACACAGCAGGAAACGGGATCTTCTTCCTGTCTGCATTCACAAACCTCGAAACCTGCAAACTTTCAATCGATTCGTTCTGGGGTTCTCTAAAATGAGAATAAATACATGGCATGATTAAAAAAAAAAAAAAGCTCAACCAGTAACAGTGTTTCACCTCATTCAACACATGTTTGTGAATTAACCCCCATTACTTATATTTAATTTTAATGTCACCACGTTGCAGGCCCGATGCCTCGGGTCCACCAGCGGCCCTCTGCTGGAGAACAGCTGGATTAGTTGATCTGTAAAAAATTCATCCGAAACCGTTTGGATAATTGACTTGCTGCTTCTCCACTATGGAGGACTAAAACTACCAAAATCAAATTAATAAATGAATCAATAAATAAAGTAATATGCCATTAAATGCATCAAAAATATTAAAAAATAAATACAGGCATTAATTTATAAAAATAACAGAATACAGAAATAAATGCATAAATAAGTAAATTTTAAAATCATAAATTAAATGGGAACGTTAATGAATAGTGGAATTAAAACAAATATAAATTTGTCACATTTTATACATGAATTAATGCCTACATTTACTTTTCGTTTATGTAATGGATTATTTTATTGAGTCATTTATATATTTTAGATTTTGGCAGTTTCAGTCCTCCATACTGCAGTGTCAGGATTTTATTAATATTAAACTGAAGAACAAAAGACACCGTGTGCTGCTAATCCAGCGCACATCAGGATATGATCAACACTTTAACAGTTTACATTAAAAATATTAACGAGTGAACTTGTTGCTTCATCAGATTCACTCTGATTAAAACAATCTGTGTTTTGACATTTTATAAACAAAACAATAATTGTCACTTGTTCTACTTAATCGTATTTGCATCAAATAAATACGCTTTATAAAGTAAACTTCTACATTAGAACCGTCCGGTTTGTGTGTGAATGTTCTGTCGCGAGTCCTCCTGCTGACTGTTTCTTCTTCTTCTTTCAGATTGTTGACGTGTGGAGAAAAGGGAGCGAGAGATTTGAGAGAGATCGACATCAGTGAACAATGAGGACAAACTGCCCCACTGGAATTAACTCTTCTGTCTTTGTCGCGAGTGTCCGGTCGAAGCAGAAGTGAGCTGAGATGAGTGTCTGTGTGTGAGCGAGCGAAAGAGAGACGTGTGAGCGAGCGAGAGATGACATCACACCACCTTCAGTTCCAGCAGGCGACCCCACCCTCCCCCTCCCCCTCTGGACGGCCTGTGGACTGGACTCTGACTCCCCCCCCATTTCTCCCATCCTCAAATCAAAACGAATAAAAACTCACCTTCGAGCCCTCCCCCCTCCTCCCACAATCCACCTCTCTCGCTGTAGCCGGGCTCTCCTACGACATCACGATGACGTCACCGCCCCTGGAACCAGGGGAGGTGGGGGAGGAGGGGAAATGGATTACAAACACAACGAGAAACTTAAAAAGACTTTTGTGGAATCGAAGCTAAAAGATCGAGCGGACTCTGTGGAAAACTTTACTTTTTTGTTGCTCTTATTTTTCTTCTTCCTCCGAGCACTAAAACAGCGAAGGAAATCTGACGGACACGAACACCTCCACCTGCTCAATCTTCAGTGTTCGATGCTCTTATTCGAACAGCACTAAATTCCTTCCAAATAAAAGTTTAAAAATAATCGACAAGGAATCCTCCGAGGAGCGAGTGCCAAATGGAAATAGTTTAGAGGAAAATAAAACGGGCGAAGCTGAAAAACCTTGGGTGTAAAACGAGTTGGTGTGAGCTGCTGGTGAAGCGTTTCAGTTTTTATTTCCCCGCTGCACTTGGTTTGGGAAAAGGTCACTCACCATTTTTGCTTGTTTAAAAGAAATTTCAGAGAATTGAAGACGTTTGTATAAGGTTATATTTTTCCATTGCTATGATGAAAATAAAGTTTAAAAAACAATAAAATGATATGAAACATTCCCCAAGCAGTTCTGGTGATTTCGGTCTGTTTTTGTCATCTGTCGGACTCCTGGACTGATGAAACCTTTTGGACTCTGCTGATTGGAAGCTGAACTTTGGCTCTTGAGTTCTGTGGCCGCCTCCCACTGACAGTTTGTTTACTCGATGCCACAAAGAACTATGATTTTTTTTTTTTTTTTTTTTTTTAAGACTTCATGGCTTGTTTGGTAGCAGCAGCTCAGCTCTTCGCTGACGGGGAGTTTTGTTGGGACGTTGAGTTTGTAGTTGGTTTGAAAGTCATGTCTGAACTGCAGAAACCTGAGCATGCTCAGTGCCGTCTGTCTGCCTTGGCTCCGGGTCTGATCACTTCACTTTCAGTCATTAACGATAATCAAACATTAGACGGAATGACTTCCTCCCACAAAAAACAAGTGGACAAGTTCTCAATGGGAAACAAAATTCAAACATTTTCTTTGAGTTGAAAGTGAAGTGTTTCCAGCCTCGGAGGGCTTTTATTTTGTAGAGGTGCGGCAGCCGTAGGGAGGATGTACTTCCTGTGTTGACATGATGAACCTGGCAACACGATTATTACTGAATTGTGAATCATTTAAAGCCAATCTGCTTTTTATTTCATATTCAACTTTAGTGAACTAATAAAGTCTATATTGTACTGAATGTTCTGCTGCTGCTTCTTCCGACAACGCCAAAAAACAAAAACACAGCTGGGAGATTAAAACTGGGAACTAGAACTGGTACCAGTCTGAGGATCATCAGGCTGTTGTAGAAATACGTTTCTGCTGTCATCAAACTGAAGGGCATGAACACACTGATTATCAATTTATTATTATTAATTTAAAAACACTGCTTTGGTTGTGATGCAGACGCCTCACTCTGTCCCACCCACAACACGACCTGATTGATTCACGAGTATCGCCTATCAACACTTAATAATCTGAATCTGCAAAGTAAAGTCAGTTTTATTAATATAACACAGAATCCCACATCATAAAGCCTCAGTGGGCTTCACAATCAGTACAGAGTACAACATCCTCTGTCCTCAGACCCTCAGTCTGAGCGAGGTAGTAAATGAATGCAGTGGAGTAAAATGTAGAAATGTTGGACAGTGGAAGTATGAAGTACAAAATGCAGATATGTCGAGTACAAGTACCTCAAAATTGCATTTAAGTACAGTACTGGAGTAAATCAAGGTTTTTTTCTGGCTCAGAATGGGCCTTTCGGTGGGGGGGACTGCATGTCTCTTGGTTCTAAATATTGATTATCGGCCCTGAAGAAACCATTTCAGTCGATCGGTCATGACCGGCCTCCCTGCAGAGTTTTACACTGTAAAATTCTGTTTACTCTTAGAACAATGTTTCTCACGAGTTTTAAATTTGTAGTTGTAAATTTTACACCAGCTGTAAATGTCACTGCAGGAGACGCTGTCACGTGGGTTTAAAATGGCTAAAAAAAGCGATGCTGCATATTTTTGTTTGCTTTCTGATGATCTGTGTTTCATACCTGGAAATAAAAACTGCGTTCAGTTATCAGGTGCTCAGATTTTCTCTCATGACACCAAAAGAATCCATCAGAGAACCAAAACGTGGCGCATCTAAACATTTTGAGTCGTGTGAAACATTTGAATTCTGCTTTTTCTTTCTCAGAATTCTGACTTTATTTCCTACGGAAGAGGATTAGGGTCACATGTAAAAAATATTATACTTTACTATAATTATACAGAATGCTGACAGATTTTTTTCCTCATAATTCTGAGAAAAAAAGTCAGAATTAAAATTTTTCACGTGCCTGTAACTCGAATAATTTTTCACGTGGCCCTAATACCCTTCTGGAATTTCCAGTATTCAAGTTATGGGAAAAAATGTCAAAATTATGACTTTAAACTCAGAATTCTGAGAAAAAAGTCGGAAGTCAAAATTTTCACATGTGGCTCTAATCGTGTTCCATTAAGGTTACTTTATTGTCTCCCATTGGACTGAGGGCACTGCTGCATCAACCAGACATTACAATAAAAACACATTAAATACACAATAAATAGGCAATAAATAAATAGGCACACATTTACAAACATTACATTAATCGACTGAATGATTAAAAGACTGAATGATTTTTAACGAGCACTTGTTCTGAGCGGTGCGTTTTTGCTGTGGTCACAGAATGTGGTGTAACACCGGCAGCTGCCACAGAGTTGGATTAAAAAGCGAGTGTGTGGAAGTTTATCAGCTCACTGGGATGCGACTGGTTAACGTCACATGACTCAGTCAGCTCAGATGATTGGTGATGATGATGATTGCTTCATCATCTCAGCTCTGCATTTATTCTACTTGGAAAGTGGAAATACTGTAGTTCACATACTGAAGGTACATCTGTAATCATGCATATATGTACCAGTGGTGGAAAGTACACTTTTGTGCTGCTTGTACTTGAGTATTTCCAATTTCCGATACTATACATCAATACAATTAAGAGGCCAATATTACACACTACATTTTGACAACTGTAGCTACTTTTCAGATGTAGTTTAATAATACAAAATAAAATCAATAAGTCAATCAATAAAACTTTATTGATTGCCCCAAGGGAAACTTCACAGGCTATCCATCAGATAAATGATATAAAGAGATTAAACACCTTTTCCAGCGTCAACATCAACACAAGTGAAGTGCCATCTAGTTCCATTATATTGGAGAGAAGACAGACATCTCTACAGCTGATATCTCCAACACTGAGACACTCACACCAAAACTATCTAGATGATCAATAGAACTACAGGGAAGAGGTTTTGGGGTGAACTGTCCCTTTAAGATGACCACAGTAACTCATCAAGATATCATTTATATATCATCCGATTTCTCATCAAAATATGACGTCTTCCGCGTCGCTGCGAGCAGGGTTCGAACCTGCGCGGGGAAACCCCATTGGATTTCAAGTCCAACGCCTTAACCACTCGGCCATCACAGCTGTAGACATCAAACCAAACGGAGTGCAGTACTCACATCAGTTACTGATACTCCGTTACAGGTAACAGTCTCTGTATCAAGTCTGAGACAGCTGCACTGAAGTCAGATCCTCCCTGTTGTTTTAATAAGAATGTAAAAAAATAACAAAACAATACTTAAAATACATAAACACATTTTTAAATAACAATAAATAAATTAAACATAATACAAAATTCACAAATAGGTAATAAACAGGTAATAAAATAAAAACATAAAATATTTTAATATTTTAATTTAGTTTATTTAAATTGGTGCTGATATACATATCTATCTACACACACACACACACTGGGAGGTACAGGGACCCTCCGGTAGTGACGGAGCCTCTCCGGTACTGGGAAGTGTTCAGCGGACGGAGGTTTCGGTTTTTGGGTGCCAAGCCTCCGATAATCAATCAGCACTGATCGATTATTGATGCCGCCGCTGCGCAGTCGCCCCGCGCGCGCCCCATCATCACCATCATCACATCCGTGTTGTCTCACCGGAGGATGAGTCGGTAGGAGGCTAACAGCTAGCTAACGTTACCGAGCGGCAGCGCCGGGCGGGTTTCTCATGTCTTTTCATGTTTTGACGTCGTTCAGCGGAGCCGTCACGGTCACGAACCGGTCCGGGCTTCAGATGGCTGTCGGCCGGGGTTCGGTCGGGCTGCCCGGTTAGCTTAGCAGGGAGGATGCAGCAGCTAGCCGCCGTTAGCTCCGCAGCTGTTTATTTATATCGGTGTTATGTAAGAGCGGAGCCCGTTTAGCCGAGCTAGCTAACGTTAGCCTGTCATGATGAATGACGCGCAACAAGAAATGTCTCCAGATTTTGTCTTGATGCGTCTCGTGTCCGCGGCCGAGTACGACCGGCTGGACGAGCCCGACGACCTGATGTCCGGAGGCGGCGGGTTCGGGCAGGTTAAATCTGTGCTGGGTCACCACGGCGGTGGCATCAGCGGCGGGTTTGATCTGGACTCCAGCGGCCCCTCTGCAGGCCTCGGCTCGGCCTCCCCGCACTACAGCTCGCCGCTCCCCGGAAAAGGCGAGCTGGACAGCGGGCTGGTGTTGACGCAGGCCCCGCCGGGCTGCGAGGCGCCGCTGTCCCCTCCACCGCCGGAGGACTTTGCCGTAGCGGCCCAACGATTTGTGGACTTCCCGGTGCAGAACGGCTCGGGGGGGCACGGGACGAGGGCGCAGCTGATGGTGTTTCAGAACCTGCTGCGGTCCGGAGACCGGATCCTGGAGTGCGGACTGGAGCAGCCTCCCCCGGGGTTCCTCCAGGAGGAAGCAGAGAGGCACAGACAGCAGCTGGACTCTGGATCAGGTACTGGTCCTGGTAGCACAACAGTCGGTCCTGGGCCTGGAGGCGGGAAGGACCAGAACTCACACTGCATCTCCTCTGCAGAGGAAAATCTGCAGCCACAGCTTCTCCAGTGGCACCCAGTCCTCAGACTGTCCAAGGGGTCGGACAGATCCCAGACTCCCCAGCAGGGTGTCCTGGACTCTGAGTCCGGGTCAGTCCTGTGCCACCGACACCGCCTGCTGACAGACCGACTGGCTAAATGGCCCCCGGGCCTGCTGGATCAAGCCCTTCGTCTGAGCCTTCTGGAGCCCAGGAAGAACTGCCCCACCGGGGGTGACGACCCGGTTTTGGCTCTGGCCCGGAGGCTGGGCCAGCTGGGTGAGGGGAGGGAGGAAGGAGGGGGTGAGGGGGGTGAGTTGGTGCTCCCTCGGTGTTCTTGTCACAGTGTCCTGGCCTCGGGGACGGGGGGCATTGGGCCCGGCGAGGATCCCAGTGAGACCAGCGATGCCCTGCTGGTCCTGGAAGGTCTGGGGTCTGGAGAGGTGGGAGGACTTGTGGAGGGAGGGGACAGGGATGGAGGGGACACTGAGAAAGGGGAGAGGGTGGGGAGAGACGGTGGGATGCCTGGGGGGGCGGCGCCTGTGTTCTCTAGCGGGACTCTGAGCGGTCTGATGCGGCAGGTCCACAGACTGGCGGAGGAGGCGGGAGTCTGCACCGATCAGAACTGCCGGTCGTCTCTGGCCGTCCTCGGTGCTGCAGTGTCCCTCCCCCCTTGTGTAGACTCCCCCATCAGCAGCACCACCAGCCCCTGCCCGTACACCCCTGTCCGCCCACAGACCCTCCAGGCTGCAGCACCCTCCGGCGGTCTTCAAGTCTCCCCTGTCCCTCCCTTGTCATCCAGCCCAGACCCAAGCCCCCGCCCCCAGCATCAGCACCAGTCCCGCTCCCAGCCCCAGAGCCGCGCCACCACCCCCAAACTCGGCGTGGCCTCAGGGGCAGCGGGGCGCTGCGCCTCCCCCCTGGTAGTCCTGGAGGGGGAGGTAGGAGGAGGAGTGAAGGAGGGGGAGAAAACGCCACGGGGGAAGTCGAGGAAAGGCGGGTCCTTGAAGGTCCGGCTCAGCAAGCTGTTCAGAACCAAGAGCTCCAGCGGGGGGTCGGGGGGGCTGCTGGACAAGAGGCCCTCCCTGGCATCATCCACCTCGTCCGGGGGGAGTCTCCTGGACGTGTGGGGGTCCACCTGCAGCAACACGGAGCAGGACAGCAGCAGGTATGAGACGACAATCTATTGATTGTTTTATGATTGATCAATTGATAGTTTAGCCTCCTGAGCTTAAATTCTGACCTGAGACCAGCTTTAACAACTACAGAGGGGTGGACAAAATAACAGGAACAAGCTCCCAAACTTCAGACTGAACTTTAAGATCTAAACATGAAGATGAAGAAACAGTTGACAGCAGCTGACCGATCAGTTGCCTACATGACTGACAGATGAGTCTATAATGAAAACAATCATTCAGTCGTTCTCTGCAACAACAGGCCACAGCATCAACCGTCAGTAAAGAGCTGGAGACCGGGCGGTGCTTACAGGTGTTCCTGTCATTTTGTCCACCCCTTTTACAGTGCGTAGAGCTGTTCTCAGGTCAGTCAGGTGTCCTCTGAGGTTCGGCGAGAGTGTGATGTCACATACTCACACAAAACAAAAGAACATGAGATAAACATGTCAGAGTAAACAGGAAACGGTGACTCAGTGTGTACCATTGACCTAAATAAAAATGGCCGCCATGTCTCCACTTCCTCCCACTGTACAAAAAAAGAGCCACAGTATCGAGTTCCCGCCCATACACCCGCCCGACTCAATCAGGAGCAGGTCTCAGCTGTCAATCATGATGTTTCAGCCCCTTTTTATAGCATCAAATAACTAATTAAA
>JBBPCS010000021.1:6299-26454 GCA_037974645.1 Hollardia meadi
TAACCATTCACACATACACTCACACACCGATGGCTATGCCTTCGGGGGCAATTTGGGGTTCAGTATCTTGCCCAAGGGGTTGGGGATTGAACCACGGATCCTCCAATCAGTGGATGACCGCTCTACCTTCTGAGGCACGGCCACCCCAAACAAGAATGAATTACAAAATTAAGTATTACACCATTAATTGCAATCCTAATAATTAGGATAATAATCCTAATTGTTAATCCCCTCTTTTCCCTTCAAGTTGGAAATGACTGTTTATCAAAAAAAAAACGTTGGTTGGCGAGAGAGGAAGATGTCCTGCACCATCTTTGACTGATAAAATCATGTACTTCGTCTAAAATCACTCACTATTCCCATTACAGACACTCAGTGGTGAGCAGTAATCAGATTACTACATACAGTATGTCGCATTGCATTGTGGGGCTAGTTAGTAGAAAGTAAAATGCATGTCATGAACACCATTTGTTTTGTTGTGGTAATTTTGGATGGCACATTGTAGTGCATAAAATTTACACTCATAATGTATGATCAATGAGAATTTATGATCAATGAGCAACATTTTAGACTGTTTAAGTATGGAGATGATATGGCCTTAGTTGGTCTTCTACAGAAAACAGACCCTTTAGGTGAAGTTGCAGCTCATACTCAGGCCCTTCAAACATGGTGCCACACTAGCCAGCTGGAAATTAAAGTGGCTAAGACGAAAGAACTAATAATCAATAATTATCTGAAAATGGATCCAGTTTCACTTGATGGCCACCTTGTTGAAACTGTGGAAAACTTTAAATACCTGGGTACAGTTCTGGACTCCCAGTTGAGCTTTTGTGAAAAGTATTTTTTCAAGAGATGCTCACTGTGACTTTATCTTTTAAGGAAACTCAGGGGCTTCGGTGGTAGTCAGCAGATTTTAGAATTAGAGTATGAAACTATTGTTGCGTGTTTTAACTTTTAACCACCCTGCCTGGTACGGTCACCTAAACTGTAGATCTAAGAACACACTTTCTAGGATTGTGTCAATGGCAAGTAAAATAGTTGGCAAACCCCAAAAGCCCAGAATCCAACTTTTTACAGAAAGAACAAGGAAGAGAGCGATACAAAAAATGTATTTAAAAAATAATTTATTCTTAGTGTCATCAATATCCTCAGCTCCACAAAGCGACTGATTAGACTTAAGCCACAGGCACTGACGATGAACTGTTTTATTCTGTATTTATAAGTAAAGTTATGTTTCTGTGTTGTACTAACTGCTTATATCTATATTTTATGTGTTTAACTATGAGTTAAACCGTCTTGCTTTGGTGAGCCGAAGACAAATGTTCACCCTGGTGGACAATAAAGATATATTCTATTCTATTCTAATTTGGAAATGCAAATTACATGGCTGAGAATATAATGTGCTATTTAGTTAATATGATGAGATTTCAGGTACAACCATGTTTTTATTACCTTACAGCCATTGGGTGTTGATTTTTTTTTTTTTTTCCATCTGATAAGTGGATCAAGGCGGAATGCCTATTGTTCCAAATGTCGTGTTCACACAAAGCGGACCCAAAAGCAGAACCCAACTCTGGAAATGGTAAAGGTAGATTTATTGAACAACGGTAATGTACAGATGACTTGATTTTTCCAGTGGAAGAGGCAGCAGGTTGGCTGTGAGGCAGTTTGATGGCAGGAGTTGCAGGCAGACAGGCGGGTGGTCCTAGGCACAGGGATAACAAGGTAAGTATAAGGCAAAAATACAAAAGAGACAAAAAAAACCTAGAATCCACAATTCTAGGTGACCAAGACGTATAGATACAACAGAGGCTGACACGACGAACTGACGCTGCATGAGTGAAAGACTGGAGCTTGAGTATTGCAGAGATGAGTGGATTGATTGAAGGTGTGCTGGAGGTTCCAATCAAGCAGCTGCTGGAGGATCACCACGCCCCCTTGTTAGACATAGACAGACTCACAAGACAAACGGGAAACAGAAACACCAGAGAAACACTAGAAACACAAAGAAAACTAGTGGCATGATTGAAGCCATGACACTCATTTCAACACCATATATTTGACAAAAGTACTGATATGTTTACTACAGTTTAGGCTTGAAACTGCGAATAGAAAAACAAGTCCGCAATGCAACAAGAGTCTTAAGGAACTGCTGAAACGTGGTCAAAGGTTGCTTTCACTTTCGTCAATCTATGGTTTTGACTGGATAGAACCACCAAACCTAGTCAATACAGGCAGCCAGTACATACACAGTATACACTGGAGCCACAAAGAGTCAAACAACCCCCAACTTCACAGCCCATCGCCTTCACTAGCCCCAAAATGTGGTTCTCATTTTAAGACCTTCCTCCATGGACTGCTGCAGGGTGCTGAGAGAAAAGAAAGAGACAGAGAGAGAAAAAGAAGGCAGGGGAGTGGGGAGAGGCTTGATTTATTTGAACAATCTGGTTGTAATGAAAGCAGCCGGGGCTTGCTGGAGGTGGATGGATAAAGTGAGTGGATAGTGGGGAGGAAAGAGTGAATGGAGTGAAATCCAACTGCAGACAGATTGTTGGACTTGATAATGGTTTGAGCCCCCGGCTCAGTGTGTGAGTGTACATACATACATACTTCTGCGTATATACTGTACCTAACTTACCATATTACGGCCATGAATTCCATGTGCAACCCATTTGTGCTGCAATATATCTTGCTATCAATGCTGACATACCTGTGCAATATATAAAATGAAAGATAATGTTTACTACAGCTGCTAGCACATGAATGCATGGTTTATGTCTTTTGGACACTGATGCATTTTGAAGAGCAAATTCTGGCACTGAGAATTTGGATGTCTCAGTTAAAAGAGAATCACATACTTCAGAGTATTTAAAATATTTTACGAATGCACTAAAACTTTTGGCACTAATTCATAACACAGATCTGTAGTTCTTCTCTGGAAGACATTTCTAATCTTAAAAGGAGATTCTGAATGAAGCTTTGTGTCTTATCTTGGATACAGTTTCAGTGAATCCTACAGCAAGTCCTTCAAGGTAAACAACAAAATATGCAGTTTAAAATGACGACACATCAGTGGGAAATATTTTGTCTGTACCTTTCTGTGAAATCACTGTGACAATGCTATGGTTAAGGTTTGATTAGATTAAGGGATAACTCATAGTTTTGGGTACAATAAGTACTTTCTTAAAGGGAAAAGAAATTATTTGGGTTAAAATGGCTAGGTTACCTCGCTAAAGTTGGGGGGGCACCTTCGTCATCATGGTTACTATAATAAACACTTGCGGTTCAGGAAAAGTGAACAACAGGAAGCCAACTGTTGTCTCCTGTGTTAAATCCGATATTTTGGTGATTTGTCTGTAGTGGATTCAAGGTACCACAAAATCACTAAGACACCACAGCTCTCTTTGGATCTTATTTTACTGAGTGAGTCTCTATTGATACAGCATGTGACAGGGACTGCATCAGTTCACGCCCTCTTCTTTGACTACTGTCTCTCTCAGCTGCAAATACAGACAGCATGTAACAAAGCATTATACAATCCAGACAAATTTACAGACTGGATATAACAAAACATTCAAACAGTCCAAATAAAATCTATTGATTGAAAAGATTGTATAGTGGTTATTTTTCTCTTTTTAACAACCATACCTGTAATGATACATGTGAGAGGGACTGCATCAGTTCACGCCCTCTTCTTTGACTACTGTGAGGGATACATAAAACAATAAAATAAAACAAATGCAAAAGAAAAGTAAGTAGGCGCTGCCTCACGTTTAATCCATCACAGGGTAAACATAGTGACTCTACGTGTGTACACACATTAGATTTCTTGCAATGTACCTCACAGTTATTCTACACAAAGTCTTAAAGGCCGCAAAGCGCTACTGAGGCAGCGGCACATCAAAGTAACACCGTTCCGAAAAATAATTCAAATTCAAAATTCAATTCAAAACTCAAAGCAATTAAAACACCTTACAGAACAAGCTTTTGCTTCATATGTTACAAGTGTCTTACCTTGCTCTTTCAAAACAAGGCCATGGTACTGTGCATAAACATTGGAATATACGTACCTGTCTCGGGGTCATGATAAGGGCAGAATAAACATCTGGTTGGAGTAATAAGTAGGCAGGTCTTATTATTTACTGATCTAGTAGAAAGAATGTTTGTTTAACCCTCTTAAGTCTTGGTGGTAATTCCAGCTTTGACACAACACTGAAGAGCTTCCCATTGAATGAATGCACATGTATTGTAATTGCTCCTTGCCTCTCCTTCTTCACTTTCTTTGCCTTCTCCACCAGTTCCATCGGTTCTTTTTCTTTTGCAGGGTAGTTTCCACTGTTATTCTATTGTTCCACAATTACCTGGGGATAGTGACAGAGGAGAACAATGTCACTCATAGACTGACATGTTTCCTTTGTGCCATAAATCGAGCCTTGATTTTCTTCGAAAAATCCATCCCGGTGGGCAAATGAGGCTTACAGGGAAACAATCTAAATGTGAATTGTCATTTTTCTGTAGCCATTATGCTGTGTAATATATATTTACCTAATCATGAAAAGTTAAAGCAAAAGAGTGATCTATTGCCATTTTCAGTAAAACATCTGAATGCTTCTTCCACCCCTGCTTATTTCTCGCTGCCACAGAGCTCCAGTGTCCAAAAACCAAAAACACATTTGAGCCACCTTGTTGCATTAACACAGCCACTGTAATTGAATTTGTGTTGATCGCACATACACTGTCCCACTGATGTAAATATTCTCCAGCACACTAAAAATGTATTCATCCACTACTGAAAATAGTCACCAACAAATGTACTATTCTAGTCATGCCTGAGTAACATTTAGGTAGAGCTACAGTGTACAGCTGTTTTGGAGAAATTACTGAGACTCTGAAAAATATCTATGCATTTGTGACCCATTTTTTTAAGATGAATGCCTTCAGTAATAATAATAATAATAATAATAATAATAATAATAATAATAATAATAATAAAGAATCAAAACCAGTCAGAGCAGATAAAATTAGAATAAAATAAATAGAATGAATAAAATCAACTAAAAGAAAATAAGAACAGTATAACTAAAACAAATGTCAAACAATTCCAAAAGCTTGCACAGAGAGAAGTTTTAAGGAGGGATTTAAAAGAAGTTAGAGACTTGGTGTGTCTGAGTTCAGGTGGCAGAAAGTTCCATAGTGTGGAGGCTCTAATGGCAAAAGCTCAATCACCTACAGTCACTAACTGTGACCTGGGAGTAACCAGCAGGGCTCCATCTGCAGATCTCACTGGTCTAGAGGGTACATACCAGGTCAGTAAATCAGAGATATATTTGAGGGCAAGACCATCTAAGGCCTTAAATGTAAGCAATAAAAATTTAAAACTGATTTCAAATCTGACAGGGAGCCAGTGTAGAGAGGCCAGCACAGGGCTGATGTGCTCGTTCCTCTTAACCCCAGTAATGAGTTAGACAGCAGCATTTTGTACCATCTGGAGACGGTGGAGGGAGCACTGGTTGATACCCAAGTGCAGTGCATTGCAGTATTTTTTAGATGAGAGAAACAAGACTGAGCATCATTTTCGACCTGGTCATCAGAGCAGAGGTTAGCATCAAATATTACTCCTAGATTCCGAACAGCATGCTTTACATTTTTTGACATTCCTCTGAGATTAACACGAACAGAGCTGGTAGAATTTGGGGGACCAAATAGAATTTAAGGAAATTACATCCAAGATTTAATATCAGGCATGTTGTAAGGTTTGCAAGGCTGCTAGGATCTGAGGATTTTAAGGACATATAAAGTTGAGTGTCATCAGCATAAAAATCGAAGACCACATCATGATTCTGGATGACAAGGCCAAGAGGCAACATATACTGTATGTAGAAAACAGAAGGGAGCCAAGAATCATTCCATTTTCATGGAATTGTTGACAATAATTCAAATATAAATTTATGCTAGCCTTATTCTTTAAATTTTAGCCTAGTAAATTCTGGGAAACAATAACAAATGAATAAGGCACACCCAGGCAGGCTATGTACAGCCAGACAGGTTGCATATTCTATAATTAGGACTACGAAATGAGAGAAATTAGTTTCAGCTATAGAAGAAGTGCAAATTGTGATTTGCTTATGAAGACTTACTCTGACTGGTACGAGAATCAAATCAAATCAAATCTTTATTTGTTACAAATGTTCTGTGAAATGTTCTTAGTACCTGTTCCAGTTAAAATTAAAACTTTAAAATTTAAAAACTTTGTACAAATTAAAAAACTTTGGTCGGATGGCCTGGGGGAAGAAGCTCCTCCTCATCCTCTCTGTGTTAGCCCTCAGGCAGCAGTAACGCCTCCCTGAAGGCAACAGAGAGAACAGTCTGTTGTTGGGGTGGGTGGGCTCTCCAGCAATCTTCATGGCCTTTGACCTGCATCGCCTGGTGAAAATGTCCTGCAGATTAGGGAGGGTGGTTCTGATGGTTCGCTCCGCTGAGCGGACCACCCTCCTAAGGGCCAAGTAGTCCCGTTTGGTGCTGCTTCCCATCCAGGTGGTGATGTTCCCAGTCAGGATGCTCTCTATGGTGTAGGCGTAAAAGTTCCTGAGCACCCTAAGGGGGAGCTTAAAGTCTCTCAGGCGTCTGAGGTGGTAGAGACACTGTCGGGCTTTCTTCACCAGTGTGTTTATGTGGCAGGACCGTGTCAGGTCCTATGTGATGTGGACACCAAGATATTTAAAACTGTTCACCCTCTCCACCTGGGCTCCGTTTATCCTGAGTGGTTGGTAGTTCCACTGCTGCTTCCTGCTAAAGTCCACTATCAGTTCTTTAGTTTTGCTGACATTCAGCATGAGATTATTCCCCTGGCACCAGCTCACCAGGTTGGTAATCTCCGTCAGATAGGCCTTCTCATTGGCATTGGAGATCCGGCCCACCACAGCTGTGTCGTCAGCAAACTTAGCAGTTGTGTTGGAGTCTGAAGTGACCACGCAGTCATATGTGTACAGTGAGTATAGCAGGGGGCTCAGCACGCAGCCTTGGAGGGCACCGGTGTTAAGGGTGAGGGAGGATGACACATTCACTCGTACCACCTGCGGTCTGCTGGTCAGGAAATTGAGCACCCAGCTGCACAGGGAGGAGTGCAGTCCTAGGTCCCTCAGTTTAGTGACCAATCTGGAGGGGATTATTGTGTTAAATGTTGAACTGTAATCAGTGAACAGCATCCTAACATAATTTCCCCTCCTGGTGTCTAAGTGAGCTAGGGCTGCGTGGAGCATATGGGCTATGGCGTCGTCTGTGGATCTGTTGGGGCGATATGCAAATTGTAGAGGGTCCAGGGTGACAGGTATATATAGTATAATTGACTGTTTAAAGCAGGTGGGAATAATGGACTGAGAGAGGGAGAGATTGAATATTACCATGAACACAGGTGCTAGTTGTTCAGCACAGGCTTTAAGGGCACGTCCAGTAATACCGTCTGGTCCTGCTGCCTTCCTGGTGTTCACACTCCTGAATGTCCTCCTCACGTCTTGCTCCATCCATAAAAGATATTCAGTTCATTGGCCAGAGGGATGTTGATATTCACCATAGACGTAGACTTTGCAGTCCGTGATGGTGCTTAGTCCCTGCCACAACCCCCTGGAGTCAGACTTACCGTAGCATTGTTTAGCCTCTTTTACTGCTCTGCGGACGTTGTATGAGACAGCCTTGTACCCATCCATGTTCCTTTATGCAAGCCCTGTATTGTAGGCGGTGCAGGTCTTATCCACCAGTATCGTCCACCAGTTTACCTATAAATCCCACAACTGCCTCCTTAAATATGTTGATGTCATCACCAGAGCTATGTCATAACATGTCCCAGTCCGTGTGTTCTAGACCGTCCTGCAGGGCAGCCTCTGCTTGATCAGTCCATCGCGTCACCTCCCTCTGCACAGGGGCTTCCTGCTTCAGCCTTTGTTTGTATATTTAGGCATGAGGAAGATGGGGGCATGGTCCGATTCACCAAACGGAGGGAGAGACTTTGCTTTGTAGCCGTCCTTAAAGGGTGTGTAACAGTGATCTAGAGTCCTCTCTCCTCTGGTGGGGCATGTAATATGCTGGCGAAGGTCTGGCCTCACCTTCTTAAGGTTTGCACTGTTAAAGTCCCTGGCCATAATGAGGGCTGCATACCGGTGGTTAGCCTGGTAGCCAGTGAGAGCCCCATGTAGCTCGGACAAAGCAGTGTCCGTGTCCGCTTGAGGTGGAATATAAACGGCAATGAAGATGATTGAGGTGAACTCACAGGGGAGGCAATATTTGATAGTCAGTAGCTCCAGGTTGGGCGAGCAAGAATGTGTGAGAGGAATGACGTTCCTGCTATTACACCAGTTGTTAACCAGCAGACATACTCCACCTCCTCTCGACTTGCCAGACTCGCCTGTTCTGTCCATGCAATGAACCGAGAGAAACTCCGCTGGATGAACGGCGTGGTCCAGTATCGTGGGTGTCAGCTATGCCTATGTGAGGCAGGTGATATTACAGTCCCGTATATCCCTCTGGTATTTAATTCTTGCCTTGAGGTCGTCCAGCTTGTTCTCCAGGGACTGGACTTTGGCTAGCAGGATACTAGGCAGGGGTGGTGGTGTGCCCTGTTCCTCAGCCTGTTCCTGATGCCGGCTCGTTTCCCTCTGGGCGTCCTCTGGAGCCTGCGCGTCCTTTGTTGTTGTTGTCGGCTCTCCGCAGGATCTCGCTAGGCCATGTTGGATCGGGTATAAAACTTGTAGAGAAGTAATGCGAGCGCTGTATTCTAACATTTCTAAGTGTCTGTTTGTTGTATGTGACAAGACACAGCGCAGTTGGAACTAGTAAGTTGAGTACAACTACAAATACTACAATATAAAAACAAATCAGTGGTGCAGGTACGACGGCCGCTGCACGCACCAGCGCCATGACTATAGCCTTGCAAAATAGTTTTTTCTATCTTAATTTATAGTTTAGTGGAACTTGCCTTTGAGATTGAACAGGCACAGACTGAATACGAATGGTCACATACATGTTTACATCACTGCTTTTAGACAAAACTAATCATTGCAAGAGGTAAATTGAATCAAGACACAGTGCAGGCTTACTTAGTAGTTCTCTCCAAAGTGGCTTCCCACACTGTCTGGGTTGAGAGCTCATCTTCCTCCTTCACATGAGAAAAGTGGATAAAGCTGTGGATGGCTCTTTTCCTCTTTGAAATGCAATACAAGGTTTAATTGAATAAGCTTCAATTGCTATTCATTTGCTCATGGAACCCAAAGATCTCTTCTTACCCATGGACCTTAATGACTTCCATGTTCTCTGAGGCAGAATTTTAAGCTAAATGAAAAACTCTTTAACACAGTGCAACACAGACCCACTTGACATTTCACAGATCACTGAAACTGTGGATATCAAAACTTTTCAAAAGGTATGTGGAGATCTTGCCATCTTGTGATCTGCTGTAACTAATAAGAAATTAAATGTGATGATGAAAAAAGCAGAAAACAGAACAGAAGTAGTCAGACCTTGTGTGTTTTTTTTAATTTTTTTAATTTAACAAGGTATCATTTTCTAAAAGTTTTCAGTATGAGAACAAGAAGAAATGGGAACAACATGGAACAAGAGCAAAAACGATTTGTTCTCAATTTCAAATTTGAGATGAGGGGAAATGCAGGTAGATAAGGGGAGGAGTTGTTTTGTTGCAGTGAAATTGGGACCTTGGAGTAGCAGCTGAGGGTTTATTGGGCCCCATTATTTTTGTGGCACAATGATAGGCCCTCAGGGCCAGGCAGGGTCATGTTGTGATAGGGGATGACATGACTGCACAGAGCAGGGATTACCACCCTTTTTAGGCCATCACTGCAAACCATAACAGACAAGACTAATACTACACCGCGGTGAGGCATACATGCCTGTAAACCATATGCTGCAAACATGCATACAATGTGCAAGAGGCATAAATCATGCATGAGCATAGAAGGTGCATTCATGTGTGCAGAGCACCACTGATAATACTTGTAAAGACACACATATATAGAATGTTAAATCTATGATATCTTGCCAATAATCATATTAATTTGCCACATGAAAATCCCATAACTCTATTTTTGGCAATTTTAATGTATGAGAATTCCATTATCTTCTTTTCTTTCTTTTCTTCGGCCCAACAAAGCTCATATTTTAGTTGCAAAGTTTTTATCTCACACAGGAGACAGGAACAACCAGCTGCGGTTCAGTCTTGTCATTGTGAAACATAACCATGTCTCTTCCTACAATCATGTTGCCACACAAGAACGTTGATATTGGGGATTATGTTCAATGACAACATTTTTCAGATTTTCACTTTCTACAATGTATCTGCATGGGAACTGCAGTGTGGTTAGGATAAGGGAAAAAAATTAGGACCAGAGGTGTAGTGTTATCTGTTCAAGTACTGGAGCGCTCGTATAATGCATTTGCATGTACGCACACAACAGTGTACTTTATTGGTGAATAGCAGCAAAACCAACCCTTCATTAAAGACTTGAAATCTGTCTCTTTTTTTCTCTCTGTCAAACAAATGATGTGTATGAGAGACAGATTGAGTGACAGAGAGAGGAAAAGTGAAGGGGGGACTATTGCACGCAATGTTTCTGAAGGTTATTGCTAACTTCAAATGCTCCTTTGTCACATGACACGCCAGCCCAAACCTGCGATATTTTCTTGTAAACTGGCCAAAACTTATCTGACCCCCAGTCTGTTTGTAGCCTACACACAATGAAAATCTATCTCAAACTTATAAATGAAGGCTAGGAAAACATAACACTAGTTTTAATTTCCTGCAGGGACTGTAGATGCAGCACACGTTAGCCAAGTTTAACAGGATGGATTTGTTATGATTTTGTTTGTTTTACTGGCTGTTTTGCATAGTATACGCTTTAGTGATGATTGGATCTTCAAACGCTTAAAAACATAATATGAATTTCAACCAGATTATGTGAATTGCAAATATTCTATTACCACACTTGGGGAAAAAAGTGGTGGAGCGTCGTTCCGGTGCGCTCTGGCAGGACTACACCTATTTATGTCATGTCATTTGGATTCTGGCAAATAATCTATGGTTGTAAGGGTTAGGCAACAAAAAAGACTAAATTAATGTTAGAGAATGATCAAGGTTACGTGTTAATAAACAGGCACATGTTGACAACAGGTTTGCAACGCGATGCAAACTCTGATCAGCTGCGTGAAAGACTCTGCATGCCCATCCACCGTCCTGACCTCAACCTTATTTTCCACTTAACAGTGCTGTACTTATTTTGGCTTTGGACATAATATGAGCATAATTTTGGCTCCCGTGGGATTTTGTGGGAGCTAAAATTCTGCCAATAATCCTTCTAATAATCCAATCCCAAACCGCGCTGTGTGAAGCCAACCTCTGGGAAATCCATTAGTGTGTCTCAAAGCTGCCAGAGTGTTTTTGGGTCAGTGGAGGAGAGATACGCTAGCTTTATCCTCGGCATCAGATCTCATTGTAAAGTTATTTACAGCTTGTGGTAAAACATAAGCCTCGTCTCTGCAGTCTGTGTCAGGAGGAGGAATAACCCAGTGGATTATTTTATAAACTTATTGAAAAGTGAATCGTATGATTTAAAGGAATTATTTTCTTTCTTGTTTGTAATTATTTTTTTTCTGATGTGACTCTGACTGGCATCCATCATTTAAAAGTGTCAAACTTTTTTAGTTTGACCCCTCACACCTAAATGTCTGATCCTAGAATTAATCGCCCCTGTGTGATACTTTGATTTCTTTCTTCCTTTACGGTTGCATATCGAACACTCAGAACTTCTCGATGTACTTAAAGTCCTGTCAATTTGTCCGTGTTAGCCTTATCGTACAAAGCTCCTCTCTAAACTCTAAACTGCTGGTGGGCTTGTTCCCCTTGACCTTTCACCTTTCAACAGGTGGCCTTTAACCGCTGGCAGGATAAGGCCATGGACAGCCTCTTTATGCCCACTTAAAGCAACAAAAATGGGTGTGTTTGGAGTGTTTAGCTATTTTCAGTAACTCTTTCCATCCCCTTGTCAGCTTTAATTAGTTGCTTTCTATCCTTCTTGTGTCCCTCTCTGCTGGTTTTAATTTTCTCTCCCACTCGTTCCAGTCGAATGTCTTTATTTAATTAAGTGAAATGTTCTTTAAGTCTTGCTCAGTCTCAGGCTTCCAGAGTTCTAACCTTTCAGTTTTCATTCTTACCTATCTCTCCCTCCCTTCTTATGTGTCCTCTCTCTTCCTGCCTCAGGAAATGTCTGGTAAGCCTCTAGGCTCTTTCCCTCCCCTCATCAAATTGATACCAATTGAGTTATTGAGGTGCCACCCCATAACAAAGGGCCCTGTTTATTGGTGTTTGTTAGGCCAGATGTGAAGCAGGTTTTGACATGACCTGGTAAGCAGGATAAAGGGGAAGGCGGGAGGAAACCGAGGGTAAAGGAGGACAGGGAGAAGGAGCAAACATCAGACATAAGATCAAGGCATTTTTGAGGGTAATGCTGGGGAAAAACAAGGGAAAAGAAAGATTACTGACATAATTTTTTTTCCTCTTGACTTTGAGTTTGGATACTCATTTCATCTTCTCCATTTCTGCTGATCAACACAAATCTTCTGCTATTTAAGGCCACATTTGACCCTGTTATCTGTTCTAGGCATTTGTTGTCCTATCATTCAACAGGGAAAGAAACAGGGAAATGCAAATCTTTTGTTAGACTATAGCCCAAATATCTCCCTTGAACACTACAATGTTGGTTTACATATAAATAATTCAAATAATGATTAAATCATCTGACATTTAGTAAAATCTATTATAGTAACGTTAATTTTGGATTTGCTTTACTTATTTAAAATCCAATTTTACATAATCTTGCTATCATAATCACTGTTGCTAAATTCATTCACAGTGCAAGACAAATCTTGCAGCATTGATATTAACTCTTGTATTAAGTAAATAAACATATCTACTTCAATAGATATTCAATAGTAGCCAGCCTTCATAGAAACCTATGAAGCTACAGACAGTAGTCAGTTACTTTAGCTTAGCATGAAGACTTAAAGACAGGGGAGTCTGGCTCTGTCACCAGTGATGGTAAAAGTTACTAATTATTACATTATATCTAATTTCTTCGATCAGTTCAAAAACACAATGCAATGATGTCAAGTTGTGGATTTACAGTTGGTTATTTTCCCTACTTTTTCTTGGCTTGACACATTGAATGATGTGACATAAAGATGGCTGACACGTCTCCACTTCCTCCCACATTGCAAAAATGAAGCCAAAATATCCTGGATACGCGGCAGCCATCTTGCACTGGTGACGTCATTGTGAGCCAGAGTCTGCACAGTAGTAACTGGGCAGTGGAGGCCCGGTATCGGGTTCCCGCCCATACACCAGTCCGACTCAATCGTGGAGGGCCCAGCTGTCAATCATGATGTTTCACCCTGTTTTTATAGCATGAAATAACTAATTAAAACCAAACTGATCAGAAAAATGAACACATGAACATACATCAGCGTAATAACAACTACTTAAAATGACTGAAACCATCTTTGGGAAAAATGAATTCCACATGTACTTTGAGTTTTTAGTTTGAACAATGTCCTATCTGATAATGTTGAGGGATGGGATTACCTTTTCTGCAGCCCACCACCAGGGGGGTGATCGAGATGTCACTTTTGGGGAGCTCTCATGTCGTCCATGTTATTTCACAGTCAATGGTTTGGTGCACTAATTTGTCGTAACTATATGGTTACCAGGTAACCAGCAGAGACTGAGGATGTTATGACTCCTGGCCAAGAGTCAGCCATGTGACAAAATGTGTGACTTCTCACCCATGAACATACTGTTACCTGAAAACAACATAACTCCAGTCCCAGTTATAAAAATACCACTTAAACACAGTAAATAAACAATGTTCTTTTTCTTAACAACAAAGCAGACATTTGAGTTGCAAGGGTTTTAACCCTAAATCTTAAGTGTGACAGAGCTAGGCTGTTTCCTCCTTCCCGTTTCATGTCTTGCCAAGCTAAGATCACCGTTTCCTGGTTACAGCTTTATATTTAAAATATAAATATGATATTCTAATCTAACTCAGCAAAAGAGTGAATAATGTCTTTCCCAAAATGTCAAGAGAAGAGAAGAGAAGAGAAAAAAGAATGGCAGGTTGTTTTATGGACTTTGGACTTTCCAGTGGCTTTTGAGACAGGCAGCCATCATAATCCTTATTTGTTTTTAACTTTGGGTGGGATTATGTTTTTTCAGTGTGGTTTCTGCAATTAGCCCATTTTCTCCAGATTCACTGTTTCCTATGCTAGAAAAGGTTTGGATTGTTTCTTCGTGGCTCTGGTGAGTGGTTGTTAGTGGAGGTCAAGAGGAAAACGGAAACTGAATAAGTGGCAATTTGCAAAATCCAGTGGAATAAAAGCTGAGTGTATGAATCATAGCTCAAAATACAATAGTGTGTACTGACATCAACTTTACTTAAGCAGGAAATGTAAGGTTTCATGTTGGGTGGAGTATGTCTCATGTCTCCAATATTTCATACAACCCATATTGTTGTGAGCATACTGTGCTCTTTTACACTTCCACATCAAATTTAAAATGGTTTTTAATTTCTCTGCTGAGGAAAAAGAGCTTTTTCCTGCATTAAATGCTCCCATGTTACACTGTACATTGAAAAGCAGCCAAACTCTGGATGTCTTAACCCAACCGGTCAAGGCAGATGGCCGCCCACCATAGAGCCGGGGTTTGCTCCGAGGTTTCTGCCTGCTAAAAGGCAGTTTTTCCTCGCCACTGTCGCCAAGTGCTTGCTCACGGGGGAAATGTTGGGTCTCTGTATATTAATAATTAATAACTAATAATAAAGAGTGTGGTCTAGACCTACTCTACATGTTAATTGTCATGAGATAACTTTGTTGTGAATTGGCGCTATATAAATAAAATTTGATTTGATTTGATTAATTATCCTGAGAGGTGTTAAGAATATTAAGAGAGCAGTACCAGGATGAAAATGCAATTCCATTTTATATATCTACTTTTTTTTTACCTACTTTTTTTTAGCATCTGCACTTATGTCCTACTTTAGGGTTGTTGACTGACATACAGCAGCTCATTTCCTTTAAGTCCCCAAGAGCCTCTGAATGAATGAGTGACCTCCACTCTCAGTTATGAGTTTTCCCTCCTCAAACAAAAGATATTGTGTCCATCTCTATTGAAGCGTGATGAAATGTTTAATCTCACGAGACTCTGTATGGAACAGACTTGGTTAGCAGGTGCAAGCTGCCGCGGGCACAATGATATCACCTCGGAGACCAGACAGCGAGGTCAGCTATGCTCCCATTATGAGAGAAACACACACAAAATAAAAGAATGCTCACAGACTGAACACACACATACATAAGGAGGTTGTGGATCACACATACATATTCTTATAATCCAGAAAGTCAATATGTGAGACAAAACAACACAAAAATGATTGAAATTTTTGAAGGTCATTTAATTACATTTTCTAACTTCATTGAGCGTGTCTAGTGAAATAAATGATAGCTCCTCAAAGATAGATACGAACTCTGAACTTCTCTCTGAATGCACACACAAACCCTCCAGCGTCAAACTAATCACATTGCATCACTCTCCCTCCTAACACACAGGGAGATTAGGATTGTGTGGATCAGTGATGAGCTGTGTGAACACTGAAAAGCTCGCAGGTGGGAGATAGATAAATCTCAACAGCAGGCCATGTGGAGCCCGCTGAGAGGAGATATGAGAGCGTGTCATGGTGAGAAACAAGATCAGTGTTTGGTGATGGTTGTCTGGGAGAAATCTGTGAGGAAGTGCTTGAACAGGACACAGAGCTGCAAAGCAGATGGGTGTTTAAGAGAATTGTATTTGTGGGTGGATTTGTTCAAATACTAAAAAAAAAAAAATCCCTTTATGCCGATATCTACTGGAATATGAGACATTTGTCCGGTACAATTTGGGTTAAAACATTGCATGAAACTCAGCAATTGTCTAAATGTATCTGCATTCTAAATGTGCTAAGTATAGTTTAACCTCATCTTAAGTTACATGTGGGTATTTGTTTGACCTTTAATTTCCTTTCATTGCCCAGCCCAAGCTACAGCATCCCACCAGTCTCATGTAAACCAAAAGAAAAATCCTCTGCTCATTCTCGTCAACGGAATTCAGTTCTGATAGACAGTGGAGGGAATGGACAGAGTCAAACAGGAGAAACAGAAGTCTCTTCCAACAAACAGAGACTAAAACCGGATCTGTACATGAACAACTTAATCTTAAGGACTATGGCAAATCTTATCGGAAATCTCCCGCTTCTACTTTGGAAGTTGAAACTGTTTGGCAACAGACATGAAGACACAAGCAGCACACGATCGTGATGCTTTAATCCAAGACAGCATCAGTGAAAATCCTTCCTTTATGTTGGTGCCACAGAGTCTCCAGGCTTTCTTACAGACTACAAGTTCTGGATATGTTTCTGAATATCTGTTTTCATGTAAAATGCAAAGGATGATGAATGATTTTTTTTCTTTTACTAATGTAGCTCAGTTTAAAGTGTATTTCTTGAGTGAATTTGATGTACTGATTCTGACTTGCAAACCTAGATATTATTAGAATCGCCTGTTGAAATGCTGTAAACCAGACCTGTTTTGAAACTGCTTGTAATAACACACTGTATTTTTTTCATTTTAAATGTAAAAGTTTCGATAAGGCAGAGGAATTCAGAAATAAACTATAATGGTTGTATGTGTACCACTCAAGTTGCAGTACATTTCTGTCCAGACTCAAATACAATGTAATATATTAAGACTTGAAAGAAATTTCAATGAAAGATATTAGGTGCATTTTATGGCAAAATGGAAGTTATAACTATGTTACCATGCATGATTCCAGGGAATAATTTCTAAATAATATAAGTAATAATAAATATATAATAATAAATAAGTGAGAAAGTCGTCTTCACTTCACTATTAGAGACACTTAGGACTGATAGAGAGCTTGGTCAAATGGCGTAACGACAATCAGGAAGCTTAATATCAGCAAAACCAGTGAGCTTGTGGTGGACTACTGCTGTATGTCTATTAGTGTCTAAGTGACACTGAGAGAAACAAAGTCAAATGCCTTGTATGTGTTCACATGCTTGGCCAATAAAGCGGATTCTGATAGAACATAAAGAAGCTTCACATGTTCAACCTGGCAGCACAGATCTATACAATCAGCACAGTTTGGGCACCAAGTATAGTCACAATCTCCCCTTCTGTTCCTGAGTTATAGTGTTGAATAATGGCCAGAAAAGTGCTTTTGCAGACCATTATGATGTAACAGTGATGTTGACCTTTGACCTTTTGGATACAAAAAGGCATCACTTCATAATTTTATCCTGGTAGACATTTGTGTGAATGTTTGTCATGGCTAAATACTTGTTTTGTGGACATGTTCCTGAGATATTGTGTTCACTAGAATGGGACGGAGAGACAAGCTGAAAACATGTGTGTCCACATTCTTCCAGTATCCTCCATTATTTCTGAGCCAGTAACCTTCTGGTTTCACCACAAAACTGCTTAAAAAAACATTTCCTGCTAATGTAAAAATCTCATTGTTCTCAGTAGACCAAGATCTCCTAATAATATTCCATTGTGTAATAGCTAAAAAGGTGTTATGTAACATTTTAATTACATTAGGAAATTACATTATGAATGGATGGATTCAAGCACCGACTGAGGATCATGAGCCAGTGTTGCACAAGGCAAGATAATCAAAACCACTGCTGTAACAGCAACTCCCATGATGCAATCTCATGAGGTGGAGAAGACTGCTCGTGAATATGAAATATAAAACCTTTGCCTTTATTCTTGCCTGCTGTCTCTTGCTCTCTTCTTATTGTTTCTGTTCCTCACTACTATCCTGACGTCTGTTCCACAGTGCTCTTTATGTCCAATTTTACCACAAATCTATTTGTTTGGAATTTACAAGAACCAACCACAGGCAGTATCTTTGGTTTGATGTTATTCTCAAACAAGCTACCAGAAAAAAACTGGTACATGAAATAAGCCTTTGTGGCTTAACACAGGTGGAACAGTGTCTCAGTTGTATACATATCCGGATCCTCATAATGACATCTGCTCCGTGATCTTTTTCCATCTTTGGAAGACTTGCTAGCTATTGCTACAACTTGTAGCTTTTGCTGTACAGCTTTAGTAGGTAGGAATTAATTGAACTTTCTGGACAGGTCTTTTCTTGTTAGGAAAATGGTCACACTATAATCACTGCCCACCTCCAAATGTGGTCCGATCTTGTCCCAGGTTGTCAGCCACTCTGTTTGGTTAGGTTGGTGACGTCATTCGGAGCCAGAGTCTGCACAGTAGCAAGCCGGCAGCAGAGCTGCAGTATCGAGTTCCCACCCATACACCCGTCTGCCCAATCGCGAGCAGGGCTAAGTTGTCAATCAAGACATTTCACCCCATTTTTATAACATCAACTAATTAAAACCAAACTGATCAGAAAAAACACCTGAACATACATCAGCGTGATAAGAACTGCCTAAAATGACAGAAACCATCTTTACAAAAAATTTATTTGAGGTGTACTTTGAGTTTTTAGTTTGGCCCATGTCTTATCTGATATCATTGAGGGGGAGGAGTTTATGACCTATACTGCAGCCCACCACCAGGGGGCAATCAATATGTTTTGGCTTCACTTTTGGGGAGCTCTCATGTCATCCATATTTATATACAGTCAATGGGTTTAAATTCACCAATGAGATTAATACACTTTGTTCATCTGGTTTTCTCAGTCAGTGTTTTTCCTTCTCCAAGGTGTACGAGCAGACTAAGTGCTGACTGACAGCCATAATTAAGTATGTGCAAATGCTCTGGCAGCCCCTTCCCTCAGTACCTCATAATGTTTAATCACAACCATGCCCAGCACTTGCCCCCAAATTTCCACCGCAGCTCCTGCAGTATTCTTAAATAGTTTTTTAGAGTAGTCTTTCCTTGTTGATATTTTTTCACGAAGTGGAAAGTTTACATAAAGGATCCCTGGAGCTCTCTCTCTCTCCTTTCCAAATACCTGCAGGATGAAATCAAACTCCCTTTTGGAAAATTACATTATAAGTCTCCCTCTCTCTTTCATTCACTCTCCCTCTTTCCTCTGAGCTTGTCAGATCAGTCCAGCTTTCCAACTCTCCAGGAGAGGATCAGCCATCATTCCGTGGGCGTCAGACGTCAATGCAGGTCTTAATTAATGCAAGGGGGTTTTCATGGGAGAAGACTGGAGCAATGAAGGGTTTTGCCAAGAGAGAAAATACAGAAAGCTGAAACGGGTAAGATACTGTGAAGATGGATGGATGGTGCATTCTTGGCAGATGACGCGTGAAGCTTAACCAAATTCGCTGGCACCCTTGTTCTCCAAGCTAGAGATGTGTGTGCACATCCATGAAATTAACTTTCAAAGGACAAAGTTAATAAAAAATATATACTTTAGTAAATTTCTTTCATCGTGTCTTTAAACCATGTGTCTCCATGTGTTGTACATTTGTAAGCGCTCAGTTTGTTTTGCATTAAAATCACAAATAAAATTACTGTCAGTGCTCATTTTTGTTCTCTTTGTCTAACATGAACTGAACATGAACTATATATATATATATAAATTTATATATATATATATATATAGCTCTAAAATGAAACCTGTGCTTACACAAATTTCTTTTTTAAATTTCAATAATTTAATAATAATCATGTATATTATATGTATAATAATAATCATGTATTATCATAAAGAACTGTCGTTTTCTTTAATGCAAGGTACGGTATGACAGTGATACCCTCTTATGTCCCAATACAGACAAAACAGACCTCCTCATACCAGCTTTAGTGTTTTTGAACACAAGACACACAATGGGAACTGGATGAGAAAAAGGTCAGCTTTTTTTTCATCTTGTCATTTAATCATCCTTTATCTGTTCATTTATGGATTTGAGCTGGGGGGTCAGAAAACCAGTCAGTATCTGGTGTGACCACCATTTGCTTCACACAGTGCAACACATCTCCTTTGCATGGAGTTGATCAGGTTGTTGATTGTGGCCTGTGGAATGTTGGTCCACTCCTCTTCAATAGCTGTGCGAAGTTGCTGGAT